>MJHO01000078.1:0-600000 GCA_002076135.1 Xerophyta viscosa | reverse complement strand
ATGTGCCGAAATAATAGGAGATTTTACAGGTTCAAAAATAGTCACACGCAAACATTTTTGAGATACGTGATTGGGCGATACATAGTCCCAAAATTAAGGATAAACTGTGATGTTGAACTTGTCTTCTTTTTTTGCTTCCTTAGACCTGCCTGGAGTTGCAGAATTAGAACTTCAACAGGGCTTCCAGTAGCTTGAGCTTGTCTATTTACAATTAGTTAATTATCAGTATACAGATATAATAACAGAACCAAATAGTAATCAAGCATGAAAGGAGCATTGTTGTTAAAGAGTACAAAATACAAAGCTCAAATGAAGAATTATTTTTCTCAAAGTATAATTTACACAACTTTGAGGAGGAGAGAAAATAATTAGGGCAAGAATCTTTGGCAGTAAAAGAAGAAAGGTCTCAAAGTTGGATAGCCTCTGTAATCTTGGTTGGTTAATCGGGTCGCTCAATCAGAACTTGTTTCGAGCTTCTTTTTCTGAGTCTCCATAAATTTTTCAGTGTATTTGTCATATTTGAAAAACGATTCGGTTGTAACGACTACATATTCATC
This sequence comes from Xerophyta viscosa, assembly GCA_002076135.1. NCBI lineage: Eukaryota > Viridiplantae > Streptophyta > Magnoliopsida > Pandanales > Velloziaceae > Xerophyta > Xerophyta viscosa. Next base: position 599,443 of record MJHO01000078.1, on the reverse strand, counting down.
CATAATGTCATCATCATCTTCCGTCTTCCCAACCAGGGATATTGGCAGTAGCCTCATTAACCATTTTCACCAATGTAACCTGCAATTATAACAAAAGCAATCACCATAGAGCAATTTTCATACATAACAAAATAAACATGGCAATACTTGTACCCGTAGGTTTGCAGGTACCTTCCTGCAACATATAGGGACGGGTATAAAAAACTAACAAAAATTTGGATGCATATGTCACCCGCCCATACCCGCAATATGCGGGTGTGCCAGCATCCATTGAAAATGTGACACTTCCTGAGGACCCCTAGGTTTGCGCCGCGCACGCTAGTTGCCAAGAACACCCCCCCCGAAAAAAAAAAAAAACCTCTTCTCAAATCTGCAGCGGTGATTTCCCTTCCCCTCCTCTCTCCTCTCCCTCCCTCTCAACCAACAGTGGCGCTTCCCCACCCTCTCTCTCTCTCTCAACCAGCAGCGGGGCTACCCCCCCCCCCCCAAAATAAAAAAGAAAAACAAAAACAAAAAACAAAAATCAAACAACCCCTTTCTCACGTAAACGTGCAGCCTCCGTTAATCGCGATGCTTCCTTTTCCTTGATGGGCTAAGTTTGGGTCAGGCCCGGTATCTGAATCTTAACCCGACTAACCTCAGTTACCAGTTGACCCACCTATCAACCTGCCACCCGCATGACCCGACCCGCCCATTAGCCTAGAAAAACAAATAGGTTAATACAAGCTATGCACCTCAGTTCAGAGTAGGGTTGAAATGGCCAGGCTACTAATGTGGAGCTACAAGGTATGAATTTTGTTAGACTCCATGAACTAAATATTGCTTCGGTACTCACTTCACAAAGTTGATCAACAAACTAGGCACTCCCTCTTCTTTTGGCCACTTCCATTCCATATAAAACTCCATCTGTATGTTTTTGTCAACTTATGTTATGGGTACATCACCCAACTTTATATATGCTTACTAATACTACAATTTGTGACAGTAGTAACAAAAAAGAAACAAATATCTAAAGATAAATAATTCATTTTTGCCTCTGCACCAAATAGAAGTAGAACTAGCCATTAAGTACTCCCTCATACGCCCTGACCTATAAGATGAGGTGTAAACCAAAAAAGAGCCGAAGGCTAGAAAATCTACAGGAAAAGGACAAGGTGGGTAGTGGAAGATGTGGAACAGAAAGTAAATATAAAGTACAAATAAGACATTACATGCAACAAAAGGCATACCACACTTTCTGGGACTCCTGGTGGAGGCAAGGAAAGGTTCTTTGGTGGTGGACCACGAAGATATGATCTTTTGTCAAAGCGCCATTCTCCAATCTTCCCATAAGTCAATTCCCCCTGACATCACACCAATCGGGACATAAATGAGTGCATGGACTTAAATTCACGATGCACATGCACATCTAGATAATTGAGAAGAAGACATCTAATGGTTAAAGTGTAACCAGACAAAGATATTGGTAACAGACTCACATATGGAAAGATATAAGATCTATATTGGAACTCAATCTCTAAGAACAGCTTGCCAGCAGGAGAAAAGAAAGAAATACCTTCATTGAGTAGTCACAGCCATAAGTATAATGAATGATAAAACTTTTCCCGACCTTTAAGTCCCAAGGAGGCTGAAATGAACATCCAAAAATTGTTAGCATAACCTCCACTAGTAAGCAGCAGCTAGTAAATCTCCTTATAATTAGCACATGGACCTGTATCATGAAATCTTTACGTAGAATATGTTGAACACCGTGCAAGGCAGAAGCAACTGCATATGCATACCTTCATGTAGAAGAGTGGAGTATTAGAATAGAAATATAAGTATAAAAAAAAGAGCATGTAGAAGTACAAAAATAAGTGCACTTGTTGGTACATTTCTAATACCCATCCAAAGGCTTTGTCAGTTTCCGGGTCATCTTTCATTTTTAAAGAGACATTCATCCACGACGGAGCAATTTTCTCCAGCTGGGACTGAAAGCAACAAATATGCATGCCAGTTAGTGTGGCACTTACACAGCTAAAAGATTACCCACAAAAGTTGGACTTTTTACCTTTTGAATAATTACAGGAGAATTCCCAATAGGATCAATATTTGTTACAGGTCCCATTTCTTCTGGATAGAACTTCCTCAAAAGTTTTTCATGTTCTGATGGTTTTATGTAAAAAAAGGGAAATGCTGCAGGATAATCACCACGTGCCAAGTTCGGCAGAGGGTTCACAAAGACGTGATCAGGTTCACCCATAAGTATGTAGCTGTAATGTTCGTCAGAAAAACAGTGTCATCAAGGTTAGGATAAAGGTCCACAATCACAGATGATTAGCATTGTACACTTACTCCTCCTCAATAGTCGCCTTTTCAAGCCACTGGACAAAGGCCCAGGGTCTATTTAGCACAATATAACCCTGGTCAACAGAAAGGGTAATCAGTAAACAGTATACAGAATAACAACTAGGTAACCATGACCAGAAAAGTACAAAGCAACAACTGGAAAAATGAGCACTGAATTAAAATCCAAATATTGTATTGAAATTCGATGAAGTCATATAGGAATCTTCAGATGAGAAAAACAAATGCATGCAACATCATATAAAACACAGAGTTATTGCCGTGCTCTGAGGTGTACACCACACATTTAGATGGTGGAGATTAGCTGCAATTAATGGTTGAGATGGTTTTTAACTTTTTAAGGAGGATTACATGCGGTGAAGGACTGCTAGAAAGTATTACTCAAGGAAGAGGGTAAGGAAGAAAAGAATGAAGCTATCGAAAAGAATAACATAAGGCACATAAGATCCAAGAATTCATGCTTTCCCTATTCTAAACTATGGGCAACTCAATTGTAAGAGTACCCAATCAGCATCATGCCATCACACAAACAAGAGTTTTTTCGCACAGACAAGAGAAGGGCATGTGAAGAGCCCTTTTGGGATTAACATCATAAAAATAGAACCTTCGAGATTCAGCACTCTATGCTTCCTATTCTCAAGTGCAACTCGACAATCTACCTACAGAGTATGTGATTTTGACCATCCTTCGACTCTTCTATGAAAGAAATTTAAAACACGCGCTAGTGCAGGCATTCCTGAAGACCCTGCAACTCTTCTACCTTCATTTGCTCTTGAGAGAAAACGGTTCTCTTTTGACATTCACCCCTCCGTTGGGACATGGAAGATTCTACCATTTTGCACTGTCCAATGTGCATCTTAGTTATCTTCATTTGCAATGGCACAACCAACATTACCTTTGCCTTGCATAGCCCATACGCTCATACTTGCCAGTGGATATTACAATAACATTTAACTTTTCTGTAGAAATGTTATTGCAAGCATTAACAAGTAAACATAAAGTGACAAAAAGTTGGGAGTTTCTTCCTTAATACAAACACATGTTTAATGATCATTGTTATAATAATGCTCAAAGTAAAGCGGACTTTTACAGTATATTTTGCCATTTGCAACACAAAGCTTTCTTTTTCCGTAAGGAGTTTTCCATCTGATACTCACAATGATTCCCTCCACATAATCCTATACAAGTCAGATACTCCCAACAATTGAACGGGTAAATCAACTCCTTCTCCATAAATCCAATTTCTTAACTGTTGCTTATACAACAATAAATATGTCAAATATGAAGACAAGCTCGAACATTATGATAAAAACTTGAACAATTAACACTTACAATATGCTCTTAAAATCATACTAAGGATTTCCTTACATCTTGATAGACAATCAAACATATGACTCCACTCTAGCAACACCAATCCTCCTTAGGAGGAAAAAAATTTGGAATAATGTCAAAAAAATCCCCTACTTTATAAACCTCGTACAAATCAACCCCTGTACTTTCAACTTCTTCAAAAGAGACCTTTGGCCCGATACATCTAGGTTTTCCGAGTTAGCAAACACAGTGTTGAAGAGCAAACACGGTGTTGTCAGCTTATATCAACAACAACATTCCAATCAAGAGTCCCACCAGGACGGGCTCTGGGGAGAGTAGATGTACGTAATCATGCACCGAAACAGGCTATTTCTGTAGGACCTTCGGGCCTAAAAAATGCAAATCCAATACATTCCATTTTGTGCTACGTTCCTGGTTACAATCCCGTAAAAACCAGAAAGCACCTACCTAATTGCATATCCAGATCACTCCTCCGCCTCACCACATCAAACTGCGTCATAACTACAGCACTGATCACATATAAGGAACGAAAGTATATCCTTTTCAACGTACCAAGTCGGTCACCAAGGATAATAATTACCTTCTAATTGCAGGGTAGAGATTTCCAAAGTTGAAATACCCTAAAGTCCTAACAACGTAGTTAAGCTGGATTCATCATAATAAACCTCAAATTGTCCTTTTTATTGGAAAACCCAACCTCATTACTCGATCACTTGATCCTCGTTCATTAACATTAGCCCCATGGCTGGGGACACCATACGTTTAATTCATCTTTAGCTCCAGCGTAGGTCCTCCACCTCTCCACGTCAAAACCCCCTTTTAACTACTAATCATGCCATCATGTCAACCGCAATGAGCTTAGTCCAAAAAATCAGAGAATAAGTTACCTCCAGGCTATTTTCTTGGTCAAAGAATATATCTGGGAAGATCAGCCTATAATATAAGCATTTATCCCATTGCTTCATTCCAAAATCAAGGACAGAAAGCTACACTTACAAGAGATAAAATATCCACGGCCAAGTTTCCTCGTATCAAGGAGGTGAAATGACATTTGAGTAGTTTTGCTCCATCAATAAATTCAATATAAAGGTATCAACACTATCTTCTTAAACAGAATTTATAACATGGCAAGAAAAAAGGAAAACTATTTCCATTTAACATTTTTTTCTTTCGAGAAAAAAAGGTTTTCTATCCTGATTAGTGGGTCTACTGCTATCAGTATAGATCAGGAACTGTGGCATCCTAGGTTCAATTCCCGGCTGTCACCCTTTCAAGGTATTTTCTGAGGATGCATTATTGCGCATGACAAGGTATGCGGGGAAAAAAAATGCTTGGTTAAGCTGCAGAGTGTCCCGGGTTTCAACTTTAGCTAAATAGCCTACTAGTTTGGATTAGTAGTCATAACCCTGAAAATAAGTTCCTCCTTTCTATTTTTTTTTAAGAAAAAAAAAAGAATTAAAAGGAGGAAAAAACAATTATACCCATACAAATTTACTTGCTAAATTATAACCAAAAAGATATACAAACTTCGTTATATTGTTTCAGAAGCAAGCCAATAGGATTACTCATGAATCGGGCGGTACGTAATTGCAATGGACTGAGGGAAATTGCAAACTCCAACGGTGGCGGCTGGCAACAAATAAATTGGAATTATAATTTCTTTTTTTCCAGTAGAGCAGAATCTTACCCTATCCATACCGGAAGGTAGCGGATCAACGACGAAGGTGGGAATCTCTCCCATGAGATTATCTGCACTTCCTGAATGCAATATCCTCGTAAACCCTCCCATCTCCGAGCCCTCCATCTCTTTCACCTTCTTGTACCAGTAATACATTATCCTGCACTGCCACTTGCTGTAGGGCGCGTCCGTCGCCGTGAGTGCCACGTGGAAGGGCCTCCGTGGCCCGCCGGACCGTCTGAGCTCGTCCGGCATGCGGATCACCGGATCAACGCCCCGGATCGTGGAATTCTCGGCCTCCGAAGCTCGTCGCTGGTTGTGGATCACCACGGTGATCAGATTATACGTAGCGATGAAGAATCCGAAGGAGATCAGGATCAGGAGCAACGATGATCTCCCCATTCCTTTCGTCCCGATCATATCCACCTTAATAGATTGCTGATCGAGATATTGGAGGAGTGGATGATTCAACGCGAAGAATTTGTTTTTGAGCTGGATTTATATGATTGTTTAGTTGTTGATGTGCAATAGAATACTGAGAGGAAGTCATGGGTTTAGTTAAATATATAAATAATTTATAATTTATAAGACACTTGGAATGCACAGTCTTTCTGTGTGCACAACTGTATGAAAACTTTTAAGATAATTACAAATCAGTCTCCCTATTAATTTCAGGATTTAATTGGATATATGCTGATTATGAATAATTACTACGAAATATAGATAGAGAGATATTATGCATGATTATTTGCGAATTTTAACCTTATCCAAAAATATATAGTTGCCTTAATCTTTTTAGGGATGATTCGTTTTCAGCCCCTCATTTTTAAAGTTCTTCCTTTTCAGCCCCTGCACTTTGCAGGTTTCATTTTCAGCCCCTCCTTTATTTTCGTGCATTTTGTTTTTTACTACAGTATCAATATGTTTTGAAAAAATTTTTAACATAAAAGTTGTAAATCTTTTTTAGATCTACAACTTTCATGTTGAACACTTTTTCAAAAACTATTTTTAAGTAGATGTTTTGATGCTCCAAAGTGTTAACGGGTTTTGGATCCGATCCGTTAACCCGTTAAAATTTCGAAGCCTTAAAGTACATAACTAGAAGTATTTTTTGAAAAAATGTTGAACATGAAAGTTGTAGATCTCATTAAAATCTATAACCTTTATGTTAAAAATTTTTCCAAACACTATTGATACGGTGGTCGAAACCGAAAAGCATGTTTTTCGAGGAGGGGCTAAAAAGGAAGTTAGCAAAGTATAGGGCCTGATTGTGAGTATGTTTGGCACTCTAGGGGCTGATGGAGAAGTGTCCCATGTTTTTATCAATACTCACAGTTTTTTCCCACAACTGCAATCTTATATTTACATTTTCCAACACTATATATGAATTAGTACCTAATTCATGCTAATTTCACAGCTATATTAAGAACTGAAATATAAATTTGAGAAATAGTTAAATAAAATGACAAAATATTCAGAAATGTTTGGTAGACAAATGAGACTAGAAATAATATAAATTATTTCAAAAGCCTACAATAAAGAGATTCAAGACTCAAATAAAAAACAAATGTTGCCAACTTGCTCAATTCTCTATATTTCTCCAATTTTGTCCCATTTTCTAGAGTAAACCAATAAAGACTATATCTTAAAATCCAATCCCACAAATATTTTGATATTTTCTATATATATATATATATATATTATGATGGAAGAGAGAGGCCTCTAGAAGATCATAAGCTGAATGAGAAGAAAAATATGCTCTTAATCAACAACTAACCATAAATATGCTCTTAATTTCAAGCAATACAGATAACCTTAACATTAGTTGCAATTTTAATCCTCAAATGGAAAAAGAAAAAGATTGACTAGTCAACCGAAGCACATTACAATTTTTTGCTGTTAATCATATGGAATCTGGATATATGCTGCATCACACACAAACGGAATGTCCGCGTACATTCCGCCGAGCGCACATCGCATGCACTCCAGAACTGTAAACAAGTAACCGAACGCAACAGCAGTCCAGAAATGCATTCCAATCTTCCCGCGGTATACAGCAAGCGGCATCCAACGGCTGACTGTCCCAATAACCTGAAGCGCGATCTCGAGGAGCATTCCCATCACGACGTGGAACCGAAAGAAATGCGGCCATTCCTTCTTTCTAACAACTCCGAGATAAGCTGCGAAGAAGTAAGCCATTAAAAACCAGCTCGGCAGTCTGCCGATGAAGCCGAGAAAGGGGTAGGTGAGGAACTCGAAGTCTTCTAAGAAGGGATGGAGACTGTATGCCGTCTCGGCGTACATCCACGTTTCGTGTAGGGGCATGAGGTAGGGGATACACGCTAGCGTTCTCCACCACCACCTTGGCTTCTTGGTCATTGGCGGGTATCTAAAGCTATAGGGCACATCCTTGGACGCTCTCACAACCATTGGGTTCGTAGGACTTGCACCACCACGATGAGTCAGCAAAGCGGGCGTCATTCTCGTAAGGCTGCCATACTCTCCCGTCAACAGACTGGTGGACGAGCTTGATAGCTGCAAGGGCAACCGCGCTGCCAAATAAACGACAGCTTAATTAATTTTAATCTCTAGACCAAGGTTTTCTATGCCGAGCCAAGCTGAGTTTCGGTAAACTCAGATTCCGGCACGTGCCGATGACGCCGTGCGGACCGTGCCAATATATATTTATTTGTTATTTTTTTTAAAATAAAAATAAAAAATTAATTTAAAAATCAAATATAAGATTTTTTGACACGTGCCGTGCCGGCAACTGCCGGAACATGCACGGGCTGTGCCGACCGGCACCGAAAACCACGCTCTAGATTAACACATTTCTATCTTTGTTTGACCTGACTGATCTAGTAATGCACATACCTCCGGGAAAGAGCCCATCTCCGAAGAATCTTCTTTCATGTACTGGAGGTCTAAATTTGCAGCACAATGCTACGAGACAAGAATTAAGTGGTGGCTTCAAAGATGTCTGATTCATGGTGGCTGTCTCACAGGTCAGCATGCATGCATTTAGAATCATGTCAGGGCTCCTACAAACAGTGTGTTGGAGATCTAAACAGCACAAAGGGGATATAGGAAAAAGTTGAGGAAAGAAACGAAAAAAAAATGAGAAAATCAGAATGTAATTTACAACATTTACAACGATACTGATTCACTCTCTTGCTTGTTTATCAAAATCTACTTTAGGTCGGCCAAAGCGTATTCACATAAAACAGACAGTCATTTGGCACGCTCGTTGTTGGTCATTCCTTGAGAAATATCCCACCGATTCCACATTACCCCAAGATTAAAACTTGTTTGCCTCTGCGCAAATGAAGTATCATCACATGAACTACCATGTTCAATCATAACCAAATTTAAGGTCCTGTTACAGCGATTCTCCTCTTGCAGCTACGAATCAACTTGTAGCTATTCTACCTGCAAGCTCCAGCTACAGTGCATCATGAATTCCTAAATTGAAGAGTCCTACTGTCATACATTTGTAAAGCTCCTCTATATATGGAGCCATGATCAGTATGCCCATGGAATAATATTTTAGCATCTCTACAACTCTCTAATGGCCAACTGAATAGAATATAACAGACTCCGAACCACGAAAATTTGTCTAAACCACGATACCAAGCACAAATTCAGCATAATTATCTTTCTTATGGAAATAAGTGTTGTCAAAAAGTTTGGCTAAAGAAGCAAGACCTCTTGTAAACTAATCAGGTGTGGAGCACCACGAAACTATCAACTTCAATTTTACAGGTAACAGAACGACAAATGCATATTGAAAAGTTGATTTCATTCCCACGCAAACTTGAAAATATTTCTAGACCAATTCATTTTTCTAAGCAGGTGAACTAACTGGTTGCACATTCGGCTCATTTTCGGATGATAATGGCATTAATCTATGAGACTAAGCTTCATGCTCTCAACCCACTCAATTGTGAGTTTCACATCATTAGACAAAATCGATAATGCAAGTAGCACCTTTGATGTCTCTTGGTTACATTATGCTAAATAGGGCCATGGAAGTATTCAATCCACTTGGACACTTACGCATCATCCTTTTCTATGTATATGAGACTATTTTTAGATTCGTCTTTGATGCAACTAACAATAGCTATTAAAATAGTGCTCAGTTTGTAGAGTGTTGATCTGATACAGTCGACTGTACCAAATACGTAATTGGGGTTTTTTTTTTTTTAAAAAAAAAACTTTGAATATGAAAGTAGTAAATTTTGAAGAGATACACAACTTTTGGTATTCAAAATTTTTCCAAAAAATACTTCTAAATAAGAGTCTTTAGGGCTCTAAAGTCTTAATAGGTTTCAAACTAATTTTTAAACCAATTAAAACTTTAAAGCTCAAAACACTTATTTAGAAGTATTTTTAGGAAAAAAATTTGAATACAAAGCTGTATATCTCATCAAAATTTACAACTTACATATTCAAAGTTTTTTCCAAAAAATGCCCCCATAGACGTGTTTCGTACAATTTCGACTGTGCCGGATCAAAATTCCAGTTAGTATCCTCTTTAATTTTCCAATAGCAGCACAAGAAGAACTATATAATAGATATAGATTTATAGTGTTCATGGCAAAGTCTATGAATATGGCATTTCAAGATCACAGTGGATTCTAGTAATTAACAACATGAATTTGACAAAGTAAGGAGACATATGCATACATGAAGATCTAAAAGGACATTTTTCTTCCTAACGGGATTCAGTTTGTGATTATTTGATTGCAAGTTTGCATTCTTTATAGGCTTGTTTTTCTCGACTACTAGATCCATCTAGAACTTTAGTTCCAAAAACAACATATTCTAATATAACAATTGCAATCAAGGCTTGCCATCCTTCTACCTCAAATACGTAATTCGTCAAGACATTTCAGGAACAACGTACCCCAATCACAAATCTAGTGTCAGATGTAATTATCTTTCTCATGGGAAAAACTTTTGTCAAATGTTGGGCAAAAGAAGCAATCTTTCTATTTCTTCTACATGCTCATAAATGCTAAAAAGTCAAAAAGGTCAACTCTAATGATAATCTGAAGAAGAAAGTCCCTAAAAACCATTAGAAAAGCACCAAAACCAGACTACCTTACTCATTGGTAGCTGGAAAAATTAGTAAATTGTTCAAGTAATAGCAATGTTGAATGATACTTGAGAAACGTTAGCTACTTGATCACTTTTAAAATTAACCAGGTTGGTATGGCCACAATATCAAGAACTATGTTACAGTTACAAACCACACCAAAAGCAGAAATTATGATCAAAAGCGAGCGAGCCAGCGAGAGAGAGAGAGAGAGAACCGGCACGAAAATGGCGAGCGGCGGTGGAACTCCGGGAAGGCAGGGAGTGCTTTCAGTTGGAGAGCGATAAGATAAGATAATTAGATCATAATCGGGTTCTCATCGGGGGGTCAGCCGTCAGCACTTGGATGAAACAACTGCGGGTGAGTAAGAATTGCTTGTAATGTAATGTTTTTTTTTTTTTTTTTTTTTTTTTTTTTTTTTTTTTAAGATAACGAGGCGAAACTTCTTCCTGAGTCTCCGTTAACTCGCGGATTATGATTTTCTACGAGCACCTATAGGACCATTTTGGACCCAAGTGTCCGCAGGAGAGTAAAATCTCGGTCTGGCGTCCGTCTCCGGACCAAATATGAAGTATTGGGAGTTACTCAGCCACCAGCTTTTCTGCAGCCGCTGTAAACACGCGACCGCGGGCACATCCCCATTACAGGCACCTGCAGGGCTCGAACCCGGGTGCTCGCTTCCTGAGACGAGCGCCCTGACCGAGTGACATACGGGTGGGAGGCGCTTGTAATGTAATGTAATGTAATGAGTTTGTAGACAATATGTTTAGCAAATTTGCCTAAAGCGCAGTTACCTCAATCGGATGCAGGATACTTTAAAAATATTACTTAGATTCGAATTAGTGTAGAGCAAAATTTTTCGTATAATCATATTCCATTATATAAGCTCCCGTTTATAGAAAACACTAACAGCATACGCACCAACAGTACGTGTACAAAAAATATTTTAAAATTATTGTTAAAATTTATAATTTTTTTAATTTATAATAAAATAATTTTTTAAATTCTCTTAGTTATATTAAAAAAAGAAATCTAATCTAAAATCCGATAGGCAGTTAATAACTTCCAACAAACAAATAAACCACATCTATTTTTATAACTACTTTATATATAATTTAAATTTATTTAACCTACTAAATAATTATTTTATGATATAAGATACCACCAAACTCTTCTCTTGCGCTTTAGTATTATAGATATATTCGGATTCCAAAATGTTACACTATACTGAGATTTTTTACGAATTTGAGATCTCTACAAATGTGTGCTCTCGTATTACGGATTTCATCATAATAAATTTTTTTTTTTTTAAAGACAAATTGTTTAGTAAATTTGGGTGCAAATGTAATGTGAAAACAATAGATAAAAAGCTAATGTAACAGCTGGGCCGTAGTGGACTGGACTGCAACGGCCTTCTGACAATTAATTTAAAATTTAGTCTATGGTAGCAACAAAGATTTTACTAATTTTTGAATAATTTTCTACTTAGTGCTGTTTAAGAGTGATTCTTTCTTCATGATGTCAAGCCGCTGGAAGGATTTGGAATAAACAAAAAATGATAAATAAAAATATTAAAGACATTAAATAGTAGTTTTCACTTAATGAATTGTTAGTTACAAATAATTTAAATAAATATAAAAAATGAAGAACATAAATACAATTTTAAAAGTAAAGAGCATCCATATACACATCTAGGGGCTGTTTACTTCGCGCGGAACTGGTGGATCTCGTGGAACTCGGAACTCAGAACACAGTTTCGCTGTTTACTTCGCCGCGGGAACTCGCGGAACTCAATTCTGAGTTCCGCGAGTATATGATAAATTGAGTTCGCCCACTTCGCAGGTTTTAGCTGCGAAGTGGGCGAACTCGTTTTGTCTTCCGTGCGTGAGTTCTGTTGTGTTCTCGCGATTTCTTCTCCTTCTCTGGCGACCACTGTAGTCAATGGTTGAAATACTTGTACAATTTTTTTTTTTTTTTTTTTTTTTTTTTTTTTTTTTTTTTTTCATGGATACATGTATATGTAATAATAAACCTTTTGTAAAATTTTTATTCAATACAAAGTTTTGTATTTAATATTTTTTATGTTCAAATATTAGAACTTATCTCTTATAATTTTTAGTATTTAAGAATATAAAATTTTTTGATATATATTTAATACATATAATAAAAAAAAAAATATATAATATAACATATCCTGTGTAATATAATTTATATATAATATATAAATTTAAGATATTAAATGAGAGATACATACAAAAAATAGAATATAATATATAATTTAATATAAATATTTAAATATAATTTAAAATAAATATAATATATTTTTTATTTCTCAGTTTAATTCTAATTCCAAGTAAACAAAAAAAATTATCTTTCAGCCCTCACTTCCAACCTCCAAGTAAACAAAGAAATTATTTTTCAGCCTCTACTTTACAATCCCAAGTAAACAAAGAAACTCAAAACACCACTTCTCACCCACTTCTCAGTTCTCACAGTTCACCCACTTCTCACTTCTCACTTTTCACTTCTCAGGCTTCCGCACGAAGTAAACAGCCCCTTACATTTGTTAAAGTTTGGGGCTAGAATTAGAATTTATTTAAAGGCAATGATAGCTAGTGCATATATTATATTGGTAACAGTCTTGGACGTCTACGACGGATAGTTTATCTATTTCGACGGTCGTATAAAAAATTTAATTTGGGATCTTGACCGCATTCTCAGTCTAGATTAGAGCAATTAACTACTCCAAAAACTACGCCGACCAGTTCAATTCAAACTCGAAGTGATGAACCAAATGGACCCTCCGATACGGTACTGATGCGGTCGCACGATTCCAATCAACTAAATATTAGACGGGTAAAACTTAGTGCATAAGGAGAATCTATCATCAAAGTGTCCTCACTATTTCATCACATCGCTGTGCTCCGCACTTGGTCAGCCAGTTGGGAGGTTCGTCTTGAAAAGCATGCCCACCAATGCAGGTTCGACTCTCATCCCAGTAAAAAAAAAGTGATGTCTGTATTGAAGATATGCATGCATCGCGTGTTTACAGTGACTGCAGGAAAGCTGGTGGCTGCGTATCACAGCCCTCTATATCTAGTGCGGGACAGACGACAGGTCGAAATTTTACTCTCATACGTGTATTTTGGTTCAAAATAATCATATAAATGTGCGTAAAAAACTATGGTCCGCGAGTTATCGGTGACCCAAAAAGTATTTTGTCTCGATACCTCAAAAAAAAACAAAAAAGAAAAAAAAAACATCACACCGCCGAAGCATCTATGCATGCGTCTGCAACCCGCAAGTAAAAACAGCATCTTCATAGCTTTTGATCGAAAGGCTAATAAATATGTTAAAGTTATTGTAGACTAGTACATCAACAACCTAATTATCTATCTAATAATAGCACTTAAATCAAGAAAAAAATTTATTAAAAAAAAAAAAAAAGAATTAAAGCCTTTGGGGCATTTTGCCTTTTATACCGTACAAATAACAGAAATTTATCAAAATATATCCTCCTAATTAAAATAGCCAAAGTATATTCCTCTAATATTATAAAATAATAAAATAATCCTTATCAATTTTAATAAAATTTGATCATGTATCATGTATGTTTATTGTACTAATTAGCATACAAAAAAGTATCTATTGGTATTTTTAAAAAAGTTTGGAATATCAAAATTATAGATTTTGATAAAATCTGTAATTTTAATATTCAAAATTTTTAAAAAAATACTTTTAAATATATGGTTTAAAAATAGTGTAAAATTTCGTTAAGACATTCGAGTTTCAAAATAGTTATTTAGAAGTATTTTTGGAAAAAAAAAATATTTGAACATTAGATATTTCATTAAAATTTATAATTTAATATTGAAAATTTTCGAATAAAGATACCACTAAGTATTTATTTTGTCTTTTATCTCATTTTGACACAGTCAAAAGAGAATTTCTATGACAAGATCAAGGAGGCAAAAACACCATTTGGTATTATGGGTGTATATTTTAACAAATTAGAAGTGTTGGGGGGTATAATTTATTAATTATAGTATCTATACACGCCTATCACATACACAGCATTATGTACGGTTCGGATCAATCGTGGGGCAATGTCACGGTTCAAGCCGTTGCCGGCGATCCGTGACGAGAGGTAAGTTCTGTGCCGCGATCTAACCAGACGAGCCGGCGATCTGCGACGAACCAGCAGAAGACAATTCGTCGAACACTTGTTTGAATAGAGAAATCAAAGAGCAATTTCTATTGATAAAGTTCAACGAAATCTAGAATTGAATGACAATATGTAAGAATGCAAATCAGAATTGAAATGACAAGAAATCAGCTACAATATTAAGAAATCAAATGAAAGGAAATGGTTAAGTGATATCAATCTTCTCTGCTCTCCACCAGCAGCAACAGAGCTCTTATATGGAAACGAAGATGAGGAAATGACAAGCTTGCCCTTACACAACGCGTGCTTGTCACGTGCACTACTTAAGCCACCCGCGCGCGCCAAATCGGATGGCCAGAAGACTCCCATCCAATGGCTCAGGTTTGAAATGTTGTTATACAGCAACCCGTATCTTCAGCAGCAACAAGAGCTCCACCAGCAACAACTTGGACCTAACGGCCCCCCCCTAACTCTCTCCCGAAGAACTACCAAGATTCTGACATTGCCCCTGTGTTAGAGAACCTTGTCCTCAAGGTTCAAACAAAGGAAATTGTTGTTTTAAGTAGTGGTAGTCTTCCCATGTAGCATCTTCAGGAGCAAGATTTGCCCATTGCACAAGAACTCTAGTAACTGCTCTATTCCCTCTCTTAATCATTTTTCGTTCCAGGATGGCTACTGGCTCCATCAACATCTGTCCTTCATCATTGACAGGTGGTAGAGAGGCTTGTGCTACACTTGAACTCCCAGTTTTTTTTCTTCAGGGCTGACAGGAAGACGGGATGTATTAGGGAACCTTCTGGAAGTTGTAACTTATAAGCCACCTTGCCAAATTTTTCAATGATTTGAAATGGTCCGTAGTACTTAGGGGCTAACTTCTGACAATATCTAATGGCACCGAGGTCTGCCGATAGGGTTGTAGTCGTAGATAGACCCATTCGCCAAGTTGAAACTCCCTTTCGGTTCTTTGTTTATCTGCAAAGAACTTCATTCTTCCTTGTGCTAGAACCAGCTGCTCCTTGATGATTTTATTTAGCAACAATCTTCTAGTAATCATATCATCTACTGCAGCAACAGATGTATCAATTCCTGCAATACTGCTATTGTCAATAGCAAGAATAGGTGGAGAATACCCGTATAAAGCTTGAAATGGGGACATTTTCAGAGAGCTATGTGTTGTGGTATTATACCACCATTCCGCTAAACTCAGCCACCTGCTCCACTCCTTTGGCCTTTGAGAGGTAAAACACCTCAAAAACATCTCTAAACACTGGTTTAACCTTTCAGCTTGCCCGTCGGATTGAGGATGGTATGCAGAAGTAAAATTCAGCTCTACTCCCAATACTGAAAATAATTCTCTCCAGAAGATGCTTGTAAAAACCTTATCTCTGTCAGTCACTATTGTTGTAGGACTGCCGTGCAACTTATAGATTTGTTCAAGGAATAACTTTGCCACCTGGGAAGCTGAATAAGGATGCGTTAGTAATAAGAAGTGACTGTACTTAGTAAACCTGTCAACTACAACTAGTATTGTATCATGACCTCCAGATTTGGGCAATCCTTCAATAAAATCCATGTTAATATTTTGCCATGCTTGCTCCGGTACTGGTAAAGGCTGAAGAAGCCCTGCTGGATGGGTGCTCGTGCTTATGTCTTTGGCAAACATCACAATGCAACACATGTGTCTTAACATCTTTCTTCAGTCCTATCCAGAAGAAGGGTTTAATTCTGGCATAGGTTCCTTGAATTCCTGAATGCCCCCCGCTAGGTGAATCATGAAAAGTATTAAGTAACTTTTGTCTCAGATCCCCCTTAGTTCCAATGTAAATCCTGGAACCCTTCTTGAGAACCCCTTGTTGCAATTGATAGATGTTTTGAACACTTGGATCTACAGCCAAGGAAGAGATAAGTTCCTGTGCCCAATCGTCTTCCTCATAACTTTCCCACACTTGATTCTTCCAAGTAGGAATCAAGGAAGTGACTGCATACAGAGTTCCAGAATTCTGAATTGATCCCCGTCTAGACAACGCATCTGCTACCACATTCTCCTTGCCCTTCCTGTATTGTATGGTATAGTTCAGACCCAGTAGCTTGCTCATGCCCCTCTGCTGAAGCCCCGTGGTCACTTTCTGGTTAAGCAAATAACATAAGCTTTCATGGTCAGTCTTGATGATAAAAGGATAGAACCCCAAGTAGTGTCTCCATTTGTTCACAGCTAACAGAATACCAAGCAATTCCTTCTCATACACAGCTCTTCCTGCATTTTTTGGACCAAACTTTTGGCTAAGATAAGCAATAGGCCTCCCTTCTTGTGACAAAACTGCTCCCACACCCTCATTAGAAGCATCTGTTTCTAACACAAATGGTTTTGTGAAATCTGGTAAGGCTAGAACAGAGCACTTGTCATTGCCATCTTAAGTTTACCAAAAGCCTCCTCTGCACTGGAACTCCAATTGAAGCCTCCTTTTTTTTAATAGATCTGTTAGTGGCTTGCTAACCACACATAGTTAGAAATAAATCTCCGATAGTAACCCGTGAGTCCTAGAAATCCCCTTAGCTCCCTCACGGTTTTAGGTGTCGGCCATTCTAACATAGCACTGATCTTTGCAGGATTAGTGGCTACCCCTCAGCTGAGATAATATAACCAAGATACTCCACTTTCTGTTGTGCAAAGAAGCACTTGTTTCTTTTTGCAAACAGTTGATTGTCCCTCAGAAGCTGCAACACCGTATATAAGTGCAGGTAATGTTCCTTTGAAGTTTTGCTGTAGACAAGAATGTCATCGAAGAAGACAAGGACAAATCTCCTCAACTGAGCAGCAAACACATCATTCATGAGGGCTTGAAAAGTGGCTGGAGCATTTGTAAGCCCAAACGGCATGACTTTGAACTCATAGTGCCCGCTGTGAGTTCTAAAAGCAGTTTTCGGAATATCATCCACGTTGACTCTGATTTGGTGATATCCTGCTCTTAAATCAATCTTGGAATAAATTGAAGACCCATGCAACTCGTCAATAAGATCTTCAATCATGGGAATGGGAAATCTATCTTTCACAGTTACTTCATTAAGCTTCCTGTAATCTATGCACAATCTCCAAGTAGAATCCTTCTTCTTGACTAATAAGACTGGTGAGGCAAAGGGAGATTGAGTTCTTTGTATGATTCCAGTAGCTAGTAACTCATTAATCTGCTTGTCAATCTCCGTCCTCTGAATGGGAGAGTATCTGTATGGCCGGATATTAACTGGCTGAGCTCCATTTACTAGAGGAATTGTATGATCCAGAGCCCTCTGCGGGGGAAGTTGAGTGGGTTCTTTAAAAACGTCCCCAAATTGATACAACAATTGCTGAAATTCAGCAGAAAGTGGTTCTTCCTTCTTCTCCATAGGCTCCAATGATAGCAGGTATCCTTGCTGTGTCTCTTGTTTTAGAATATGACAAGCTTCCTTAAAAGACATGAGAAACAACTTGTTAGTCTCACTGGTTCCCTGGATCTCTATGGTTTCTCCATTCCTTTGAAAGGAAATTAGTTTCTTGCTTGGAGTGAAAGCCACAGGTTCATATAGTTCCATCCAATCATTTCCCAACACCAAGTCATAGCCCAACTCCTCCAATACCCTGAATTGGTACTGATATTGATGTCCTTGCATCTCCCAAGGAAAGTCCAGAACCATACCAGGACTATAAAGCTTCTTCTTCCCTGCCAGCCCTACCATTCCAGGTGCTGGTTTAATAGACCATAACAACTTATCCACCAACGAAGTTTGAATGAAACTTTGACCTGCCCCAGTGTCTATTAGAATGCTAAGATATTGAATCTTAGTTGAGTGAGGATCTTTACAAGTTCCTGAGAGCAAGATAGTCTTCGGAGTACCCTCACCCGTGATAGCATTTATAGAAATCCAGATCTTGTCCATCGCTTCCTCTACCTCCGTTTCTCCCATAGGAGTTGTTTGAATGGGTTTACTAACAAGGCCACCCCCACCAGAGTCTTCCACAAATTCTTCCATAGTTGCCAGTTTACTAGTTTGCCTAGCTGCACACTTATGCCCCCAATAATACTTCTCACCACACCTATAGCATAGGCCTTGATTCTTCCTTGTAAACTGATCACCAGCATTTAAGGGCTGAGACAGTCTATTGGTGTTACTGGTACTTTGCGGGTCATCTTTAACACTGAGAGGAGTAGCAGTAGCTTGAGTTTTGGAAGTCATCTGCTCCTGGAACCTCCTAAACCTTTCCTTGTTAATAATCTCCTTTTTCTTAGCCCAGGCATAAGCATCTGAAGTGGTCCTGGGAGCCTTCTCCTCCACCTCCAATCTAATGTCATCCGGTAGCCCGCCACAATAGACCTTGACAAAATACACATCTGTCAAGTATGGGTTCTCCTTCCTCACTACAGATTGTAGTGACACAAACTCCCTATGATAGGAATCCAAATCCTCGTGCATTTTGATTCTCTGTAACTCCTGCAAGGGATCAAGCAATTTTTGCTGCAAGAATCTTATCTTCAATGCATCCACAAACACTTCCCAATGAACTCTCTCAGGTAGTTTGTTAACAAGGAAATCCTCAACCCAATCAAAAGAATCTTGATCAATGAAATAGGGCATAGCAGTCCTTACTTTCAATTGATCAGGGATGCTATAATGACTGAAGTAAGCTTCAGCTCTTCTAACCCAGATTTTAGGATTTCCCTTGTCAAAGACCGGGAAATCCATTTTGGGTGGCTTGTAATATCTTGGGGCATTCATGTTCCTTCCATTTTGCCCAAAATCAGAAGGTCCACTACGTAAACTAGATGTATGGGCATTCGAAGAATTATCTATGACAGGAGCATGTACTAGATGATTTGCATGGCTACTTGATGGCATAGTGGTATTAGCAGTACTCAAAGGAAAACCAGGTGGAACATGAGTATTCTGTAACTGCTGTATAATTCTGTTTAGTTGCTCACCTTGCACTTTCTGGGTCTCCAATTGCATACGAATTTGATTCTGCATGTTGGCCTGTAAATTTGCCTGCAAATTGGTCTGTTCAATCTGAATTTGGATCTGCTCCTGCAGTAGAATTTGTTGTCCCTTCACATCAGCATGGAAGTCCTTCTGAGCTATCATCAATTGGTCGTACTTAGATGCGAACTCAGTAGTGGCCTCTTGAATCTGATGATACATATTCTCATAATGGTGATCCTCCTCGCTCGATCTCATTTGGGGCCGTTCAGCAATACGGAGTTGCTGATCTGGTGCATGAAATGGTAGATCTGGAGATCTATGATTATTTCCTCCTTCTTCAGAGATGGGATTTGAAGATGCCCCCGGAACAGTGCCTCCAAGGGTCCTTGTCATCGATCTAGTGACCGCCAGGTCGGAGCTCTGATACCAATTTGTCACGGTTCAAGCCGTTGCCGCGATCCGTGACAGAGGTGAAGTTCTGTGCCGCGATCTAACCAGACGAGCCGGCGATCTGCGACGAACCAGCAGAAGACAATTCGTAACACTTGTTTGAATAGAGAAATCAAAGAGCAATTTTATTGATAAAGTTCAACGAAATCTAGAATTGAATGACAATATGTAAGAATGCAAATCAGAATTGAAATGACAAGAAATCAGCTACAATATTAAGAAATCAAATGAAAGGAAATGGTTAAGTGATATCAATCTTCTCTGCTCTCCACCAGCAGCAACAGAGCTCTTATATGGAAACGAAGATGAGGAAATGACAAGCTTGCCCTTACACAACGCGTGCTTGTCACGTGCACTACTTAAGCCACCCGCGCGCGCCAAATCGGACGGCCAGAAGACTCCCATCCAATGGTTCAGGTTTGAAATGCTGTTATACAGCAACCCGTATCTTCAGCAGCAACAAGAGCTCCACCAGCAACAACTTGGACCTAACGGCCCCCCCCTAACTCTCTCCCGACGAACTACCAAGATTCTGACAGGCAACAGTGCATCTGAACTGATTTGCCATCTAAAAAGTAAAAAGTTTGAATATTTTGCCATTTAAAAATGAATAAGCAGATGAATCACGAGAAAAAAGGTTATCCGTTTAAGGTAGACCTTGTCGGAAAACCCCTCCGACACCGGCGAGGATCCATTGATTCCGGTGATAGGCTCTGTCGGTTCATCCCGGCCTAGATGGCCGTCAACTTAGTTGCAATTGCAAGGTGGTGTGCGCCCGCCGACAAGTTACTTAACGTGTCTGCGCAGGCTGCACCGCGCGCAATAGAAACAGAAATATTATTGTGTGCAATAAAATAACACGAATGGTATTTTTCGTGCATCAGATCTGTAAATCTGCCAATCCCGAGGCACAAATAAATACAAATCGAATTATTTTTTGGTTAAGTATTCGTGCTTAATATCATTACTCTACTAAAAATTGTCTCATACGATGGTCAAATCCAACCAGAACGAAATAGTAATAATTTTTTGGAATAATGCGAAAAAGGAAAAAATTATTCACCCATAACATACTGCTCAACAAACTACACACAACCTATCAAAAAAGTCTATATTTTTCAAAACTCGCACAAATTTGTTTCTGATTTTTAAAATTTCAAAAACTCAAAAGTATTCCAGCTAATTAGTATCGTGAGTGCTCGAGAGTGCTCGGAGGTATTTGCGGATGTTCGAAAGTATTCGTAAGTGTTCGAAAATATTCGTGGGTGTTTGCGTGTTCATTTGTTAGAATAAAAAATTTGCTAATATTCGTGGGTATTCGGAAGTAATCATGAGTATTTATATTATTCGTGTGTGTTTGTGGATATTCACATATATTTTCAGAGAGCATTTTGAATATTTCATACAAAAAAAAGAAAAAAAAACATATTTCGGTCAGAATTAGTAAGAATGATTAAAAAAAAAAAAAATATCAAACCTAATTAAGTGACATAAAAACAAAAGGCCCAAATTAGTTTTATTTTAGCCAGCACCAGTAGGGTCTCTCCATAGTCACGTATTAAACCCTTCGTCGTTATAATCACCTTCCAACCTTTGGTCGTTATAGGTCGTTATAATCACCTTCCAACCTTTGGTGGTTATAGTTACCTCGGATCGTCTTTCTATAGACGTGGCTCCTTTGATTCGAACGAATCATGAATCACTGAAATGGACGGCCGATATCGGTGGATTCGAAAAAATACGGCTCGAGACTCGTATAAAATTTTGGTCGATTTATTTGACCTATTTTTAAATTTTTTTGAAAAAAAATTGAACTACAAAGTTGTTAATTTTGATGAGATCTACAACTTTGTAATTGAAGATTTTTCAAAAAAAAATACCAAAAAATATACCAAAGTAATGATCAAATATTATAGATCATCATTTCCCAAAATCTTCGGTATCCTGAAGCCGTCGTTCACGACTTCAGGTCCACTACTGCAATATAAAATAGTAATTTTTTTGAGTTTTCGAAAAAAATTTAAAGGTTGTTGTAGCTATATATTTATATTCAACGGTGTATCGAAAGACAACATAGGTATGCACTTGTGGTTAGAAAATAATGTCTACGATATAATCCGGCGTATGCTATAAGAAACATTTTACCTTATTATTTCAGAAAAATTCAACTTCCCATATTGAATTTGCGATTTTATAGATCCTGCATTGGTAGAAAATAGGCCGATACTAATCGTGAGTAGTGTTGCAAACCGTGCAGGCCTGAGCCGGCCGACACGGATTGATACGGCCGCGAGCCAACCCGCACGGTGCCTAAGGCGGGACGGCTTGGCCCGCCTCCCTAACTATGCCGGCTCGGCTCGGCCAGCAGGCGCCGAAATTTTTATTAAAAAAAAAATTATATAGTATATGCCCGCAGGCCGGCCTGCCCCGCCCCGCGTGAGGGCTGGTTTCCCCAGCCCGGCTCGCGCTGCCGGCAAAGCGGGCCGGCCTGCAACCGCACGGCTGGCCTTGTGGGGCGGGCCAGCCCGCAGCCCGACGAGCCGGACTGCGGTACGGGCCGCGAGCATATGTAGTCGTAAGTTTATTTATTACGACAGTAGTATATAATAGACTATTGACGGACAGAATTTTCTCGGAAGATGCCGCCATGCAAGGCATGTGAGTGGAAGGTGGCCCATGCAGTGGACCAACCCTATCAATTAGAGAGTGCAGTCAACAATTTGGAAAGCAATGATATCTGAATGCATGGAGCAGCAGACTTTTGCAAAACAAAATCAAGACCCAAATCTTGCTTTCTTTTCATGAAAGCAAAGGCATCTATCTATATGCTTTCATAAAGCCCTAGCCTGCCTTTGTGGATGACAGAAACTTTGCATCATTCTGTCCCATTTTTTATCTGGATTTATTGGTTTTATTCCATTTTTTTTTTTTTTTCCTGGGACAAGTTGGAGAAAATTACTCACTTTTATCTCCCTTGATCCTAGGAAAGTATGATTGATGATCATTACATTTGTCCCCCTTAGATTGACTCCATATTTGAAAAGCAAATTCCCCTTCATTACCCTCTAACCCGACCCGACCGATCGGATGGCTGCAGGAGTTCGGAATCGAATCTAGATATGACGGTTTTTGAGTTGTTTTTCATTGTGCTTAGGACCGGCACCTCACTTTGTTGATGGAGTACACGTGTTTCACCGTCCCTTCCGTTTTTATATAATTCAATAAATTACGCATACCTATTTCAGGAGCAAGGAATCGAATCTAAATATTGAGTTCTCGAGCTGTGCTAATCCAGCCGACTTAACTGACGAGGCTGAAGTCATGAATTCATGATGTTGTTCAATAGAGGTAGTAAGTTTTTTTCTCCTACTTTTGATCATCTTATCAATCCTATCACATGTACGGTTGAGATTGTTGTGGTTCAGACTTTTGGATAAGTGCAAGATGATGAAGGGTAAAGTTGTTGATAGAGTACATGTGTTTCATCGTCCCTTCCCTTTTTATATAATTCACTAAATTACACATACCTATTTCAGGAATCGAATCTAGATATTGAGTTCTCGAGCTGTGCTAATCCAGCCGACCTAATTGACGAGGCTGAAGTCATGAATTCATGATGCTGTTCAATAAGGGTAGTATGTTTTATTTTCTCCTACTTTTGATCATCTTATCAATCCTATCGACATGTACGGTTGAGATTGTTGTGATTCAATCTTATGGATAAGTGCAAGATGATGAAGGGTGAAGGAACCTACCCTTGTATAGGTTAGGAATAAAACCTTATATGTGTGCAAGAAAGGAACCAAACCTTTGTATGTTTGTAGAATATATGACCAAACCTATACTATTTTTAATCCAAATGATTATAGCGATGCAAGTCTAAAATTATCAAGTTCGTTTATGAATTAACTCAAATAGCGTACCACTAAATATGGCCGAGTTATAAAGTTAATAACATTATGTAAGGCCGAAAAGAAACTAAGAAGAAAAAGAACGAAATGATCTTACAATGACAAAATAGTATCATATAAGCTGTATATTGACGATGTATTATGATGTCTTTTTTTTTTTTAATTAACGTGGCGAAACTTTCACAATGATATACACCAGATTATTATATTAAGATCAAATTATTGAAACGCCTTTATTGGATTAGATAAAGTTCCTTTTACTTCAAAACATCATATATTCAAATAATGAAATATATCACTTTGTAGCGGCAACAAGGAAATTCTTTTTTAGATTACAAAAAAGCATATATAATCGGTCTATTTTATACAATCCAGTAACATTTCGATCTTGAATTTCTAAAAAAATACAACAAAAAACTACGAATTTTCTCTTCACCAGCAAAAGCCGTCAGTGCAAGAGATTAAAGCATCAGAGCTCTCCTTCATCTTAGAAAATGTTTCCCTTCAAGATAAAAAAGTAGTCCATCTTTATAAGAAATGGTAACAAGGAAATATATATTGCAATGAACCACAATTCCATCCCACTCCATTTCATAAATATTTACATCTGAATTTCTGTATTTTTAATCTGAAAAACTGGAGTCTTCCCCTATTATCTATAAAACTTTTCTTATCCCAACACAAAGACATGATCATCACTTGATTTGTCATCCAACTTTGAGATTCCAAAACAAAATTCAAAAATCCCCAAAAAAAAAAGGAAAGAAATTTGTATTGTAATGTGACATCAAATTAGAACAGTTCTTGTCAGACTGTTGTGGTGATTCTTGGCCTGGTCCTTCCAGGAGAGAGATCTAGAGCGTCATCCATGGCTTTTCTTTTGTTGATGATGCTGCTGCTGCTCGTCAACTTTAGATTTTGATGCTGAAATTCTTGTTCTTCATCTTTGCAAGTACTCTTTTTCAGAATATGGGATTTTAATCTTTGCATATCTGATAGTCTTACTGGTTTCAGAAAGAACTCCTTTGCACCTTCCTCCAGACACCTGAAAAACATATTTTTTTCTTGATTTAGTTTGTTATCCATATTTGCAGTTAAAAGTAGAATTAATCTTTTAAAAACTCAGATAATTAGATCTTTATTTGCTAAAAAAAAATACCATTATCTTTGTTCTCTTCATCTTTTGCTCTGTTTGTTTTTGAAGGAAAAATTGCTCTGTTCTTAAATAACATATTTTGCTCGTACAATTTAACTATCAAAATCTATTTTTGAATATGATTTAATTAATAGTCTGGGAAAAAGTAGAAAAAAGAGGGAGAATTGGGTAGTGACCTGGTGATTCTGGAGGGAACATTTTCAGATGACATGATCACAACTGGGATGTCTCTCAAAGATGCCGACTCCTGATCAAACAAAAACCAAGCAACATATGAATTTTCTGTATTTTTAACATTTAAGTATCATTATAAACATTTCAATTATAAGATATTATCCACGGAAATGCTCATTTTTAATTTCAATTGAATTAGTACCTTGATTTTCTTGAGCAGGTCAAATCCTGTCATTTCCGGCATCCAGTAGTCTGTGATTATTAAATTCACTCCAATTTCCTACAAATACAATCAAATCATATTAAAAAAAGAATACTGAAAAAAAAAATTTTAAAAAAACAAAAATCACACTCACATGTTGCTGGACGTGGGACGAAGAAATTGCAGAAGCAGAGCTTCTCGATTCATCGTTTTGGTGTAAGCCCAAGAACTCCAGTGCCTTACTCACAGAATCCACTGCCGTTACTGTGAACAGAAATTATTTAGAAAATCAAGCTCAATAAACAAAACAAATCAACAAAAAAAAGAATTAAAACAAGTGTTATTGATCCATGTAATAAACCTACCTTGGTAAGAAGATGTCTTGAGAAGCCTCTCGATAGCTTTCTATCAATTATACTATCATCAACCGCTAAAACATGGAACTGGTGAGAAGAAGAAGACGACTCTGCAACAACCTCCATTGCTCTGCTCAAACCAGCTGAAAACTCCGTACTTTTCTTCTTCTTCTTCTTCTTTAAACTTGTTATACTTATCTGATATATTATTATAAGTATTAAAAACAATAAAATCGCAGGCAACGAAATCAGAGCCTGATGGAAAGCAAGATCCGAGCAGATCTTCCCCGAATCTCACACCTCACAAGAATTCTTCTCGTCTACCCTGTGACCCCCTTCCCATTAAGATATTACCTAACCTTTCTTTATAGGAAAACTAACGAAGGGACCATGCACCAACCTTTCGTCCACTGATTTTATTACGTGCTCCGCGGTGTGCTGCCCCGCAAAGCAGCCTGAGACTATCCGGTTTCGGTTGGTGGGTGAATGTTGTTTAGATTCTATTTCTAAATAACCACAGACGATTTTCTGTAGTACGTAATCTGTGTCGTTAATCGGTCTAGTACGTATTACGAGATATTTTATTTAAATTTTCGTCGACTTATTTGACCTAATTTTATATATTTTTATGAAAAGTTATAAACTATAAAATTGTAAATTTTGATGTGATCTACAATTTTGTAGTTCAAAATTTTTCGAAAAAATATCAAACATTGTGTTAAAATGATAATCAACATTTTTTATCATCATTTTGACACATTATTTGATATTTTTTCGAAAAATTGTGAACTACAAAATTGTAGATCACATCAAAATCTACAACTTTTCATAAAAATGTATACAGTTAGATCAAATAAGTCGACGAAAGTTTAAATAAAATATCTCGTGATACGTACTAGGCCGATTAACGGCCCAGATCGCGACCACAGTAGCACAGGCGATCCCATCTCAAATAGTAGGCATGAGAGGACCCAACAAACTAACTAGACTGTAATGCTTCCAATAATAATATAATTATTTTATTAATTCTGTTATTATATAGTAATAATAAAAGCAGGTAATAATAATTAAGGACTTCTAAAAAAAATTATAATAAAAAATGTTAACTATAAAATGTTTGATTTTGAGCTCGGCAATTTAACAATAGCGTGAATATTGGAATTAAATTTCCAAAAAAAAAAAGATATTAGGAGATATAGTACATAAAGTTAAAAAATTATTGATGCAAGTAGTTGCATCCAAAATATATTATTATGTCTAAATATTTAAAATTCATATCCATCACAATCTTCACTTGGCACTACTTTCTTCTTGAAATCATGAAAAATAGAATTTGCATAGCAAATGTGAAAACACAAATTTTAAATAATGGACTATAAATTTATGATTCTATTTATTTATTTATTTTTTAAATTATCGTGAAATAATTTTGATCGGAGCTTCCATAGGGACCTTATAGTTGCAAAAAAAACCCTCACATTTATTTCCTACTAATACTCTAAAATCTAAATATATGGCTTTTATAAAGAATGAAATTTCATCTCATATGGACTCAAATCATGACGTATTTTTATTTAATCTTAATAATAAATATATGGTTCAGTACTATAAATGCTAAAGAACTAGTGATTAAAAAACTTTTATATAGAAGAACATTTGGAATTGATTTTTCGAGTAAAAATTCTAAAGGATATATATATATATATATATATATATATATATATATATATATATATATATATATACTTTGTTAGACTATATCTAGATAGTGTTACAACCCCACACTACTATTTGATAGTAAAATTTGGATATTTTGCACTATCAAGTAAAGCGGTAAATTAATTTGACGTGAATGGACCCGATAATTGAATTTTGCAAAAAAAAATCCTCTTTGCCGATAAAATCACATTATCCCACTACGTAGGTGCAGGCTGACCAGAGACCAAACTGATCTTCTATGGCCAGTTCGCATACTTTTCGATTTTTTCAATTCAACTGGTTCATGGTCAGTTCGCATACTTTCCGGTTTGAGGGGTTCACTCCGGTTGAACCAGCCAGCCCGGTTCAATTTTAACAACCGGAGGAAAAACCTTCCAGCATGCTGCTTTAAGCTACAACGTATAGCGAAAAATACCCCTATGCGTGGATTCACTTTACTGACATCCTGACTGCTTTGAACATTGGATGCTCGCAGGTGGCCTCGAACTCGGGATGCTACATGAGCTAGCGTTTACTTTGTTGCTTTACTATACTGACATTTTGGTAAACTCTCGAATAACATTCGATCCATATATGTGTGTGTGTACGAGCGCATGTATGAGACCCGCAAAAATTCACAAATTTAGACAAGGTTGGGAATTGGATCTAGGTTGGTTTGGCCTCTTGGGATGCAATCTCACCCGGGGTTCTTAATATTCAATTTTCAAAGTGGAAATTTGGAAATAAAAAAAGAAAAAAAAAAGAAAAAGATTTTCTTTCATAAGATGATCCGCAGGAACAACTGTATAATTTGATGTTTGAAGGAGGCAGCAAAGAAGATGGCAGCGGGCCCCCACAAATCCTTGGGAGAGATCCTGTGACGGGAGTCTTTGTCTCCTCGTTTGGGTGAGATATGATCGTATCTCCTCATTCCTTTTTTTTATTTTTATTTAATTATAAATTTTCATTTCTATTTCTAAATTTAATTAGTTAAATATCTTTCATTACTATTTTTTATTTTTTATTTAATATTATTCCTGCCAACAGGATTGCGAGCCATTTTCCTGGGATTTTCTTGGGATTTGCTGCTGTTCCTCCCGTCACATCACTTTCTTCTCTTCCCGATTTCTCTCCAATTAACCGGATTTAGATCTCGACTTTCCTTTTCACCATGGTCCTTTCTAAATTGTTTTTTTTTTTAATTTTAATTAGCCTTTCTTGTTAGGATTTAAATAAAATAGTAATAATATTATTTATTTTAAGAAACTTGCATTTCGCCACTTCTCTTGAAATTTTATTTATTAGGTAAATTCGTTTTCAGCCCTCATTTTTAAACTTCTTCATTTTCAGCCTTTACATTTTACGTTTTTCTTTTTAGCCCTTCTTTCTATTTTTATATAATATCTTCGACTATTATATCAATATTTTTTTAAAAAAAATTTAAAATACAATTATAAATTTTGATTAGATCTACAATTTTTATATTCAATATTTTTTTCAAAAAAATTATTTCTACGTAAATATTTTGATACTCCTAACTATTATAAATTTTGAATACAATCTGTTAATCTGCTAAAATTTTGAAGTATTAAAATACTTACTTAAAAATATTTTTTTTAAAAAAGTTAAAAATTAATATAGATTTCATCAAAAAGCTATAACTTTCATATTTAAAATTTCTCCATAAAATACTAATATAGTAGTCAAAACGGCACGACACGTAATACGAGAATAAGCCTAAAATAAATTTGTAAAACTGCAAGAGCTAAAACGAACGGTTTTGTTCCTACAACGGCTGAGAAGGAAAAACCCCTTTTATTATCAATAAATTTTTTATTTACAATTGATTATCTTAGATACTTTAATCAAAAAATTGTAAATATCAATATTATAACTATTTATTTTTATTTTTATTTAACTTTTTAAAAATATGTTTTTGAATAGATATTTTAAGTGCCAAAATTTTAGCAGTTGACATATTAAATCTTAAATTAACTAAGATTTTAAAACCTTAAAACAAATATTTAAATTTTTTTTAAATGACTTAAAAATAAAATAAATTACCTCAAATTTATTTTTACATTCAAGACTTCTCCGAAAAATAGTCGTATGGTAGTCAAATGCTCCTGATATAAATTCGAGATAAAATCTTATTTATAAAGAATTTTAATTCAGAGACTAATTTATAAAATATTGCAAAATAATTTGATTTTTTTTTTTTTGGTATGTGATTGTCGGATTCGATTTTTATTCTACATCTCGGTCTAGAACAAAGCGGTATGACAAGTCCCTTTCAACTCATGTTTGTTGAAATTGGAAATCTATCATGAGGAACATATCATTAGCTTCTATATAATTATCTAATAGTTAAATATTATCTATTAAATAGATATAAAAATATGTGACTTATCTTCCATAATAAGTTTATAATAATCGATCCAAGGATCCGAACCGACCCGATACCATCCGAAAATTTTGGGTCGGATCTATCTGGTCGGTTCTATCGGATCTATAGATCGGGTTGGGTCAAAATTCTAAACCCGAATTCGGGTCTACATCGAAGTTGTTTAGACCTAGACCCAAAAATTCAATCCGTGAGGCTAAAAAAAGAAAAACAAATTATAGGTGCATTTTTTATGAAAATGTCTAACATAAAGCTATAGATTTTGTTTAGATCTACAATTTTATGCTTATAAATTTTTAAATAATATTTACAAATATATCTTAGCCAAAATTTTAACGTATCTAACGGATTATACAAAATAGATCTAACTAGACCAAATGAATCGATCATATCCAAACCAACTCGGGTCTGATTGGATCTAGGTCAGGTCGGTCTGGCAGGACTTAGATTTGACACGATTTTGGACACCCCAGCTGTAGTTATGTGCAAACTAGCCGCGTTCAAAACTTGCCGAGGGTTAGCTCGGCTTCAAAACTACTCTCAAGCTTTGGCTGGAGCTTTAAAAAAAAAAAATAATAATAAATTAATCAATCTAATTTTCAAAATATTTTAAGCAAGCTTTGATTTTACATTTACTGTAAGTCTTTTTTGTCTCAAATTTTATATCTGGAGTATTTTTGACAATTATATACATATTTTTTTATGAAGCTTTAAATATAAAAAAAAAGTTTCAATCTGATTTAATTTTTGTAATCAAAGTTATTTACCAAATATACTTTCAAATTGATGTTTTTGAGGCTTTAAAATTTTATTAGGTTAAAAAATTAATTGCCTAATTCACTAAAATTTTATAGCCTCAAAATACTTATATTAGACATATTTTTTATAAAATATAATTTTGAATATTAAAAAATTTATTTTTGATATGATAATTTTTGCATTCAATTTCTAAAATTATTTCTAAATATGTGTGTTAAGAAATCAAAAAGAAAGTATTATAAATTTGAGTTTATAAAAAGCTGAAGAACCATATTATTAATTGCCTCAACTTCTACAAAAAAAAGTAAGCTACCACAATTAGATTTAGAAGGGACATGAGCTGTTTATGCACCCAACATTTGAGTCAGAAGGTGCAACTGGATCATATGACACTGTTATTTAAAAGTCTGAAAGCTTTGATTCTACATAGTACAAAAATTCATTAATAGATGCATTATTAGGATTGTCAAAAAGTTTTCATTTTTAAATGTGGGGCCACTGCACTGCTTATTTGCATGAAATTAATCGTATGAGAAATTCTTGAATGTAATGATTATACCACTTTACTTTTTATAATGGTAAAAAAAAAAAAATATTTATAATTTTTTTTTAAAAAAAATTAAAATAAAATTTGTAGATTTTGATGAGATTTATAACTTTTATGTTCAAAATTTTTTCAAAACAATTTTTTTTTTTATTTTGGGACTCCAAAGTTTAATGTATTTAAAACGAGTTTAAAAACAGTTTTAAAATCCGTTAAATTTTGGAGCTCTAAAAATATCTATTTGAAAATATTTTTTTAAAAAAAATTTGAATATGAAAATGGTAGATCTCATAAAAATCTATAAGTTTTATTTAGAAAGTTTTTTTAAAAAATGATCGTAAAATTTATTTTTTTATTTATATATGAGAAAAATATATATTGTGTGTATAAATATTTTATTGTAGAATTTTATAGTTAGGTTTGATTTATAGCTCCTACGTACCATCAACATGTCCATAATCCACGTGATTGTTCGGAAAATAGTCATAGGAGGAGAATAACAATCGCACTCACATTTGATTTGTTGGGTCAGATCGGAATTTGATTCGGTCAAGAACGGGTTGTCACGGGTTCAAATTCTGGGTCCGGATCGGTCCAAACGCGTAAAGACCAACCCAACAAAATGTGGACCAGGATTGATTAAAGTAATTCTAGAAACAAATCGAGGGCATCGCTTTCAAATCTTTGGTAATACTGGTGTGTGATTTGGATGCTTGTTAATATTCCAGATCTCGAAGATACTCTGATGATCCCCACTGGGATTTCTTGGGTACTTAAGAAAATCACATGACATGGCTGACTTCCTGGCATATCCCCTTTTAATAATAATAATAATATGTTAGGAGAATCTTCAAACTATATATATTATTTCTCTGTTACTATTTTTATTTTTTTAAAAAAAAATTATAAAAATATTAAGGGACGTTTATATTTTTATACTTTCCCCTGCGCTCGTGGGACGAATGGTGGGGCGTGCGGCTCAGGAACCGCACGTTCTGGGTTCGAATCCCACGGGCGTCACGCCGCAGACGTATGTCGGAGGATTTTTCCTGATGTACCTCATGAGGAGTGACATGGATCTGGTTTGAGATCCCTTCGGAGGCGTGTACCGTGGTCTGCCCTACCCGTAGAGCTGAGCATTCGGGTCAACCCGACCCAAACCGACCCGAACCGAAATTTTAAGGCCAACCCGAACCGAATATCTTCAGACCCGAACCGATCCGAATTTTATTTCAACCCGAACCGACCCGAACCGACTTAAATTCGGGTCAGTTCGGGTTGACCCGAATAACATCACAAATCACTTTTATTTAACACCAATTCGAATTCGGGTAGGTTCGGATCGGTTCGGATCCACCCGAATAGTTGTAACATGAATATTTTATTTAAATAGAAAGAATTAGCACATAAAAATCAACAAAAACTAATTAATACATGACTCGTGAGGATAATTCGGGTCCAACCCGAACTGAACCGAAATTTGACCACCGAACCCGAACCGAATTATATAGACCCGAACAATTAAAATGTCAACCCGAACCGAACCCGACTCGAACTGAACCCGAAATTTTGGCTTTGTTCGGGTCGGTTCTGTTCGGTTTTTCAGGTAGGTTCGGGTAATGCTCAGCCCTACCTGCCCGTAAGGATGGGACCTCTCGATTGGTGGAACAGGGACCGGTGTCATCCGTGGATTTACCTGTTACGACGGTCGCTCGAATGAGGCCGATTACGGGTAGGATTTTTCCCACGCTAATCTCAAAAAAAAAAATTTAATTCAAAATAATATTTTTATATCTCCTTAATCATGTAAAATGATAAAATTATCTCCGTCTTTTAAGAAAAAAAAATAACGATAGCTTAGTTATGTTATATGGTTAATAGAACATGAAAGTATCATTTCGCATTATGATATAAAAACGTAAACGTCCCGAGATATTGAGTGTTTAAATTTAAGATCATTATATATGAATTAGTCAGGGATGCAAAGTCAATGGACAATTTTGCTACTTCCATATCTCTCTAAGCTCCTTGGCGAGTGGGTGGTGAAAGCGGACAATTATATTTTATACCCACTCTTAATTTCTTATTATCTTGTATGCCATGATTATATCAGTTAAAATTTTGATATATGGTGCTTGCCAGACAAATTAACTTTTGATATTAAAAAATTTTGCGAAATAATTTTGTGTGTGTGTAATGGAATATTTTGTAAAATTTTAAAACATGGACTTATTTGATAGAATCTTATAAAGCATATATATTTTTGACAAAATAAAAAAAAAATGTATGTAGGCCAAAAGTCACAGACATGACTGCTACTAGATTTATTTATTTATTTATTTTGAGAATTTGATAGAATTTTTTTTTTCATAATTGAATTTTATTTTTTAACAATTGTTATGATATATAAAACTTAACTAATACTGACCTTATCCATTCTTTTCTGTTTAGTTTTGAAAACTGATGGGCCTTTTTTTTACTTCTTGGGCCAAGCCTGTTATGTGCTGCCCAGCCCGGTTCTAGTTCAGTGATTGAGGTTCATCATAAACCTGATAATGAACGGAGTCTTGTTTTGCCTTTTTAACGGTGAGCCGGAGATGGCGAGGGACAGCTGCCTTGTCGCGTTACGCCGGCGTGGCTGTCGGCGGCGCCGTCGGCGGTTGCCGTTGGTACGACTAATTTTCTCATCTTGGATACTTATAACACATAATCTCGTACTTCTCTAAAACCCTGATTAAACCCTAGAAACTCCACTACTGATCATCATCTTAAATTATTGATGCTTTCTTTTTCTTTTTTTCAATTAAGTAAGGATCTCCGTTTTGATTTATGCTGTTCTGATCCCATTCCAGCTAATAAATTCGTTATAAATATGTTTCATATTCAAACTTTGTTACTTTTTAGCTTATCTTCGACAAAACCACCGGTAACCGTTCAGAATTATATTTCAGATGAATTTAATCAAAGCCGGTTAATTCTATTTTCTACGAATTTGTTGATTTATGTTCTATTGACGACTGTATTATGTTCCTACAATTACTATCAATTCAACATTTATGTTTACAGTCATGTGTTTAGTTTCCACTTTCCCTGGGATTTCATATCTTCTATCCTTTTTGTTATGCTGAAGTCCTCGTCTTATCTAATCATTATTGGCCATGTGAAACAACCTGCAGGTTTAATAATCTTGCGATTTCACTTTCGTGTCACAAAAAAGTGTAGTTTTGGTTCTCAAATGCTCCTATATTAGAGATTTTGCGTTGCTGTGATTAAATATGCACATCTTACAACCTTTCTTGAAACAGAAAAACAAATGAGATGCAGCTTTCTGACTGTGGCTGTGTTGTTATGTGATCGTCGTGTTAGAAGTACTTTTCCTTTGTTGAAGTACACCTTTGGTCATAAATTCTTTAAGAGAGGGAATTAGGTAATTTTTATTTTGCCCTTCTATTTGGAGCTGATCATTAAGTTGTGATTTGTTATGTTTGCAGGTTGCTGTTTATGGGACTTATGAGGCTATTCGCTATAAGGTAACATCCACCAATCTCTCTGTCTTTTTATTTTTTTATTTTTTGATTTAGCAGCTAACTCTGTCATTTGCACAAATATTATATTAGTTTTGATGTATATGGATAACCATCTTTAGTGTGGTTGACATGTGTTACATAACTTATATCTGTTTTTTTCATATTTGGTTTACTTATTCATGAATAAAGAAGTGTTAAATAGTTGGCCAGATCATGATTGCCGATTAAAATGATGCTTGTTCTTTTTATGAGGCTTGCAATTGCTACATGTTTACTGTAGTTCTATAATAGATTTATTGACAAGTGATAGTGACAACCTGTGGCATATGATAGTGATAAAAGTTCCTATCCAGCTCATTCATAAACTTGTCTTCTCCATGCAATTTTATCATGAATTCTTAAGGCTAGATATGTGTAACATTAGTAGAAGCTTGCCAATGTATCAGTTGCTTCGATCATGTAAGATAACCTGTATTCAAGCAATAGAAGGTAAAGACACACATGTTTTTTAGTTACATGACATGATACCATGCTTTGTTTGGTGAATAAATTAGTTGAACAAATGCCACAAAACTAGTTAGTTGAAGGAAAATGTGGAAGCTCTAAACAATTCATATCAGGATAAATTAGTTGAAGAAATGCCACAAATTATAGTAAACGTAGGAGCAATCCTTGATTTAGATGATTAAATTTGTTGCTATGTTTTCTTGAACTTCCTTTATCCCCAGAAGCTCTATTTTGATTCCTCTGTGTGTATATCTGTCTTGATCCGGTCAGATTTATCTGAATTTTCGTGCTTTTGTAAACAACTAAAAAATTGTGGTTCACTGAATCAACGATTGCTCTTGCTTCACTATTAATCTAATTTGAATTGGTCAAAAAGCTTATATCTATGTTTGATACTTGTGCCCAAGTATTAATTGGTGTTGATTAGAGCTCAAATGTTACAAACCAATTCCGAAATCTTATAATGGAGATTTCGTACAAAGATACTAGTTCATTCGTTAGTGATCCAGGAGGATCTTAGTCGACGCCCAAGTCGAAGAAACGCGGCCAAGCCTAGGCCACATCAAGGCTCTCACGCCAAGGACGCGCATGCCGCGCACATAGCACATCAAGAAGTTCAAGTGCAAGTTCAAGCAAGTTCAAGACCAATCCAAAGAGGTCCGAGCGAGCCCAAAGCCTTCTCGAAGTCCGTGCCACCTCAAATTGGCGATACGAAGTCACGCGTCACATCAGCACGCGGAGGAGAGCAAAAATGCCCAAGGGCGCCCAGGCGCGCCCGGGCGCGCCAGCGCGCGCCCGCGGCCACAGGCGCGCGCGCGCGCGCGCCGTGCCAGTGGCGAAACAAGTAAAAATCAGTTTAATCTTGCTGTAATTAAGTTAATTTCTTGTAATTAGCTTAATTACATGTGTCCCCTAAGTGTCCAAGTGTCCCATAAGGTGTCAAAAGCTTCTAGAGCTTGCACCAAGTGTCATTAGGAGGTAATATCTCTTTTTATCTTTTAATGATGTAATTAGTAGTAGACTCTAGAGTTAGTGAGTCACAACTTCTGTATTTATCCCCTTTGGGGCTGCATTTTGAATGTTAAGCTTAGTCTCCATACTAGCTTCAAGTAAAATCCAAGTTCCAAGCTCAATCGAGCAAACTAGCTCACCCGAGCTCAAAACAAGCTCTCCCGAGCCCATTTCAGTCTTAGCTCCGGCGACCCTTCCCTAACTCCGATCACCGGAGTTTCTACAGCCCACTAGCTTCCCTACAGCCCCCCTAGCCGAGCCTTAGAGTTTATCGACCTCTTCGGTCACCACCAAGAACACCACCAACCTCTAAACCAATCTCCCCTCCTCCGGAGTGAGCCGAGCGTTGAGAGAGCTTTGAGGCTAGCTCGTGCGGCATCCCGGATCAAGTGGTATCAGAGCAAGGTCGTCCTTGAGGTGGTGGTGAAGCTCGCACATGAGCCAACAAAGGCGTTACAACACTCGGTCATACAAGGAAGCGGTATCGGGAGCCATGGAGCCTACACCTTCGGAGAAGAATCCCGAGGAAGTGCAAGAAAAATCTGAGCAAGCCGAGGTAAATAAGTCTCTTGTAGAGCAAATAGCCTCGCTTACAACCATTTTATCTCAGTTTTTACAAGCTCAAGTGGAAAGAGATGAACGACAAGCCGTCGTACACCAAAAGCTCGACGAAATGCTTGTGCACGTCGCAGCTCAAACGAAGACCAATGCAGTTGCCCTTGAAGCTCCGCAAGTTCCAGCAATCTCAGATGATGTTACAGCAGCTATACCTGCTGTACAGTCAAGAGAAAATGCTCCAGAACAGTCCCCGACAAGTTCTGGAAAAACAGAGCCAATCGCGACGCGACCCGAGCTGAAGCAATGTTCTGTTTCGGGAATTCCAGCAAGTTCTGGGTGTATTCCAGCAACTTTTGCAGCGCCATTTCACCCAGGAACAAGCTCCTATATGACGCCTACACCAATGGCATTTCAGTCCATGGCATTTCGTCCATCCCTCCACCTTATGGTGCACCGAACGCACTCTATCCCTCGATGGAAGGACCCTCGACGTCTCGCCGACCGGGGAAGGAGCCAGCTGAAACTTTCATCGGAGGAAGCATATTTGGAGGAGAAGGAAGCATGGGATGTCCAGTCAAAGTTGAAGCCAAGATCGACTTACCGACATACGATGGAACTCTATCCGGTGAGAAACTCGATTCTTGGTTCGATCAATTAGAGTCATATTTCTGTTTGTATGATTACAATGATGTGCAAAAGATTGCATTGGCTCGTCTTAAGTTATCTTCGCATGCTTTATTGTGGTGGAATACTTATGTGCGATCCCATGATGTGCGAGGAATCTCGTGGGAGATCTTCAAGCATCTTGTTCGTAGTCAATTCTATCCGGTTGGGTATGTGGAAGAACTTTGGAGTCAATGGTTATTCTACCGGCAATCCCGGGATCAAACGGTTCAAGACTATACTTCGGAGTTCCGTCGGAAGGCCCTTGTCTTGGGGATCGACGAGAATGAAGCCGAAGTGTTTAGAAAGTATGTTGCTGGACTTCAACCTCAACATCGCGAGGATCTGAAAATCTGGCCAGCACATACCATTGATGAAGCATGTCGAATGGCCACCGCTTGGGAGCGCAAGGCGAAGCTCAACGCCAACCATGTTTCGAAGGCTCGTGGACAATCATCCAAGCCTTCAACTCCACGAGAAGCAAGTGCAGTCCAAGGGCCACCAAAATCTGAAGTTGCCGAGCCCAAGAAGAAGAGCAACGTGTCTTGTGAACATTGCAACAAGCTTGGCCACACAAAGGAGAAGTGTTGGAACCTTCACCCGGAACTCGTCCCCAAGGAGATCAAGGAGCGGAGGAAGCCTCGAGCCGCCATAGTCACCACTAATGAAGAACCCGAGGAGATGGAGGAGAAGTTCTTAGAGCAAGTCGTTGAAGCCGATCCCACTCTAGCTCTTGTTGTGAATGAAGCAAAGGAGAAGGAGCGAGAGGCCCTCTTCCGGCTGAAAATACAAGTGAAGCAAGAAGTGGTGGATGCCGTCTTTGATCCGGCTAGCCAAAAGAACCTCATCTCTCAAGAGTTGGTGGAGAGACTCGGCCTAGAAGTGAAGCCACATCCAAATCCTTCCGTTCTAACATGGTTCAAACGAGGAGATCGAGTAAGGGTGAGATACCAATGCACTCTTAAGTTCGCTATTACGAAGCATTTTATTGATGAAGTTGTATGTGATGTTGTGCCTTTGGATGTGTGTCATGTTATACTCGGGAGTTCATATCTTTATGATCGTGATGCTATCTACTATCGTCGTGATCTAAAATATCGTTTGAAGAAAGATGATAAGGAGTTTGTCATCCAAGGATTGTGTTGGGAAGGCAAGCGTGTTGCCCTCTCTTCGTTCGAGTCTCTTGTCGCCATTCAAGAGCAAGTCATTTCAGCAAAGGAAGGTGTTTCAGTCAAGGTTCCTAGCTGGAAATTTCAGTCACAAAGCAAACCAACTCAAGCGGGACCAATGCTTCAAGTCGGAAGTCTAAAGTTGCCTCTTTTGAAGCCAATGCCGGAGCATTCGGCTTATGGAAGGGGAGTATTGATCCAGGAGGATCTTAGTCGACGCCCAAGTCGAAGAAACGCGGCCAAGCCTAGGCCACATCAAGGCTCTCACGCCAAGGACGCGCATGCCGCGCACATAGCACATCAAGAAGTTCAAGTGCAAGTTCAAGCAAGTTCAAGACCAATCCAAAGAGGTCCGAGCGAGCCCAAAGCCTTCTCGAAGTCCGTGCCACCTCAAATTGGCGATACGAAGTCACGCGTCACATCAGCACGCGGAGGAGAGCAAAAATGCCCAAGGGCGCCCAGGCGCGCCTGGGCAAACCCGGGCGCGCTCAGCGCGCGCCCGGGCGCCGCGCCCGGCCACAGGGCGCGCGCGCGCCCTGTGCCAGCGTGGCGAAACAAGTAAAAATCAGTTTAATCTTGCTGTAATTAAGTTAATTTCTTGTAATTAGCTTAATTACATGTGTCCCCTAAGTGTCCAAGTGTCCCATAAGGTGTCAAAAGCTTCTAGAGCTTGCACCAAGTGTCATTAGGAGGTAATATCTCTTTTTATCTTTTAATGATGTAATTAGTAGTAGACTCTAGAGTTAGTGAGTCACAACTTCTGTATTTATCCCCTTTGGGGCTGCATTTTGAAAGTTAAGCTTAGTCTCCATACTAGCTTCAAGTAAAAATCCAAGTTCCAAGCTCAATCGAGCAAACTAGCTCACCCGAGCTCAAAACAAGCTCTCGTCCGAGCCCATTTCAGTCTTAGCTCCGGCGACCCTTCCCTAACTCCGATCACCGGAGTTCTACAGCCCACTAGCTTCCCTACAGCCCCCCTATCCGAGCCTTAGAGTTTATCGACCTCTTCGGTCACCACCAAGAACACCACCAACCTCTAAACCAATCTCCCCTCCTCTGGAGTGAGCCGAGCGTTGAGAGAGCTTTGAGGCTAGCTCGTGCCCATCCCGGATCAGTTAGCACAAAGTTTGAAACAAATTTATGCCATGGTAGTCATGTGATATCATATATAAGTGTGTAACATGCAACTTCTTTGGAAGTTGATGCTGTTTGACTGAGGATCTGGTTCGACTTGAACTAAATCTGTAACAAGCTGGACCAAATCAATTTGTCCCCACTTGAACTGAATCTATTTAAATTAAAATGTTTATTACAGTTTGGTTCAAATTTCTGGTTAAATTCATGGTTGAGCTTTCGGCCATGGCAGGATGTTGGATAAGTGGAGATTGCTTAGGTATCAATGATAGAGTAGAGGCCGAGCTGGGGTGTTGATGTTGATAGCTGAATCAAACTTTCTTTGATTATAAAAAGTATAGAGCGCTAAGATAACAATATTGATGTTTGTGTCGATCTTGTTGACAATCTGATAATTTCATACCGTAGACATTCATCACCGTATGGGGAGTCATCGTCGATGACGCCGATTATCTGCACATATCTATCCTGCTAATGACGCCGATTATCTGGCAGGTTCCTGGAATGTTGAAGATAAGGTATATCGGGCAAACAACTCTAGGAAGTGCGGCTATTTTTGGACTGTTCTTGGGAGCGGGAAGCTTATACACTGTGGAAAGTCTTACTAGGATTCTAATTACCCCGACCATCATCTGTGTTCCTTGATCTTCAATGTATGTTGTAGTTTTGAGTCATCTCTCTAGGAATCCTCCCTTCTTGAGTTAAATGTTTAAATGATCATATTATTCTCAATTTTATGCTTCTCTCCCCTTTATTGCATGTACAATGAAAAAAGCCATCTTTAAAAGTTTTCTTTTTGTTCCCAACTTTGCAGCTACTCACACCATCCCAAAATTTTTTTTCCTGCTAGAAGGAATTTGATCAGG
Organism: Xerophyta viscosa; assembly: GCA_002076135.1. Classification (NCBI taxonomy): domain Eukaryota; kingdom Viridiplantae; phylum Streptophyta; class Magnoliopsida; order Pandanales; family Velloziaceae; genus Xerophyta; species Xerophyta viscosa. The sequence goes on along the minus strand of MJHO01000078.1, from coordinate 558,785 downwards.
TGGAGCGAAATTCGAGGGCTAAAGTCATTTTTTTCGCCAAGAGCATGCTCATCATATACAATGCCACTAGTAGTTTCATAAGATCCTGAGCAATTAAAAAGCCAGTTTTTTGTAATGCATTATTTGTGAAATAGTATTTTCATATTTAAATTTGGCATTTTAGTGCCCCATCAGAATATCATTTTAAAGTGTTGAGAAGTAAGAATAGTTCCATATCTAGTATATGCTAAATTCAGTAAGAGTTCTAAGTTTATAAATAAATTAGTTTTCATTTTTAATATGGTATCAGAGTCCCGAGCGGTGAAATAATTAGATTTTTTTTTTTTTCCTTCTTGCTGTCTCTTTTTCTCTTCTTCTAGAAGCACCAAGATTGGGTTGTGATACATGGTAACATAATTTGAATATCGGCGAACACCTAATAAATTTCAGAACATATTGAATTATCCAAGGACACTTTTGTGATTGGCAGTTAGGGATTGTTTGGTTCTATATAATTGAAAAATTGAAATTTTAAAATGCAACAGTTGGAAGTGTTGGAGTTATAGTTTTCTGTTTTTGTAATGCAGAATGTTTGTTTGGTTAGGCGCAGTTTAAACTACTGCATTTAGAAAGTTATTGTTTGGTTCGATACAGTTGAGTATTGCAGTTTAAAATGTGGTGTTTGGTTTGATGTAATTGGATGAATGTGATTACTAGAGGTAAACTTACCTCCCAACGTTATATTTATTATTTGGGAAACCGATTGCTTAGGGCCGTCAGATTCAGAGTCCTGATGGGTAGCATATCTCTTATTATTTATTTTTTTTATTTTTTTTCGTTTTAGTTGAATGGATTTAGTTTATACAAAATTTTTGTAATTTGAAATAATTAAAAAATTTACAACATATAATATTATAAAACAAATATCTAATATTATTCTCATATTTAAAAGTTTCAAATATTAAGTGAACATAAGCAATTAAAAAATATCATTTACAATATTATTGATAATATGCATGTATTGAAAAAATAATCATTCATACAAATTTGTTACCTATTAATTGGTAAATGAAAAGTATTAACATCATATATATTATTATTTACCGAACATTTATGATTGAAAAAAAAATTGCTATCAAAGTTATTGCCAGCATACATGTGTAATTGTTATCAAATTTCACCTTAAAAAGTATTTACAAAGTAACTGGTAAAAATAAAATAAAATGTATTTTTTTTCTCAAAATGACAAATACACTTATCAATTGAAAATTGAGATTTTCCTTTAGGCTATTCCACAAGCGATGAAAAACTTTATATGCATAGATGCTCGTGCTTCTTCTCCATTTTTTAAAGATTGAGCTTTTTTTTTGGGGTATTCCACAAGCGATGAAAAATTTCATATGCATAGGTTCCCGTGCTTCTTCTCCATTTGTAATCAACAAACAATCGGCAACTTGATACATTACAAATAATTGCTCTCATATGCCGAAGAATAAATACAATTTATGAAAGTATTTGTTATCGAAAATATCTATGTGTCACTTGCATGTTATCTCATATATGCTTAAATTTTAGGTACCAAAAAGTAAAATGCCAAGTATTTTGATGGCAACTAAACCTAACATACGTATTAGACGGCTCCGATTCTATTATCGGTTGTAACCTCCCCTCCAATAAATAAGTGGCATAAATTTTCGGTCAAAATATTGGTGTATTATAAAAGTATCTAAAAATTAAATCATCAAATAAACAAGAACAAAAAACATAACCAAGATAACGCCTGCTTTGTTTGCACAATAAACGGGGCTCCCAGTACAAACTGGTTTGAGCAGTTTTCTTTTGCCAAGCATACCCTGATTTGAGAAGTGTTTTAATTACATCGACATCAACATTCCAACACGTATTGCCCAAACTGACCCCCAAACTGCAGCATGTTCCATCTCAAAACATTGCAATAGCACATATACCAGCATAGATACCGCGTATACAACCCATCTCCTATACCAGCACATATATGCCAAAAACACATATACAACCCATCTCAAGCAATGCACAGCACATATACCATCACATAAAACTGCTCAAAGGCAGCAGATTAGCAAAACTTTACATCTACCACACCTGGCAAACCTGGTAGTCTCAACACCACCATAAACCCATCTCAAACATAACTCGGATACATACACAGCATGAACCAGCACAGAAAACTGCTCAACACCAGCTGCAGTCACAAAACTGCAGTCCACACATCCAGAATACTTCAGAAATCCTAGAATATCTCCAAAACACTCCAGAACACCGAGCACTTTGACTTTCGGAGATTATATCCTTACGTGTATAAGTCACGTTACGACATAAAATACGGTGTTGGAAGAGGGTCCGACAAGCTTTCCAAAAAATCTGACGGACCATGAATCCGACTTTGCATTTGAAAGAAAAAAAAATGAAATATAGTTATCTTTAAAGTACTATTTTATTACTATTTTTTAGGATAAGGTACATATAATGCTGCTATATTATAATAATTTCAAAATAGAATGACTGATATATAAGTTTTCATTTTTTTTCATTCGAAGTATGCGATTGTTTACTTCGATTTTTATTTCATATTTCAATCGAAAATTGAACGAAATAGTAATTTTTTTCTCAGCCTGTGTTTATAGGAATTTGAATCTCCGATTTATTTTTTACAATTTTGCTAATTAATTTGAGTAATGCTGGGTGTTGAGAGGAAACTCACCTACAAAGTCAACGTGTACAAGCTTCACTTCAGCTTCTCGCCCCATTTCCTTCCATCTCAAAGTTCAATTTTCAAGCAACCGTGTAAAAATTTTCCTTTTTTCTTTCTTGATTCTAAACAACTGGCGACTTGCTTTTCATCCAAATCCGAGGCCCAAACATGACAAGTCTTTCTTCTATCTCCAACAGAGGTTAGTTGTCGTGATTTTTCTTTTTTTTCTTTTTTTTGTTTTTGTTATTAACTAATCTGTTGAAACCTAAGTGATGGTGTTGCTCTTTTCTATTTTACATTAGAGTTTTATTGTATTTTAGTTATTTCTTTTTTGTACTTGGTTGAAAATGCGTATAAAACAATATCTAGTTTCCCTTTTGAATTTCTTCTCATTCAGTTTTGAACTTCTTTTTCAAACTTTATTTTGGTCTTGTTGACAAGTTTTTTCTTACCTGATATTGTTGTTTCACATTCGCATTGGACGAAGTTGAGAAGTCGTTCGAGAAAGAAGAAGAGATCACGGAGGAACATCAAAAACAAGAGACTGAAAATGAAGTCTACTTTATTACGTACTCAGAAGCAGAGATACGAGACGCATTCTCCACGCTTCGATTTCGTGAAAGTTCGCCCGGTTATGCGATATACATGGGAGAGCTTCGCCAGAAAACTGTATTTCTTCAAATACTTCATTTTGACAACAAAAGATTCCGGCAAGAGGTAATACAGAAAAAAAAGGAACTTTTATTGATTCTAAAATGTTGCTTCAGTGCATAATCTAACTGGTGATTAAGTCGGTCAAATGAAACATCAGAAGTGAAAAAGCTTGGGACTTTCCCTATAGTTGATCCTTATGATCCAAATTTTGAGCAACAATCCAGGACTCATGAAAGAGAAATATGAGCAACTATCCAAATTTTTGCCTACAATCAAATAAGATACCTCCAAGCATTAATAGGAACTGATAGATTGACATTCGTTGTATTCGACATTACCGTCTTGTTGTCATCTCTTGAAAATACATATTGATAATATCTCTAGTTGCTTTTAGTGAAGGGCCATTATTGTTTATGCAAAAAGGTAAACTATCTAAATCATCTGCTAATTAGTATTTACCTTTCCATGCCTGCAGGTAAAAGTATTAAGCAGGTTAACGCATCCGAATCTTATAACTATCTTAGGAGAATTCCCGAAATGGTATGCTGTTGTTTATGAGTTCCTTCCCGGAGGAACCTTGAGCGATCGTCTTGATTGCAGACGGTTAAATAAGCCACCTCTTAAATGGCAAGATCGATTACGCATTGCTTCTGAAATATGCTCTGCTCTTGTCTACCTCCATTATCACAAGCCAACCATTATTCATGGGGAGCTGAGACCTTCTACCATTTTGTTCGATGAAAATGATGCGACCAAGCTTAGTCTCTTTGGCCTTTCTTTCACATTTCCCGTAAATTTGCATGAAAATAATACTCGGAGAGAATACGAGGACCCGATTTACTTGCATTCAGGTAGATATACAACAATAGCAGATGTCTACTCCTTCGGCGCTGTAGTCCTAAGACTTTTGACAAACAGTAAGTTACCGAGTATGGTCAGAAGAACTCAGGTTGAGTATAAGGAGAACGGAATGAATGGTCTACTGGATAGCACTGCTGAATGGCCTAGTGCGATCGCAAAAGACCTTTTCGACCTAGCCTGTAGATGCTGTGATCGTGATTGGAGACTTCGACCGGATCTTGCCACTGAGGTTCGAGATGCACTAGAACGCATGAAGGAGTCGATGGTTGCTGACGGGTGCTCACTTTCTCAACACATGGCTACTGAGGTAACTGAAAGAAGATATTATGTAGTCAACTGTAATATCAAAAATTACATGGCACATTATTCGCTAGTTTGCTATCATAAATGAAATAGAAATAGGTGGCCATCTGATTTGGCTATCATCAAACATGAAAATACTACATATTCCTGATTCATCACTGGGCATCTTCTGCACCTGCGCTGAGTGCCATACATGCTCAGAAGATACTTTGGTGTTACCGTTCTTTCAGACATTTTTTTTTTTTTTTTTTTAATATCATATAAGCGGATTTATTCGTCCTATTGTGTTCCCTATTCCACGAACCATTTCTTCATATTATAACAGGACATCAATATGATCATTCTGCTTCCAGGTATGTCTACTGTAACTTACATCCCAAATTAGAGGGTATTTCCATATAAGTTGAACTAAAATGATTAGGGCCTACTACAGCAGTTTTTTTTCCTTGTATTATTATTATTATTTTGTTTTAAGATTGAATCTAAGACCACCACAATGTTATGGATGGATACATGGCAAAACCTTTTAATGTCTATCCACCATAGTTTTATTAGCTGAAATATAAACCTTTGAGTTGATATAGGGCCTTTGACATTCTTGAGAGACTGGAAGTAATTAGACTTTTATGATATTATACTTGTCCGCACACTCCACTTATTTTGCTTCCTCATTACTCTTTGAGGAAGTATGGCGGATTACGTTGCACCTCAGATGAGAAAATAAGTTTAGTTACAGTTAAAAAAGAACAGTGTAAGATCAAACTATTGTTCCCTTTTATTTAAATATTCCCAATGCATGTCACCGTAAATAGCAAAGCTCACTGAAAACAAGATATACTTGCACAGCTAATGTGGCGATTCTATCGTACAGGTGGAGAGGTCGAGCGGTACTGAAATGAGAAGGAAAGAAATAGAACTTCAAAAGAATTACCGTGGAAGACGGCATGATGAAGCAAGTAAAAGGGAAAAGGAATTAGGAGTGCAAGAGAGGAAGGCTTTTACTACATTCTCTTTGTTAGACATACAACAGGCAACTGACAACTTCTGTGATTCAAATAGACTTGGGCAAGGTGGTTTTGGAAAGGTGTATCGGGGAAATCTTAGGGGCATCGACGTTGCAGTTAAAATGCTAAAAAATGAAGGTGATGCTGCTCAAGTAAAGGCATTTCAGCATGAGGTACTACAACACTCACTCTCTGCCATGCGATCGTTAACTTGGTCACCAGCGAGAAATATTAGTGTCCTCAGCTGGTATAGAGTAGGAAAACATCATTTGGTATCCTACGGTGATTTGATGGAAACAAAGAAAAAATTATATACTAAGAGCTGCTCAACCCCTCAAGTATATCTTGTTGCATGACTGATTGTTTTTCATTTTTTTCTTTTTTTTTTTTTTTTTTTTTTTTTTTGCGTATGTATGTACAGGTTGATATTCTGAGCAGGGTGAATCATCAACATCTTGTTTGTCTAACAGGAGCATGTCCAGATGAATATGCTATTGTGTATGAGTTCATGCATGGAGGAACTCTGGAAGATCGTCTAAACCGCAAAGATCTCCAATGGGAAGACCGCCTACGTATTGCAGCAGAGATTTGTTCTGCTCTTACATTTCTCCATACCCCTAACCCTGACGTTGTCGTCCACGGCGACTTAAAACCAGCAAATGTACTCCTAGATGTGAATGGAACAAGCAAACTTACCGATTTTGGCATCAGTCGCCGCCTTATTCTGTCAAACACCACGGATACACTCCATCACACTACCGATGTAAAAGGCACAAATGGTTATATAGACCCAGTTTTCATTCAATCATGCAAACTTGCACCAAGCGTAGATGTTTATGCTTTCGGTATGTTACTTCTCTGTCTTTTAACAAATCAACCACCATGGACCGGGCTCATGGATGACATGGAAGATGCGATGCTGGAGAACCGTTTGGCAGATTTATTAGACGCTACAGTCCGATGGCCCTTACAGCTAGCAGAGGAATTGTCTGCTGTCGCATTTAGTTGTTGCAAAATCAAAGTGCGTCTTCGTCCAAATATTGCTGAGGTTTCTGAAAAGTTATGGCAGATGAAGAATAACTCATATGCTTAGTGTGAATATTTCTTCAGTAGTGGTTCGCCAACATATCAGTGTTTATGGTGGTCATAAGAACAGAAGTAGTCCATCACTATTTATGAAATTTTTTTCTCAAATCTTGTTCTAGCTTGTAATTATTACATTATGCAATATGCAAGGACTTCAAAATTTCGTTCATATCCGACGTCAACCAGATTCTTTCAGTTGGTTTTCTGGCATCTGCTACTCTCCATTACATTATTTAAAGATTATGAAGGGAATTAATTGAAGGTTTTGTTTGCTCTGCAGTTGCTGTAAATGCTACAGAACAAAAGCAAGATTCATGGAACTGCATTACTATCAGTATATGATTTTGGTGATCAAAAGTTTTAACTTTCAACATTACGGTTGATATAAGAATAGGAAGTTATCCTATCATATTGGTAAGATATGTTTGTATTTACATAATTTTTTCTATCAAGTTATTTTGATAATTACAAAATTTTCTAAGGATGAGAATCTCTTTAGTTTGAAATTTTTGACATTTTTTTCGAAAATGTACAATATTTGATGTTATTTTGCGAAAATTTTGAGTCATGATGCATGTTATCAGTCTGGAGCTGCTTCTGATTGTGAAATAGAAAAAGTGTAATATCAAATTTAAAAGTGTAAATTATCGAGTAATACTAGCTATAGTATATATAACAAGCTATATATATATATATATATATATATATATATATATATATATATATATATATATATTATCATTGAGTTGCTGACAATCGAGTAATCTGCAGTAGTGTTACTTGTGGATCTTCTATGTATCAACAGATTAGCAGCCTAGAATAATTTCGCTACATCGGAATAGCTTACTTAGAATATTCTTTATTAAAATTTTAAATGCACTACTTATTAAGCTTGTTATAATATTTAGAATAGATAGTACGACTTTTTAATTTATTAAATAAAACTTTTATGTTTGAATATTACAAATATTATTTCTAAGAATATAAAATAGTTATTCTATCTGTATTAAATAAAGAATGACCCAATCTATTTAGATAAAAATTTTAGGAGTTTTTAATAAGAAATTTATCTATTTGTAGTGTAAAGATTTTTATGTAGTTTTTTTAAAAAAAATATCGACCAAAAAAAAAAAAGGACAATTATACTACTGTCCTCTTATATTATTTCAACATATCCTCTCTTTTTTTTTGCATTTTGATTAGTTAACACATTTTAATACATTTATAAAATCTTTTAATGAGTTTCTGACTCTTTTGACATCTTGATATTACGATATTTCTGGTGTTAATTTTTAATATTTTGGTGTGAACTCTTGACACCTTCCTATTGAAAAATAATACTATAATAACTTCTTGATAGTATATGATATTTTTTTTGATAATTTTTTATATTCCTCTTTTAAAAATTTGAGTGTAAACTTTTGGACCTAAATATGATATATTTAGATATTTTGGACCTAAGTGCAAATCTTCCAAAAATTTAAGATTTTTCAATAAAACAAATTTTATGGTAATTTAAAAAAAAAAGTACCTCCTACCGTGTGACGAGTAACGGAGTAAGTCAACCGCTATGCCCTCGTGCGAACCATTCCTCGAGCAGCTATCCATCCCACCCAGGAGAAAGCGTGAGGGAGCAATCGATGATGGCGTGGAAATGGAGAAAGCGGCTGAAGATGAATAGCAGCAGCAACTATGGCGGCAGCGCCGCCGTTGCTTCGTCGCCGATCTGTGGCCTTGACGATGGCTTCTCATGCATATCTTCAGCTTCCTTTCTCCCATCCCTGGTCTGCAACAAAATCTTCACTATGCAACAATTTCTGTGTCTCGATTGCGAGATGTTTGTTCTTTTGATTGGTTAATTGTCCGATTCCATGCTCAAGTTTTATTTTTAGGCCCATCGAATCTGCTCGCTGTCTACGATTTCTGGAATATCTATGAAATTTCAGTCGGTAATAACAGTCTTTGCCATAGTTTAAAGGGGGTTATGCGCGTCTCCTCTTTCCAGCAATCTCCGTGCCTCTATGGCAAGATTTTGCTCTTTGGATTCTTAACTGTCCCATTCGATGCTCATATCTAATTTAGGTCATGGGATTTTGCCGACTTTCTAGGTTTTCATTAGGGTTGGAATAACTGTGAACTTTAGTTACAGAAAATGAACAGTTTTGTTAGAGATCAAAAGGAGCTGATTTTGGTATTAGTTTTGGTATCATGAACAACTGGATGCTCTCTTAGTATACTTCTATGACCCATTTCAGCCGATTGAGCACGAGCTTATTGAGTCGAGCTTAAAAATCCTTCTCTAGAGTAGGCCGAGTTCGAGTTGAGCTTCACTGTTTATACCCTAGTTGGGATAGCTGTAAATGAATAGTCTTTGTTATAGAATTAAAGGAGCTGTTGTGATACGTTTTCCTGAGGCAGTGTATAGTCTTTGTGATAGAGCAAGTAAGGTGATCCTTTTTTTTTTGTCTTTTTGATTCTGATTGGGGGTGTTATGTTTGAGACATCTATATTCATTATAATCTATTGTTGCCAACAACACGAGAAAGGTTGTGTAATTTTTTATGATTCCACCAGATAGATTCTGGCCTTGTAAAATGTTATAAACTTTTTACTTATTTTGTTCTATTTTGGCTTAAATAATTTCTAGATGTTAAATTGTTAGTGTTCTATCCATTCCTTCTACTAAGCATAGTGAGCAATCAGATGTCGTTCATTGATAAGTTTACATTAACATAGTGTATTTAGGATCGCTACTCGAGTCGCAGTCACTGGGGTCGTAGGATTGCTTAGGAAGGTTTGGTTACTCCGACTTGTTATGTGCAAATATTATTATGTCTGCAAATATTATTATGTCTGCAAATAGATGACAAAATATTTACCTGTATTGATTTGTGCTGTTTGTACCCTTGAACTATTCTTTTTTTTTTTTTTTTAAATTTTATTTTGGGAACGATTCCTTATTTTCTTTTTCAATTATTTTGTAGGCCTTTGCTAGTGTATTCTGTATTACGAAATAATGCTAAAATTTGGTTTTCTTGGTCTGTAATGGAGTTAAAGTTGGGCCCATAGTTTTAGGTCACTTGAGCTTAAGCTGGACTTGAATCTTAAATTTCAGCTGGCTCCCGACTTGGGTTGTCCATTTTTCTTAAAATAATAATTTATTTAGAGACTTGATTTGTTTTTACCATTCTAATTAGCACATGCTACATTCCTATTAAGTGCACCTTTTAGCATCCTGTTATTGCCCTGCAGATCGGTATAACACCGCCCTCGTTTGCCACAGATGGCGTAACCTGGCTTGTCACCCTCGATTGTGGTTGCGTGTTGATGGGTCCATGAAAAATTTAGCTGAATCTGCAGTTTTTCCAGACCTGGAGACCGCTGTATCGGCTGCAAGGTCTTGGATCTTAATTATCTTTTGTTTAGGATTTTCGTATGAGAGAGGTTATAAGTCTAAAGTTTGTTGCTTTCCAGGCCTGGAGACACCATCCTGATTGCTTCTGGAGCAATCATGTTGCAAGCATATTCAGATTAAGAAGCCTCTTTGCCTTGTAAGACACTTCTCTTTTCTCAATACAGATAAAAAATGGGGCTGATAGTGGTAATAATAATTAGTTTTATACAATGGAAAAGGGCATTGAGATGCTAGTCTGTGATAGACTGAATTGTTAAAGCACCAAATAAGTTGTTTGTTGCTTAATGGATTCTTTTTGACAGGCATGAGACACTGGGATGTGATTATGCATGAAAAAACTCACTTAATGATGATAGTTGGAAGCAAATTATACTTTCTACAGAATTAAGCAAAACACCACTATGTTGCAATAATGGAATAAGGGGTTTCAGATTAATGTGCTGAAATTTTCCATATAAATGTAGGTTTCTAGATTGCGGTTTTCGCTTTTGTATTAGAAAAAACATTTTTTCATTTTTCTAGAAAATAAAGGTGGATTTAACTTAGGAAGATACTTGATTGAATGCATTTATGTGAATGCTATAATGATGACTAGAAATTGTATGTTGGTAGTGCATTTGATATGGCGGTTGATAAAGCATTTGTTTAGGTTGGCGGAGGTGAACTTCCAGATGACACCGTATTGACCTGTAGTCGTGGATCCGAGAGGTACATTAGATTCAGATGTGCGTCATCTTATGACTATTGCCAGCAATTCCTGTTAATTACAGTTTATTCTTGGTTAATTGATATTGCTTGGAATTTTCACTTATTATTCGAGCAGTGCAATAGAATTTCTATCCACCTGCAAAGTTGCGAACCTCACAGTAAGAGCAGAGCTCGGTTGCTGTTTCCTTCATCGTAGTGGGAGATTGACAATTGAACGTTGTGTGCTCCAGTGCGAGGAAAATCCTCTTGACTATCTTTCGTGTCCAATAGTGAGCACGGCAAACGGCTGTGATACATTGACATCGGCAATAGAAGGTCATGGTGATAGTGTCACAGTATCTAGGACCCGTATAGAGGGAGGAAGCAAAGCTGTGAAGACTAGTGGAGGCCTGGTGTTGCAGCACGTCCGAGCTATATACTCTCGTCGAGCAATCTTTTTCTGGTTCCAAGTAAGTGAACAGAAGAAATGTGTCTAGATCTGTACCTCGAGATTCATATCTAAAAAGGAAAAATCTCCGAAGTGATGTTCGATTGATCCACGCATGATTAGATATACATCATTCTAAGAAGTTGATCATTCTTAACTTAGAGGTGCCTATCAGTGATCAAACATATTTACAGAAGTGTTGTACCAATAGTAGTCTTTCTTTTTTAGGCGTTGTCAAAACGGCAACATGCCGCAAATTGTGCTGCTTGTGTGGAATTTATATGTTGAACTATTGGGATACTATAAACCACTGTATTTGGTTGGAATAACTGATGTTCTACCTGACAGATAAATCGTATTCTATCCATGTAATAATATTGTTGTTTTCTTTGTTGGAATTTCAATTAGCTGTTTTTATGTGATGGCAGCATAAAAAAGAAAGACAATTTTTCACGGAAGCTGGCTCGAAATATTTGATTTTAGATGCATTGTCCTCTATATTATTACTGTTCGGGTGCGATCGGACTACTACCAATTAATTTATTGAAACTTTTTTTCGCCTTTGTCTAGGGCAATTGATCTACTGCCCCATAGCTGATTGGCTCCGTCTCGATCTCCTATGTGCAACAGATGCAGGGGACCCCGTGACCAGCATCTGATCCGTCTCCTCAACGAACACCGTGCCCGCCCTTGACAATCATTGCCAATCGTCATGCGCCCCTCCGACGTCAGTGTACGATGACGCCCGGCTGTGTGTTGCATGGAGAGGTGGAAGATCTGGAGGAGTAGAACCTGCATGCACGCAGACCTATTGCATGTGAAAATGAATGAAAATCCATCACTTATGCAGAACTCGGTCTTCCATTTCATAAAGTTAAAATTTTGTAAGCGTTTGCTTTAAAGGATTTGAAGAATTATCTTATTTGTATTTAGTAGAAGGTGATAAAAATTTCGGACTTGTCTAGACCGAGCTTCGTGGCCGGTGAATTATTGAATGAGGCAAATGTGAATTTATTTGTTGATATTTGCATAAAAAATAGGTTAGAAAGGACAACTTTTTTCGATAATTAGAAAAAAAAATTCCATCACGTACTCCAAGTGTATATGTAACTGGGCTCGCCTTATTATAAATGTGATAATAAAAGAAAATTCTTTTTAAATTGTGGTTGATGTTAATTCAAATTTATGTGCGAAGATCATTCTTTTGAAAGATGTTAATTTATTTTATTTATATTTTATTTTGGAGTTAAGTTCTGGAGTAGACATAATCTTCTACGTTCACATTCGTAGCTCCTCTTGCATGCTGAAAATCCTTAAGTTGCATGCTGGTGATGTCACCTTCCTCAAATGGAGATCCACCAACGCCAACTCACCGACGCTCATCGTTGCAACGTCGTCGACGCCTTCTCATCCAACACTCTCATCTCCGATCGTTTCCGCGCTCACCGCGCCACCGACGCCATTGACCATTTTAAGCTTATGCTTTACAGCCAATCCCCACCTGACAACTTTACCTACTCCATTATCCTCCCCTACGTTGATATCGCCGCAGCAATCCAACTGCATGCGAGAATTTTGAAGATTGGTTGGAAAAATGATGTTTTTGTATGTACTAATCTGCTGAAAGCATATGCGGAAGCGGGACATATGATACATGCGAAGGCAGTGTTCGACGAAATGCCTGAGAAAGATTTAGTTTCGTGGAATGCTATGATTTCTTGTTATTCCAAGTTTGGGTTTGGCAGGTCAAGTTTACGACTTTTCAAAGAAATGGTTGAAAATGGAGTGAAAATGGACGAGTACACTGTCGCGATTGTTCTCAATGAATTAGCAAGCAGGGTACTACTTCACGAGGGAACTCAGGTTCATTGTTTGATGGTCAGACGCGGGTTCGGTAATGATCGATTTGCTTGTAATGCCTTGTTGGATTTGTACTCCAAGGCGAAGTGTATAGATTCTTCGAAAAAATTGTTCGATGAAATGACTGTTCATGATGTTGTTTCGTGGACGGCGATGATAACTGGGTATCTTTCGAGTGGTGATCAAGAGAGTGCCTTGGAGGCTTTCGGATCAATGCTGATATCCGAGGTGGAGCCTAATTCTTTTACTTTCGGCGTATTGTTAAGTTCTTGTGCAAATACTAGTGCATTAGAGAGGGGCAAGTTGTTGCATGCATTTGTTATTAAGTATGGTTTGGAAGAAGATGATGTTACTGGAAGTGCTCTTGTAGACATGTACTTAAAGTGTGGGAAGATGAATGATGCATCGAAGATTTTCTACGCCTTGCCGGAAAAGGATATTGTTTGTTGGAACGGTATGATTTGCGGGTTAGCTCAGAACGGTGATTTCCCGAAAGCCTTGCAGCTATTCGAGGAGATGTTGCAGCTGCATAACAACGTTGTTGCACCGAACGTCGTAACTTTTGTCGGCGTTCTAACCGCTTGTAGCCACGGTGGTTTCGTTGAAAAAGCTCGCTATTTTTTCGATATAATGGTTAACAGATACTCTATTGATCCTCGACCAGAGCATTATACTTGTATGATAGATACCCTCGCCCGAGCAGGACTAGTGGAGGCGGCGGAGTCTCTTATTATATCCTTACCTTTCAAGCCTGATAATATCATGCTAGGGGCACTACTCGGAGCATGCAAACGGTGAGGAAACATAGCCACAGCGAAACGTGTAGCGAGATATCTTTTCGACCGTGAACCGAGAAATTCTTCAAACTATGTTCTATTGGCTAACTTGCATAGTAACAAAGAAGAATGGGGTGATGCGTTAGAAGTCAGAGAAGTTATGAGCAGGAATGGAGCTCAGAAAGTGATGGGAAGCAGTTGGATTGAGATTAGAGGCCTTGTTCATTGCTTTGCGTCGGGTAGAATTACTGATGATCATCAACCTTCTAATATGCTGTATGAGGTCTTGCAAGGATTGAGGTTTGCTGACAAGTAAATGTTATATCAACTTTGAGCTGTGTTGATTGTGGAAAAAGTTCAATAATATCTTAGAAAAGTGATTTTATTTTTTAAAAAATAGCTGTGGAAATTGGAATGCTGTTTACACACAAAATTTGAAGTGGAAATTTGAATTTATTTTATCTTATTATTTTTTTTTATTTTTATGTAACAAGCTTTCTACGGAACGTGGCTATGTATGTCTATCATTTTTAGATTATGTTTTAACGGGACTTATAACTGGAATGTTATTATTGTTGTTTGTTTACATACGATAGGTAACTCAAATATGCATGCATTGGTAAATCAAGAGTTTTTTCGATTTAGCAAAGTTCTGAGACTATCTTTTTATTTTTTTTGGGGGGGAAAAAGTTATCAAAACACCTCAATTCTAGCTATGTAAAAACAAATGTGAAGCATATATGAGCATTAACATCTCAAAGGAAAAAAAAGAGGCTTTTTCGTATCAGCTTCCTGTTTCCGTTCTTCGCGCAAATCAGCCATCGGAAATGCGTTTCCGGAGGCTGATTTGTGAATCCTCGAAAATAGTGGAGCTGATACGGCATTTTCCCAAAAAAAATGCCACCACCACTAGCATACAATTCCTACACTCCACATGGTGTATTTGACATATCAAATACAGAAAAAAGCAATTAACATCTTTCGAAGCATAGAATTAGTAAGCACGAATATGTACACGAATACGGAGATACAATACATATAAAATATAATAATTTAAAAAAAATAAGATATTGGTACAGTTCGGACACGGTAATAAAAATAGTAATAAAAATATAAATAATTAAAAATTAATACAGTAAGTATTTAAATATTAGAAAATATAATAATAAAATTCATATATAATATAATATTTTACATTTCTGAAATAAATTAAATAATAAAATCTAATTACATAGACAAAATATAAATTCATATAATATTTAAATATATATTATATTATATTACTTACTATTAGTATTATATACTATTTTAATTCTCTAAAAAAATACTTTTTAAAAAAATAAATTCAGACACTTATGTATTGCATGTTGATGCACGTCGAGCTTTCTTTTTTATTTTAATTTTTGGACACTTTTCTAACGTGTCTGTCATACTTATTGGACACTGTACAAAATAAAATTTTGACGTGTCCGTACTTAGTAGCATAGGATCCTAAGCTCTTCCGAAAGATTGGCACTCCGTGTACCATTAAGGATTTACGGGTGTTGTATCTCTGCTAGTGCACTGTCTGGCATGAAATATGAATTGCTAATATTTTATTTTATGTGGCTGCTAATTTGACCATCACTTTTTTTATGCGGCTGTTAATATGACCATTTTATCTACAATCATGTAAAATAAATGGTGATTGTATCAACAGCCATGTCAGCTGCTTAAATAGTGAAAACAATAAATTTGATGGTAAAATGAGCTGAGAATACTTTTTTGAGAGTTTAAAATTATTACCGTAATTTAAAAGGCCAGTATTATGATGTTTATTTAGTAAACTTCTGAAAAATGTAATTTTGCAAAAACTGAAAGCAATTTGTGCTTGTCAAGGAACCCAAGAGCGTAAATATTAAAATAATGTTATTGGTCCGAACATTTAACCAAATCTTTTTTTCATACCTCAGAATAAACTATAATTTATTAATCCCGACATACAAGAAATACTATTGGACTATTTTTTCGACTATTTTATGGAAACTGATGTAATAATTTTAATTAGTTATTGCTCTTTCCCAACTAAGCTGTAGCTACTTAAGAATCATCGAAAAAATTCAGCGCCTATCGCCGCCGAGGTATCGTAGCGGTGATTATGTCGGTGCTGGTTCGTTCTTGTAGGTTTGTTCCTCATGGTGGTCTCATTTTTCGCCGGCACACTCTTCGGCAGCTCCAAAACATCTGCTTCGATCTACGACCATCCTTTCGATATGAAACTGACGGCTCTCTTTGCTTCTTTGCCTACGCCATCCACTCAAGGTGTTCGTCGTTTGATTTCTGTGTTGGTGATTTTAGATCTTGAGAAGTGAGATGATCGAGAGCGCGATTCTGTTCCTGCGTGATGCGTAAGTCCCTACAGGTTGATGGACTGGTACACTGCGGCTGAGGAACCGTGGCGTGTCATTTCGTGTCCTATAGGGTAGGGACACTCTGAGGTTCATGGAGTTTCGCCTTGGCATCTCAAAAAACGAAAGGGGAGCGGATTGTCTTAGTGTTGTTTTCAATGGTGCCTTGGCCTCTCATTGTCAAATTTTATACTCCTTGTTCACTTCATCTGATTTGATCTTAGCATTCAATTAATCTTGGTTTGGTGATTGGTGATGCTTAATTTGAGGAGTTTGATGTCCAATGCCATGAAAGAGGGATGGACATTTGTCCATTGAACTTCATTGAATATATTTCTTGCAATAATACAACATATAGGAAAATTTACTTGACCAGTTAGATCTTTGTAGGAAGGAAGAACTGAACATCCATTGTCCCCTCCTGAGACGCAGTTATTTTGCTTGGTTACTCCACCTGTCAAGTACAAACTGCCTGTAAAATGGTCACTTGTAGGGGCTCTATCTGGCATAGTAATGTGAATAATGCATGTCTTGCTGAATTAAAAGAAGAACAAAATGGAGTCCTTGAGATGGGCAAGCTATGGCGGTTTCTTGGAGGGGGTACTCACTTCAAGTATGGTCACCACAGTACATGGAAAGGTAACTTATTCTACAATTATAGGGATATGTATTTGTTCACATATCTGGCTTAGAATGCTATGCATGACTTGTTCGTTCGTTTGTTTACGTCCTTCTTTTTTCTTTCTCTTTACTAGTAAGAACATATAGGAAAAGTGGAATGCCATGTAAAACTTCAGAGCTAATATAGAATTGAATCTAAGAACCCATTTCTGTACGTTCTATGACATGCTCCAATCAAGGGGTAGGTTTTGTCTTCCATGCTTTGTGACAACATTTTGTTCATCATCAATAAGTTTTCTGCTTATGGTGATTTTTCTAAATGTTTAAAGTAAAATGCCACAGTCATCCTACTTGAAACTTGAAGTTGATTTCATATGTAAGTAGTAGGATATCTTTGAAAGATTATGAGGTTAGTAGAAGCCATGAACAGGTAAACACATCAAATAGTTCTTGAGGTAGTAGGACTAAAGGAATTAAATGTTGTATTCGTTACCTTTGGAAACAGTGTAAATAGAAGTTTATAACAATCATAAGTACCAATTCTACATCAACAAAGAAGGTAAAACATAGATGGTTTATGAAAGTTCCTATGTCACTTTTGTGTCCTTGCTATTTACACAGAAGCTTATCTAGATATGTCAACGACCTCATACGGAGAAGGGCGAATGTGCTTGTATTGTCAAATGCTTAACAGGAGGGATTAGACATTTATTTTGCTTGAAAAAGACTTCTAGCCAGTTGGATTTCTGCCTTTTGAGACTAAATGGACCACAATGATATATGGAACATGTGCGCATTAACCTGTAGATATTAAATAAGATGAAAAAAAATGCAGATGCAAAACAAAAAAACGATTTACCATCGGAGTATCAATATCCTGATGTACGAGCAAAAGTTAGTTGTTGACTAAATTGAAGTTGCATGCATGTATACTGGAGGAAGATATCTTATAACTTCAAAAGTGATGGGTGTTTTAGATATAGATCCGTTCCAAGTTTAATTTGCTTAGTGTCAGCTGGGATAAGCATGTGTAGATAGTCTTGTATTTATGATTGAACTATGTCCATGTGTCTTCTTTTTTCTCTTCTATTTATTCTTACATGTTTAATGATGATGCGAAGTCAAAGTGCTATGTTTACGAATATTTGATTTAGCTTTATTTCGGTTTAGAATGGCTCAACTCCTCTTTTTCGCTAGCTTGGATTTTCTGAAGCTTTTCAATCAAACTGATTGATTCATCTACGAGTTGATTTTGATGCATTCCTATCTCCCGCTATTAAACTAGTAGGCCATTATGAGTTAAAGGCGCATCATACTTTCCTTAGTGTATAAACTTAGACTTCCATAATACTTGTAACTCATTTCAAGTCATATCTTGGTTTTGCTGGTTAGGGAACATGATTACTAATCTATCAGGTGATCTGCGTGCAGTTCTACGTTTTAAATGTGGGCTGTGGTGTTGCCAGCTTTTCATCCTTCTTATTGCCCTTGGATATTCTCACTGTCATTTGCTCCACAAGATGGGCACGAAAACCATATACAGTTAGCTTTGGAGCAAGTTTATGCAATGATTTTGGTGTTGGTAACTAAGCGGCTCGCATATCAAAGATCATTTGAAATGGTTCATTGTTCATGAAAATGGTATGTTCTTCTAAAATTTCAGAATTAACTGTTTGTTTTGCATTTTTGCTCTATTAGCAAATCTTTGAGCTATGTATTGAAGATAAATAGGTTCTAGATAGTGAAGACTTAAAGCATCTTGGGTAATATATAATGGAGAAATTGAGAGCGATATAAGAGGGATGGTGAAACTGGAGAAGCGCATCTAGAGTTTTGTGTTCGCAAGCGTTGAACTTATGGGAAATCTACAGAAAGTCGATAAGGTTGATGATTCTTTATGGATCAGAAATGTTATAATTTATGAAAAGTTAGTGTAGCGCCAACAGAGAGCAGTTTAACAGAATCATTTGAGGTGGATTGGACATTTAAAAAGCCTATGGACTTGCCAGTTGGGAGGTGTAAGGTGTTGGAAATGATCCCTATCAAGAGTAGTAGGGAAAGGCCTAAGAAGAGTTGGGTACTGAGAATTAGCCTCATTTTGCTTAATTTGAACGAAGAAGTGGTCTGTAAATAATGCACAATGTCGTACAAGTATCATGTAGCCGACTTCACCTAGTGGGTAGAGGCTTTGTTGTTTATTAAGTTGTCAGGCCTTTTTGTGCCCCAGTGATTGATTCGGGCTTGGACATCGAAAGTCTTGTCATGAGCATATGGATGTGACAAACACTGAATAAGTTACTATTTTGATATGTAGACCTATTACAACTGTAAGTTGTAGACCTGTTTGCATGTGGATACAGTGTACAGAAAATGAAGCCTATATTTAATGAATAAAATCATCTTACCATATTGCTTTATATTGCCCCATTGAAAAAAAAATAATAATTATTGGAAAGGATGGGGTGTTAAATATGATATTAAACTAAATGAATTTAAGAAATAAAGTAAAATTTAAATCACAAAGTAACTGCTGAATTTATTAAATTGCCATCTCAAAGTTAATTCAAATTAACCTAAATGCCTAATTGGCTTTGTCAACTTCTTTAAGTTTTTGTATAGTAATAATAAATAATGTAATTTGGGGAATTAATTATTAGCATAGTTGACATATATTCTTGGTTATTCTAATATTTTATATGAGATGTGTGTATACTATAAACAGATGCACATTTCAAATCCTTCTAGACAATGCAACCGTTAATCACTTAACTATCATTATTTTGTATTTTACTACATATATATATATATATATATTATTACTTAAGAGGCTATCTTTTTTTTGGTTTCAAGGGGATATGCTTCTGCCATCCATTTATACTTACAGTGTCTTCATATTTCTTTTACAAGGCTATGGTAAATGTCCTCTGCATATGATAGGAAGCAACAATGATAAATCTTTTTAATTATATTTATATCTGATCCATTGAATACATTGCTAGAAACATTATATATATATATATATTTATTTATTTGTGGTACATAATGCAAGGATTGTCTTGTTGAATGATGCTTAAAAAAGATTTTTTTTTTTTTAACCTAAAATAGCTGCAACCTTATTGGAAATGAATTATAATTAGAGAATTGGATAAATAAACTGGATTTTATATTTATTAACTAGAAAACAGGTATGCTGAGTGTAGCATAAATGGAGATATATGAATTTACTCCTGTAAATTCTCTAGTACCAATGGGTAAAAGTCATTATGTTTTCTTCTTGCCTTCTTTACTTGGGATCAATTTATTGTTAACTTGTCCTAGAGTCACCACCGCGGGCGGCCCGTGCAAGCGATGAGCCTGGCTCGGCTTGGCCTGGCGGCATGTTGAGCCGGCTCGCATGTGGGCCCGCACGGCCTGTATAGCGGTGCTCGCTTGTATAATTAATTAAAAAAACTTATTTTAAATTTCCGTCATAGACAGTAAGTTGTAAAAATTAAAATTTTAATTTGTATATTAATCCAAAAATTTCTATATATTAAAAATCAAATAAAGTTTTAGATTGATCTAAAATTTAAATACAATAACAATTACAAAAATTAAACTAGAAAAATAATGTTCTTAGTCTTGTGCTTCTACACTTGTTACAAAAATTAAAATTAAAAAAATAAACTCGACATATTATTCTGTACACTCACAAATTGATTCTATTTTTCATCAGATTGTGGTTCTTTAGTAAAGAATTATCATATCTCACTTACTTTCCTACTTGTATCTTGAGTTGAATGTGTCTGTTCGAAACGTCATCATTACCACCGGCACCTGCATAAGTACTACAAGGAGATTTTTATAATCTTGACGGACCTGACTGATCTTCGGTATAAATAGGTGTAGTGGTTGTACTATTATCATTGTATGGGTAGCTGATACCGTAATCAACATATCCATATGTTTCATGTGGATTATGTGATCCATTAGAATTCTTATAAAACTAAGAGGAAAAAATAAAAATTTACAAATTTATAACTGTTGGAGAGCCTATGAGTATATTTTAAAAGCTTGAATTGAGAATAAGAGTTGAGAATTTAAGTGGTGTAAATTTTGTAATATTTGAAAGTATATTTATAGATTAGAAAATGATTAAAAATATAAATAAACCATTGCATGCAATAGCGGCCCACCCCACGCAGCGAAGAGGGTAGCCTGCCGGTCGGGTCGGACTACACGGCCGCCATGGGCTGAAATCCCGTGACTGATCCATACTGCTTAACCAACGGGTCAGGCCGCTGGTCAGGTTTGTAACTCTAAATTTGTCTTGTCGCAAGGCTAGGTATGCAACTCTAACTTTGTCTCGCCTCAAGATCAACCGCATGTTCTGTTTCGGAGTGCTCATCCTCTGCATTTCAGTTTGCGCAAGGGGAAGAATCTGTATGTTTATCTTACTAAGATTGGTTTGGTTTTTTCTTATATGTCAGGATCCAAGTTATCATAGATTGTGGTTAGAATTTGAAATTAGATGATGTTTTTATTCTAGTTTGTTGTGTTATTCTTACAGCAGAGTTTTTTTTTTAATCTTTTTGAGATTATCCTGGTGGAATTTGTAATGTGAGTGCACGCACCCGTAGGGACCTCAAGCTTGCAAAAAAACCTCTACGTCCAGTTTTAACTGGCACTCTGGATCGAGTACAAAGCGATATTTTATTGAAATTTTTTACTCTAATTGTATATACAATTGTTCTAGATATGTTATTATTGCATTAAAACTTATTTGTATTGAACTCTTTTCTTCTTCTTCTTCTTCTTTTTTAATTTTTTTTTTAAACAATGCGAGTCTCCCACATTATAGGAAAGCCTTTTGTTGTATAAAAGAGTGTAGATCCTTGCTTGTGCCGGATCCACTTTGTGTTGTGAGACATATAAAACCGTAGACGGTGCTTCTTGTGTGTCCCATCAGAGATAGAATGTGGGGTCTTTGCGTATCAGCCTCCCGTTTTCCATTTGTGTGCAAATTAGCCTCTGAAAATATATTTTCGGGTGCTGATTTGCTTTTTCTTGGGGGCAAATCAGCCATCTGGAAAGACGTTTTCGGAGGCTGATTTGTACACCTCCAAAAATAGGAGGGCTGATACGCAATTATCCCTAGAATTTTTACTGATCCTCGGTCACTTTCTGTTGATAGGCACCACATTGCTTGCTGTTGTCATAACTAGTCTCTCTCCAATCCAAGGCCGTTTTTACTGTACCAAGTCGAATTTTGGTAAGTATCAAAAGTTCAAATTTCTACACGCTACTATGCAAATGGTTCCTATATATACATAAAAAGGAATGTAGAAAACATATTAAGCTGATCCGATCCAAATTGGTCTATGCTTTAGAGCTTGTTTGGTTTATCTCTTGCAAAAATTTAGGGTGTCATACACTTAGCAATCCGAATTTGCACGGATTAATTTTTCGGAAGTATTTTTTATGCTAGGCTGTTTATATATGCAAAAATATCGCAGATGTTGGATTGCCACCACCTTAATGTAAAATCAAATTGTTGAGTGCAAAATTCCGGCGAATTAAATCATCGAGCTTCAACTAAACTAAATACCATTATGTTTTTTTTTTTACTTATTAATATAAAATAAAAAATTAGCTCTGCATTTTACCCGCTTATGTAACAAATTTATACTCGAAACCTTCGGTCAATTACAGTTTGCAAATGATCAAAACTCGTCGTTCTTCGGTTTTTGTATAAAATTCTGGTGTGGAGCAAGTTAGAATTATGTTATATTAAGCTTAATTGTTCAAGAAACTATTAGAAAGAAGTCACTTTTATATAGAACATGTTTGGTTGAAGATGATACATATATACTATCTTTATAGCAAATGTCTAATGCAGACTATCTTAATACATCATTTCTAACTATTATAATCTTTAATTATTCTAATATCTTTGATAAGATAATGTATAAATACCTAACATATTCTAAAATTTCTTTTAAAAAAACACCATGAAGATGATATCTTAAATTGATCTCCGTGGACTTGCAACTAGGCTGAACTTCGGCCCGGAGTTTGCCTGCATATGCGCGATGGTGTTTGTTTAGCGTCTTAGTTAGCGCCTTTTTTTTCTTTTTTTTTTTTTTTTTTTTTTAAATCTCACCTATTTATCGCTTACATTTATTCTGAAACAAAATCACAGTTGCACCTTTGTGAAACTGCGAATTGTCCAACTGCAACTAGGCTAAACGTCGGGCCGAAGTTCGCCTGCATATGCCCAACGTTTAGACCCTCGAAAATCCATCTTTTCTCATTCACAGCTTTTCGAAACCGCGCGTTGCATTCATCTTTCGAAGGATTAAACTTGTCTATAAAGAGATGCTTTATAGCAACGCTCTAAACCTAAACAACATTCCGCATTTATCCTATCAGCTTTGATTCTTCAGGATCATCAATGTGGTGTGGGCAGAAGCCCCAATCTCATATCATGTCATTGGGCATAAGCTTACGACAACGACATAAAAGTTCAATTTTTGTTCAATTATACAATAAATTACGTGGCAACATCAGGACCACATATTAGAATGGGTATAATTTTTTTGACAAGTTGTACGGATCACGAGATAAGTGTGCAGATCACGAGAAAAATGTGTGATGAATATTAATTATGTATAATTTAATGTGTGATTTATTGGAAATGAGTATTTTTTTTTAATTATTGTATGACATTTGTACGTGTACTGTACAGGACAAAACAACGGTGCATTTATCGTCCATGCTGTACATGTATGGACCATTCGTGCAATCTTATCGTTATTGATTTATTTTGATTTCTTAGTACTTACTGTACGAATATATGCTCCTATAGTACCAATTTTGATCCTTTTAATAGCTTGGCAATTTTAACCAAATCATCTTTTTATTTTTTATTTTTTTTTATTTTTTCAAGATTAATGTTTTAAGTAACCCTGACGAGCCAGCTCTAATATTATAGCTCTTCCAAATCTTAACCATATGTCTCCAGCACGGACCATCTCGCCGTACATATTCATGATTTGCGACAATAATTGAGACAATGAGTGGATTTCTACGGTTAAGTGGATTGGCCCTATGTGGTTTTGCCCATGCATTTAGCCTCACTTGTTTAAATTAAAGAGGGCTGCATTTTCATTTATAATCTTAACATCATACCAAATTCCAGAAAATATCACAATGATCTTAATTTAATTTATTTTTTTTTTAAAAAATCCTACGTTGTTTTCATCTTTTTCTTTTTTGTTTTGAGAAAAATCTGAGGTGTGGTGCAATTGTCTCACCACAGTAATTCATTCAAACAGAAAATTAAAATATAAAATTGAACCAAGATGGTTACAACACTACAAGATAAATAACATGAAAAAGTTAAACAAACACCAAAAACTTGTAATACTTGGATTACAAATTTATCAATGATAACCTTCTTTCTGCATGCAGTCTTTATAGAACAAATGATAATATTGTCCTTAATCATTTTTTGTATAGTAGTTGGTGTCTAGCACTTTATCGAATATTATGTTATTTCTCTTCTGCCAGATGATCCACCAGGATGCAACAATGAAAATATTACATCCAGTTCTTATCTCCTTCTTAATGAACATTCCCTACGCTTTTTTTTTTCTGAATTCTCGACACTTTTTCTATAGTTTCTGAATGACAAAATGTGATTCCTAAGGGGAAAAAAACCCTGATATACAAATGCCTTGCCAGTAAAATATGGAAAGTAAATTATATAAGATGTTTAAAAAAAAATCTGATTGTTTAATGACTTATGAAAGCTCAAAACAGTATTATTATGAGAATAAATATTTTTACCTCACTCATTCTCTGTCGGAATTCACACTCCCCAGATCTCTCAGCACCCATCTCAAGAAGACATGTGCGTTTCTATATAGAGAAGTTAGTGGGCGACCAGGACTTGAATGTCCTGACGAGATGCTGTTCGACATCTTCCACTTACATAAAAGGAAACAATAAGAGGAACTTATTTGAAATTTTCCCACCAAATGACCGAGATTTAAAAGTGTCAACAGTTCTATTTGCACCATAAAAGTACTCATGAACTGTATCTCTGGGATCGAAAATATGAATACCTGGTTATCATTTTCAAATCATGTCTGTCAGAGGTTACTATCATCACTGTTATGTAACAATGTCAGGAGAAAGCTCATGATTTATAGATATATTTAAATAGATAGATCCTGAAATTTTGGGTTGAATTTAAGGCAGTATATCAAGGTTGACAGTGCTTTGTTAGGACTCAAAACATAAATGCATTAGGTCTTTTGGATTTAATTTGCTTTGGATTCACTCAACAACGATATGTCGAGGTTTCTGTTTCAGATTGTGATGCAACCGCGATGAAGTGTAAGGGAGTTTTCTGAAATGCATGAAGTTGAGATAGTTTGTAACAGGGCATGAATGCTCAAGAACATGAAATCTCAAAAAAAGAAGAAGGTATTTTGGAAATATTTGATTATATATAGAACTTCTCTTGGATTTGCAAGATTTTCCCCCTCTATTAATTGACACTTTTTTGTCGTGAACCACCAACTCGCTATAGCGCTATAAATTTTCTGTGTGCATACTAGAGCCCTTTTTCAACTTAGCTAAGTTGTATGTTTGAAATGCCAGCTCTTGTTATGGTAATATAAACAACATATGTGGTGAATATTTCCCACCTAGCATCTCTAATAATAAGATTTTTTATTGAAAAAAACATGAAAAGTGTACATTCGATTGAATTAGAAGATTGTAGATTTTTTCCATATTCTTCATTTTAAAAATTGAGTCCAGCAGCAACCGAGAGGAACTGATTCGAAGAAAATTGACTTTTCAACTTCAATTTCTTGCTAAATGGTCCAGTTCCACACACACACACACACACACACACACACACATATATATATATATATATATATATATATATATATATAAAACACATGAAGCTTATGTTCCCTTTTATTCATATTTTCTAGTCAATCTCTGCCGTGCAAGGATATGCATGTAGAGATATACAGATATGCATCAGGCTCCTTAGAAATGAATACGTTTACCTGATTGAGAACTAATTATTGAGAGGAAACTCTCTCTCTCTCTCTCTCTCTCTCTGTTAAATTGGAGACATATAAAGGTCGGAGTCATGAAATAATAAGAGTTGGTTTATGTAGTGGAGAATTTGGAAAATTATTGAGATGGAATTAGCTTAATGTCATGTACTACTGTGGCCGTACAAAAGTAAGCCGGTTGAATGATAATCTCAAAAAAGAACTGATCGAAAATGTTTGGTTAAGTTCTAATCATTAACCCCTAATCAATCCATCTTTTTTCCCAGATTGGCCGTCAAAAGAAGAAAGAACCCTAACTAAGAAGATTGGACCAAAATGTAAAGCACAGATAGACCAAAGTTCAAGCTAAGTTCCATAATAATGGATCCACTGTACCTTAGCCTGCACAAAGATGTCATCTTTCTCCATATGTAAGAGGGATACAATAAGCTTTTCTTTAAGGGCTGTGGGGGGGTGCAATAATTTTCTGCACTTCACTGTGGAAACAACTTTGCTGCACAGGAAGTTCACTGTTAAACAAAGTAAACCCTGCCCTAGGGTTTTAGAAACTTCAAACTCAGAACTGTTATCCCTAACCATGTCTGGATGAATCCCTAACCCTAACCCTAACCCTAACCCCAACCCTTCTTGTTTTTCCATTGACCTGTACCAAACTGTGCCCTAGGGCATTAGAAACTTCAAAATCAGAACTGTTATCCCGAACCATTTCTGGGTGAAACCCTAACCCTAATCCCACTTCTTGATATTCCCTTGACTCCCTAGGGCATTAGAAACTTCAAAAATCAGAACTGTTATCCTGAACCATTTATGGGTGAAACCCTAATCCTAACCCTAGTTCATGCTATTCCCTTTGACCTGGACCAAACTGGCAAACTCAACTTCTGATACACATGCATTTATGACTTTGGAAACTGCTTTTAGATATACAGCAAAGTGAATATTTAAAAGTACATGAAGACCTAACTATTTTTGGAGGTTAACCATGCATACTCACCTAAGGGCATATACATTTTGAGACAGATCAGGTCTCCTGTTTGAACATTGATCAATCTATACTCCTATTTTGGCTGTGACTGAAACCTATGATCCTAGCCCCCTTAGTCACTGGGTAACCTATGTGTCGCTGCATCGCCGCTTGAACAGAGATTTTACGAGATAATTCTATTTCATTGCATAGAAATGTTATTGATCAAATAGAACGATTTTTCACAGAATCGGTAGAAATATAGTAGTTGATTTGGAGGCATTGTTATACTTTGATGTCAACTTTGTTTGTTAGAGTATCTGACATGCTTACATATTTATCAGCAAACCATACAGCTTGCATGTCTAGATTATTGTCCAAAAACTCCACCTGTAACCAATTTATTTTGAATAATCTTTGTAATAGATAAGTCCACCAGTACACCGTACGACCTAAATTCCACTAGGATAGGAGGTATCACAGTCTGTTGATTTGAATAGATCCGAAAATCATTGTTACTTTCCACGGCATACATAATGGATAATTACTTCACACCAACGTTTATGGATTAACATATAAGACCTTCATTTTATGAGATGGAAGCTCCATCATCCGTTCTAAAAGTCGTGGACTTTTGCATATATATTATTTAAAGCGAGGATCAAATCCGCAACTTTACAATGAGCAATGCAGCTCAATAATAAGATTTACACAAAGTTTTAATTGTTTAATTCACTTACTACAACAGAACAATCATTAACATACAAGTTAATTTCAGAAGTGAATACCACTTGTTAGGAAGTCATTCATTCTCATCCTATTTCTGTTCTCCTAAAACAACACTTAACTATATATCGAGTTCTGAAAGATTTTTGGTGCATTAGCGCCATAAAATCACAAAGTAAAAATAGTCTCGTGTCACAACATTTTAAAGTTAATGTTTCTACACACACACACACACACACACATATATATATATATATATATATATATATATATATATATATATATATATATATATATATATATATAACTAGTTACCCTAAATAATAGAAATTTGACAGTTTTTTTGCTTTAAGGGTAAATCATTAAGTCCATACTGTGCGAGAGAACATTAAGGTGCAATTATTTGTTTTGTTTTTTTGAGAAAAAAACGTGCAATTCTTTTTGAACAACTTGCAGGTCGTCTAGTTCTTCTTCTTTTTTTTTTTTTTTTTTGCCAAGAATCGGTCTATTTTATACGACTTTGGTAATAGGCAGTGGCGGATCCAGAAATTTTAAGCAGGGGTATCGAAATATAATACAAAAAAAAGTTCAGTTATATATAATGGTCACAACTTTTACAAAACAAAGTCGATTACATATAATAATAATTATAACTAATATAAAAGTAAACCCGATTACATTGCAATTGACCTCATCGAATTTTCATAAAATCATGAAGAATTAAAACGACGCATGTGCCCATAAAACTCACTTTGAGAAAAATTATGATTTCGTAGTTGACAATGATCTTTTAGAATATAATATCTTAACTTCATCACGTATATTTAGATAATACTTTAGAATAGACTTTCTATTTGCCTGATGCTCTGAGAGAGGGATGAAAACCTACGAAGTTATTTGAATGAGTTGATTCTTTCTTTTTTCTAATAATACCTCAACATTCTACAAATTATAAATCTAATTAAAATTATTCAAATCAAATCTTGTTAACGAATAAAATTGGAGATGATCAGCAGGGCGGGATAAATACCTTGTAAGTGGCGAAATCAAAGGCAGCTTGATTAACATAATAACATATAAGGAGAGAGTGGCATAGATATTATGAGAGAGAAATGGAGGGAGATGGGGAAGCTTATGCAGCATTATTGTTGAGAGGAAGAGATATCAATAACTTAAGATTCTACATTCATTGATCACAGCACTTTATATTTTTTTTTTTTAAAATAAGTTCCTAAAAAAAGGAACAGTTTAAATCAAATTACTATATTATATATTCTAATTATATTTAAAAATAATAATATAAACAAATACTATTAAAATTACTGATTATATATATATATATATATATATATATATATAATACTTCCAAAGAAAATAAAAATATAAAAATAGCTCTAAACAAGTATAGGCTTTATTATCCATTAGGCCTTGATTAAAGCCCATTTCATTCCTAAAAATACTAAAAAATAAAACATGCTGCAACTAGAGCTCGAACCCGCGACCACGACCAAGCAGAATTCTCTGAAAACCACTGGATCAACCTAGGAGGAGTGATATTATATGGTTCGCGTTATATATATAGTATATATATATAATATATATACCTATATTTTAATTTGAAAGCAGGGGTATCATTTGATACCCATGGATACATACTAGATCCGCCCCTGGTAATAGGTAAATTACAGTTGGCGCTGACTCATATTCTATCAATCGGATAATTCAAGTTTTTCAATCTAGACATGCCCATGTTCATTTTATCGATCAAGTAATACAGAGTAGATAAATTTCTTATACTCTTAGAAGTAAAGCTTCCGTCCTAAGCGTCGTGATCGGGTCTCTAGGTGCCTATATGTTCGGATAGAGTTCGAGTCTGCTCAGCAAATTCTGAAAGGAAAATCTTGAACTAAAAATAAAGCAGTCTTTATACTTATGCAAACATTAAAACTGATCAATTCAAGTCACCCATCATATGTTAAACGTGTACCATTTAATTTGAGGACTATAAGTTCTTAATTCAGAGGTCCTTAATAGCAACTTTTAGAAAAAACTTGACTAATACAACTCCCCGCCAAAGTATCTTATCATGAAATTACTCCAGGCAGACAATACTTATAAATGCGTCATTAATGCTTTTTAATTCTAATAAATAATATATTACTTTTATTTCTATAACTTCAACTATTTATATTTTTGTAATCTTTATGTTGGACACTGTGCGTATGGTAGATCCTAGGCCGATTTCTTGCGGGGACAGATAGGCAAGTGCGTTTTGAAAAGTGCATAGTAGGCCAGTATGAACCTTGGTAATTTGGACTGAGTTGGACGCTGGTTTGTACATATAACATTGTTGCCCGAAGATTATCTCACATTGGCTGGTGGGCTAAATGGTTATGTGCTTATATGTGCGATAAACACCTTTTTAGAATTGGAGCATTCCATTTTTAAGTGGAACAAGCTGATCCTACACTTTATTAATCAACATATATATGTCTTATGCTTGACCATTTAAAGGACCAGGAGATAAAGCCATAAAACTCCCAAAAGTTCAGCTTTTTTTTTTTAAAGAACATTGTTATAAGGGGTTTTGTCAATAAAAAAAATGCTATGCAAAACTTGAACAAATTAACCCCTCAAATAAAATACTAATTTAGCTTCGTAGAACCACCTTTTTATTCCAAAACACATTTTGAGCTCGTCCGAAAAACTTCAATTGAAACCCTTTTTAGTAGAACTAGAATAGCCATTTGGAACACCAAATTAGTCAACTGGAACACTTCAAGTTTTAGACTAGTAGTTATTTTGAAAAAGTTAAAAATGCAGGACTAATTTGTACGAATTTTAAAAAACATGAACTTTTTTGACATTATTCCTTGTTATAACACTTTCGAAGTTTACAGTCAGTATGAGTCGCTATAAATGTAAACTATGGAACATATATCCTCAGCATCAATTCGGTGCACTAAACCGTACATCAAGTGCTAATTTATAATCATAAGTTTATTACTTTCAACTTTTAATAGTTTTTATAATAACAACAAACTGGTGTCTACGAATGCTAACGAGTATTTTTTAAAAAAAGTGGCAATTATGTCAAAAAATATTATATTAGAATAGTATATTTATATTAACTTATGTAAAGGAAGAAACACTAATATTTTCTAAAATTTAAATATAGAGATCATAGATTGGTACTTACTGTACTATTATTTGGTAATATCGAGTGGGTGGGGGGGACTCATTTTCGTAAAGAGTGAATGGATGAGATTGAGGAAGGTGCTAAATATGGAAATAGAGGTGCACTCTCCAGACTTTCTTTCTTGTATAATTCTTCAATAAATGGGCTTGAAATGAAAGTTGCGATGGATATATTTTGTATGATTGGTCACCAAACAATGATCTTTTCAACGCTATTTGTCCTTTTTACTGTTTTTCACATGATCGGGCCCTTTTGGCAGCATGCATGAGCATGTGAACAAGAATAGTATTATAGGCCAATTTTTATGATTATTACTATCCCGAGGATGTTATACATGTTGATCATATTAACAGCTACCAGATAAAAGGAGATGCCCGTGGTACCATGACGGACCCCCAAAAACATATTTGCTAATAGTAGACCTTCATTTGGAAGCCAAAAAAAAAAAAAAAAAGAGTTGGTACTTATTGTAAAAATAAGTGTTATTATGAAAAGATGGGCGATTATTTTTGTAAATAAATTATTTTTTGCACTAATTATCTTCATTTTTTTGGGTATGTGATCGCAAAATGCAATTTATATCCAATATCATGACTGAAAATTGAGCAGGATGGTAGTCGCTCTCCCAGCCATCGCTTACTAATATTCAAACCCGCTATCTATCCTTCACGAGGACAGGCTGCAGTTGCTCCTAGCTTCCATTTTCGCTAACCAACTGGACTAACATTAATTTGTAATTATCTTCTTTTCAACCATCCAGTATGGTTTGTTTGCCTCGCATTTTTTACGATTCTTGGACTCCCTTGATTAGTGTAATATAACCGTACCCAAATATCTGCACGACTTTCACACAATGTTCTAATTAACCATATTCGGCTAAACAGTTGTAAGAAAATAAAACTTTGGGCTTGCCGTACTTATTTACTTTTTTGATCTGTGACTATCGAATTTAATTTCTATCATATATATCGATTGAAAGTGGCACGGTCATCTATTTATATTTAATTGAATAAATTATGTAAAGTAGTTACCAACCCCCTTTGCGCCGAGGCACATTATTATAGAACTTAATCACGAATCCTTTGCATATCTATATTTAGTGTAGTTGTTTACTTCCATCCATGCATGCCAAAAGTTGTGAGATAAATTGCTAATATTAGTGCCAATATGTCCATATTTAACCAATGGCTGCATTAATTATTTTTTGGAAAAACTACTCATTCCCAACAAACTACACACAACTAATCTACACCACACACGTGCCTCGTGATCCTTACAATTTTCTCATGTTCCGCAAAAAATATCAAAATTACATATATACCCATCGTGATGTGTGGTCCTGATTATACCATGTCAGCATGTATGATTTCTTGTGTGGTTTCTTGGGGGTGCATAGCAAAGCCCTTATTTTTTTGTAGAACTCACAACATGTGCTCTCTTACCCGGATATAAATGATATTGCCACATCATATTATCAAAAATATTCTACTGTCTATTGTTTTTACTATTTGTCTTAATTAAATTGATAAAGGACAAACTTCCCAACAAATTGTAAGCTAATATGATATCATCATAAACTCAAATCGGAAAAAGTCGAAACAATTAGAAGATCGATCTTGTGAATATCTGTAGTATATGATAAATGGAAAAAGTCGGTACAATTTAGAAGATCGATCATAAACTCAAGTATGAACTAATGGGATAAATGGAATTTCACTAACAAATTTATTTATCTAACCAAGAAGTGCACTTGGAGTTATATTTATCCTCAGCTATTCACCTTTTGGGTATAAGCTACCTCCATCAAAATAACAGTATAACATATTCACTTAAGTTCATTTAAAAGGATAACATATCCACTTAGGTTCACCCATGACGTTTATGACGGATTGTGAGACTTCGACTTTATGAAGTGGAAGTCTCAAGTTTAAATTTTATAAGCACCACCTGTAAGAGTGTAAGAAAATTTATCTATTCTATATTTTCTAGGGGATGTCACTTGGGACACAAGTTAAGAATTTCCTACAATAATCTCCTAAAATCACTTGGGCTCATTTGGTATAAACTACTCCATCGTAATAATGGATAAACACTATCCTAAGCCTCACATCTGTTCTACTAACTTGTTAATTATCCTCCATATAAGAATGACAGCCTGGAAAATTCTTGCAGTCTGCGTTTATATAAAGAGGACTACTATTAATCACAGCCATCAGAAATTCTGATGCAATCCGAATCATATATTATGCATCCGGATGCGTGTGGTACATATTTTAGTGTCCAACATGTGACTGTAATTGCATCAAGACCGATAGGGTTTATGAAGAATGGCATTCTGTTAGATAATATGCGAAAGTAGTGTGGCAAATTTGCAAACAAAAAAGAAGCAGGCTCTTCTTGCAAAAACGTGGCTTTTTTCAGTCAATCACTAGGAAACAATCTATTGACATAGACCTTTTAGGTAAAGAAAGGCTAAATATAAATATACCTTGGAAATCTAATGAACTGCAGTACTCTACTCTCCTTTAACTCATCCCAAAATAACCAAACAAACCCGTATTTCACTTCCGACAGCAGGGACCCAAGAAAAAAAGAAAGAGAAGAAAAAGAAAAAATAAAAGAAAAGAAAAGAAAAAAATCCAGCGTTCTCTTCGAACTCAATCATGCCCCTTTCTAATGGGGCCATGAAGTTCTTTGCTTTCTCTATCAATCATAAGTCATTGTCATCAGTGTACCATCCCATTTCAATAATTAATTCAAATTTCATTCTTTATTTTATTTTATTTTTTATTTTTGGATTTTGTTGCTAACAATTGATATCAAATATTTTAAAAAGCACATTTACAGCAGGCAAAGAAATTTTTCTGATAAATTATCGCTCTGAATACGCTGATTGTGGACCCGGAAAGTGTACTTATTGAAGCTTGATATGGTTCTAAATACTGATATTCAAATCAGATTTCTTTTCTCTTCAAATATAATGTTGAAAATCAATGTCTGAAGTTCAAACTTTGCAAAGGTGTAAACAAAAAAAAAAAAATCATTTTTCGTATTCTGAAAAAATAAAGTGAATCTTATAGATCTATGTACATCGATAGGGTGAATCTCGTCATTTACATGTGATTCTATGAAATAAATGATTTACAGTTAGATAATCTAAAAAAAAATAGTGGGTACTATTTTTTTGTAGTGTAACTACTCAGAATATAAAAGAAAATAAAAGTAGGATTATTATGAATTCAAGATAATAATAGTAGTAGTAATAAAAGTGAGGGAGACAACGTTATTATATGATTTATGAGGGGGTGGAGATGTGGGGGAATGAGAAGTCTGGACGTCATGTCGGGGCTTCAAATCATAAGACTGGAGAGATGAGGCAACTGAAATGTCAATCAGAACAACAGTTTCAGTACGAAAGTGGCTCGGTGCACTGCTCCGCCCGTGCGCCGCGCCGGGCCGCTGCTGCCGATGATCCGATGCGTGCGCGAGCGGGCGAGCGAGCGAGCGAGCATGAGCGGGCGGGCACGCGCTTCCACGCCGCAGCGCGGTCGGGCACACCTGCGCTCCAGAGTTTGCAGTGACTGTTGTCTGCCATCCCCTGTCGATCCATTGGTCTTACGACTCCCGATAACTCTGAGTTCAACAGTTGACCCAAATTATTTTTAACATTTTTCACAAATAATAGGAGGAAGGAATAGGGGAACGATGTGATCGAACTTTGGGTGCCAAGCACGATGTCAGGTGGACCTCTCACCCCGGTCTCACCTCCTTTGCCATTTTCCTGCCTCTCTCTCTCTCTCTCTCTCTCTCTCTCTCTCTCTCTCTAATTATATAATTAATTATGTATATGCATCTGGCGTGTAAGAAAGATATACCTGAGACAACTGTAGAAAAGAAGATATCCATGGCATCCTATGCAGAGTTGCAGTTTGTCCTCATACATTCAATGTATATATTATATATGTATAACCATATTATGTAGTTCAATATAAACATTAAAAGAGATAAAGTAAAGAGATGCGTTCTTTTTAAAAGAAAAAAAAAGAAGAGAAGAAGAAATGCCATCGCGAAGTCAATTAATAGATCATTCGATAACACAAATTCAATTTGGGGGGAGTTTACATCATGTAGTTGTCTACGCATCATATATATTTGATCTATTATTTGTCACTATAAAATAGTTTACAATTTTTTTTTTTTTTTTTGCTCATTTTAAAGCGTAGGAATTAAACCAGAAGGCTGCCCGTCATTAGAAGTGTTTATGAGAGTTGGGTGCTCGGTTTCTAGCCGCGTTCCCCACCATCGCAAAGGATTCACTGTTTCTTCCTCTTGATCTCTAGTACACTGGTTAACAGGCACATGGATAGTACTAAGCTGAGTGATCATGGTCACGGTGCTAGCCAATTGGCTAATCAGTTTTATTTTATTAAGTTGTTAATCTAATCAAATAGCAATATCAAAAAAAAAAAAAAAAAAAAAAAAAAATCACAATTGCTTCTTTCAAATTAAAGTAAAAGTTACAGTGTATGGAATTACAACAATTAAACTTGCCTAGTCGAGTTGCAGTTAAATATTCAGAAAAATCATTCTTCAAGGGTCTTTGACAGCCGTCAATAGTGCGTCGGGATGTGTTCCATACACATCATGATGCATGCTGACGATTCTGATTGCATCATGCCACCATGGGCACTGAAAAATAGCAGTGCTCTAAATTTTTCATAAGTCCTTGGTCTAAAAAATTGAGTAATTCAAGTCTTGGGTGCTGTATCCCATGCCAACGCCCTAGGTTTTGGAAAACTTTTCATACTAAACTCAGATTTTATTATCAAAATCCTACATTCAAACAATGTATTAATGTAAGACGAAATAAGTCGTTCAAAAGGGCACAGAGAGTGATTTGGAATCATTTATAAGATTAGACTAAGTAAATAGTTTGTAAATGGTCATTTTGAAAAAAAACTCCTTTTTAACACAATCTGCATATGAGGGTATACCATGTCTAAGGAACGAATTAATATAGGCTAAAAAATATATCAATTGTTAAACTAGAGTTTAATGTGAAAAACACTCCATACAA
Organism: Xerophyta viscosa; assembly: GCA_002076135.1. Classification (NCBI taxonomy): domain Eukaryota; kingdom Viridiplantae; phylum Streptophyta; class Magnoliopsida; order Pandanales; family Velloziaceae; genus Xerophyta; species Xerophyta viscosa. The sequence goes on along the minus strand of MJHO01000078.1, from coordinate 522,924 downwards.
TAGGAATGTTATTATACAACATAGAGAATTTGCCTTTGTTAAGTTGTAAATTTTCTATTTGAGATAGAAGGACTTATTACCTTCGGAGTTATGAGACATGATCCTAAACAGTACTTTATCCATTTTCGTGAACGTGTCTGCATCGGAGAGGGTAATTGCAGATGCATATAGACCCGTCGCATGTATGACACGTTGTGTGATACGGAAGAGCGAGAGATTTTTTTTTTTTTTTTTTTTAAATTCGCCATCCCAAGCCACGGGAGTGAATACGAACTTCCTCCACATCTTGAGGGGAACCGATGTACCTCTGAGGCAGTCCCTATTATTTACGGTGTAATATTAATAAATTAATAAGACACTTAATAAATACATTTCAAGAACAATCTGGTACAAGGGACTGCAGCAATTAAGTGTATTTGCAGTTAAATCTTTCATAAATCTTTGATGAAACGAGAACAACCTTTAAATTGAGTTCCACGCATGCAAGAAAATCATACTACTCCTCCGAGTACAACATACTGAATGTCCTGGAAAAGAGAGGAAAAGAAAAAAAAACAAAAATAAAGGAAAATAGAAAGTTTCCTTAAGCACAATTAATAGTCAATAAAATATACTTGTAAATCAAATAAAATAATCATACTTTTATCTTGGCTGTAAACTGATAAAAGTTGGAAACACATACAGCTATTTCAGAATAACAAAAACTATATTTCAATTTTTCCAATTTTGCGGGGAATTTCTGAAAGAAAGAACCAAAGTTAAGCACGATAGGATCATCAATACTCGGAATAAAGGGTTCTCACATATTATTCTCATTACAATCTTAATCTTGCGGAGAACAAAATCTCCCTTATTCCCACCTTATATTATTGTTCTGTTCGAATTAGATGTATGTCTGATTGATTTGGTACTCATTATCATTACTATTATTATAATTATCATTACTGTTATTGTATTATTTATTATTATTATTATTATTATTGGTATTATTGTCTTTCCTTTTATATATGTTGTCTAGCAAATTTGGTATTCGACATTCTAAGGCTTAACTAACAAACATACATTATTGGCGTATATACTTCTTCTTAGAAAATAAAAACAATCGTGCCCTATTCGAACAAAAAAAAAAAAAAAAAAAAAATCGTGCCCTAAATAATCTTTTGCTTAATCTGTCTTGCTCATGGTTTTCTGATACAAATTTTCCTAATTTTCATCAATAGATGATGTGTTCACCCTGGCGACATAGCTCGACCATGGGAAAGGTAGCTCAAGGAAAAAAAAAGAACATCACCCACACGTTATGAGTACCATCTATTACAGTGCTAGATGGAAAATTCATTTTGGGTTTTAAGAAAAATTTCTAGAGGTTGTGTCAGATATATGCCTACATGTACACAATGGCATGTCGTGACTTGCGAGCAATGCGTGATGCGACTTTTACTCCACTTCAGCCCAAGTCCATGAGTTGGCACGGAGTCATGGTAAAAAACTCTTCCCAATAAATTAGCACATAGAGCGTAGAGAGAATGTTTCATCTCGTTATCCTAAAAAAAAGAAAAAAAAATTAATTTCAAAAGTCAAGTGATACCTTGCTCATATCATAGCAAAGTAAAGAAATTGCCTTTTTGGTTCTTTTTTTTTTAATTATTTCTAATATAGTGAGCAGAATTCTGAGTAGTGTTCGTACCAATTGATCTAACTACTGAAGCCTAAGCATGTGCTCATATGGCAAGCGAGGTCATCACTATAAATTGAAAATAACTCGCCAAGTCTCTTAGTTGGTGGACTAATAACACCCCAAACCTACATGAAAATAATTCCTGATATTATTTTCTCATGTTGCTATACTTAGTTAGTTGAGAAATTTGTAAAAACATCACTCTACAGTCTATAGAGAAGGAGATAATATCAAGAACACTATGAAACCTATGGCTTACTTGAAATGGAAACTCTAAAAGTTCTCTCTTTTAGCACTGCTATTCTTTATGATCCCTGATAGCCCTGATACAACTAGGGCCTTCACCAGTCCCTTGCGATGTGTGTACACATTTCGAGGAGTCGCTGATAGTCCTGATTGTACTAAGGTTGTCAGGGTGAAGTATCTTTTTTTTTATTATTGTTAAATTCCTATAAAAGATATCCAAGTAATTATTTGGCAAAGGACATTGATGTGCTAATGTATGCTAGCTTAGAATAATCCACTAATGTATCTTAATGCTGCACTAAATTTGGATATTTTGAAATTGTTGGCTAGATTATATTTGTACTGCGATTATCAGCATATGAAAGAAACCAACCCCCTAAATCTAACAATTATTGATCAAGTATGTACTATTACAAAGATTATATATACATATAATTTTGATAAGAGGGTCAAAACATGGTGACTAATTATGCAGGACATTTAAACCAAATCCAACAAATTCATGCTTGTATAGTTGAACACTATTTTTAGATTCTCGAAGAAAAAAAAATATATCCATAACCGACGTACTTTTTTTACTATCATCGCAACGGATAAATTTATAAATGTCCGAGGTTTATATTCCACCAATAAAAGGGACGTCAAAACATCTAGGAGTGAACAGATCCGAAAGTCCATATTATTCAAATATGAGACCTTTGTTTTTTACGACGTGAAAGTTCCAACATCTATCCTAAGCAACATTCGCTGCTAATTGAACCTCAATAATTTATATGGCCACATCTACCCAGCTCAGCCACTCAAACTGCCCATCCATCACTCACTATCTCGCCAAATAAATATCTCTCCATCATTATTATCAAATAAATAAATGAAAAATCTCCTTATCACAGAGGGAAAAAAAAAACCCATAAATAAAACAAAATTTACATATTTTATAAAAAAAAGAAATAATAATAAACATAAAAACTCAGCGGAAATCAGCATCACCATTACGAAAGCTAGGAAAAAGTTAGGAGATTGAGGCTCCCCACCGTCTTATTACCTCCATCCCCAATAATCTTCTTCTCTTCCTCACTTTTTCAAAGCTATAGCTCCATTTTTAGGGTTTTGGGAAAGCACGCTTCCTGAAACAAAGAAACAAAAATTTATTCAACGATGAGTGTTGAAGAATCTCTGAAGTGTTTATCTCTCGACTACCTGAATTTGCTCGTCAACAGCCAGACTTTCAGCGACGTCACCTTCAGCGTCGAAGGTCGCCTGGTCCATGCCCACCGCTGCGTTCTCGTAGCGCGCAGCCACTTCTTCCGCAAGCTTTTCTGCGGTGGCGGAGCCGCCATCGATTCTCCGCAGCTGCGCTCCTCCCCCTTCTCCTGGAGATGCGGCGGCGGAGGAGGAGGAGCATCGCCTGCTGCGGCGGGAGGGAGGGGGAGTCTTCCGATGGTGATTCCGGTGGATTATGTGGGATATGAAGTGTTTATGCTGATGTTGCAATTTTTATACAGCGGACACGCTCTATTGGTGCCGCAGAAGCACGAGCAAAGGCCCGACTGTAATGAGAGAAGTTGCTGGCACACTCACTGTTCTTCTGCCATTAATCTCGCGCTCGAAACTCTCAGCGCCGCTCGTTTATTCGGCGTGGAGCAGCTCGTCGTGCTCGCTGAGGTCCGCCACTTCTTCCTATTATACAACTTAATTCACTTTATGTTATGATTAATACGATTATCTGGTTATTGGAGATCTAGAACTCATTCAGATCTTCTCTAATTTGCTCGTATGGAGATCCTCTAGCTAGGGTTTGAGCTTGTTTCGAGGGTAATTCTTTTTTGTTTTGAATAATTCAAATTTCCAGAATATATCAATAGAAATTCTTCAGTAATTTCAATTCATATATAGCAATTTAATTAAAAGAATATGTTAAATTATTAAGAGACTTCAATTAATTCCTGTAGGCCATATGTTAATTCTTTGACGTCGAAATTCAGAATTCAACATGAGATCATTCTAATTATCAACAATTATCAAAGAATCATGAACTTATTTGAACTTAATGATGTATTTGTATCGGTGTTTACAGAAGCAACTGGCGAGCATGGTAGAGAAGGCTTCGATAGAGGACGTAATGAAAGTTCTATCAGCTTCCCACAAACAAGATTTACACCAGCTCTGGACGACCTGCTCCCACCTAGTCGCCAAGTCAGGCCTCCAGCAGGCCATCCTCTCCCGCCACCTCCCTCCCGACATCGTCGCCAAGATCGAGCAGCTCCGCATGGGCACGTCGTTAACCCGGGCTCACACCTTCCCGTTCGCCATTCACCACCACCACACGATCGACGTGGAGATCGAGGAGCAGCAGAAGCTCCGCCGCATGCGCCGTGCGCTCGACGCCTCCGACGTCGAGCTCGTCAGGCTCATGGTCATGGGCGAGGGACTCAACCTCGACAATGCGCTAGCCCTGCATTACGCAGTCGAACGCTGCAGTCGCGAAGTCGTGAAGGCTTTACTCGAGCTTGGCGCTGCAGATGTCAACCACCCGGCAGGCCCCGCCGGGAAAACTCCGTTACACTTGGCCGCGGAGATGGTGTGTCCCGACATGGTGTCTGTGCTGCTCGACCACCACGCTGATCCTAGTGCGAGGACGTTCGACGGAGTGACGCCGTTGGATATTTTGAGGGATCTTACCTCTTTGTTCAGGGGTGCGGTTCCAGGGCTGACACATATAGAACCAAACAAGCTCAGGCTGTGCCTTGAGCTAGTACAATCAGCAATGGTGGTTTTGTCAAGAGAAGAAACTGTTACCGGCGCCGGCGGTGATCATCATACGTTTTGTGGAGATCATGGTGCTGGACTGCACTCTCATTCTAGTACTACGGCACATAGAAATGGTGGTGGTGCTGGAGGACACGGCTCTGGAACAGTGACGAGGCCATTGTACCTGGACTTAGGGATGGCGGCGGGGTACCAGATTGGGTGCCAGATTAGCAATGAGAACGACGAGAACGATGTAGTTGCGAGCAGATCTCATGGTTGTGGTGTTATCAGCCCGCCGTCGATCTTCTCACCCCGCGACTTCCCTTAGATTCGGTCACCGCCATTAACGTAAGCACCCACTGCAAAGACTACTCTATATATTATAAATTTTTACTAGCTAGCTAGCTATATATCTCCTTTATTGCTTCGATCTCTCATATATGTGACCTTCGTTGATTTTCTACTATCTGGAAGATCCAAGAAGTTTCATGGATCATATGAAGAACAATATCTTTTGTCAACATATATACATTTGCAAGGATCTCGAGTACGTACACATATTCTAGATGTTGTGTATCTCAGTAATTTTTATTTTATGGAATATTGAAACTTTTTGGTGCAAGAAATTGGAAAAAGAAATGATGACATTTTGGATCTATAATACTGCACTTTAGTACCATTACAGGGATCAAGGTTGACAAGGGAATCCATGAACAGTTCATTTATTCATCTTCATTCGAAATTGAAAGCTGCAAGGAATGCATGTGAAATCCTGAAACGTATACAATATCGATCGATTTATGGTAAATTTTGTGGGGTCATTATTGGAAAGTTTCGACTAATTTTACTTATTTTTTTAACTGCACTGTTCTTATTCCCTGTGATAACTTAAAAATCTTACTAGAAGCTTTTGTGTGTAAGGACTGTTCATACAACGAACTGATCGCTGTCAAAAGTAAAAACTGTCTTTACAGAAAGATCAACTTATCTGCAGTGTCTTTTGATTTCCTGTCTAAGCTGCTTTGGTGTTTATAGTACAGTATTCTCATTAGACCTTGTCTTCATGCATCCTTTTTTCTTTTGTCTATAAAATAGAGCAAAAAAAAGGAATTTTTTAAGATATTTTTTTGATAATTTCACTTTTGATTTCGTTATTAGTTCTAGAGTTTTTCTTATTAGTTTTAGGAGATATATATTATAACCGAGTTTAATTTCATACATGCATCCAAGTACATAAATGCCATGAAAAACATATGATTAAATCGATAGTGAATTATCAGGTTGGCAACATAAACTAACAGATAAAGATTTCATTTGCAGCTTCAATTATTTAGAAGTTCACAAGAAGTTTCTTGTTAATATTACTAAATTTTCTAGATTTTTGAACACCTTTGCTTAATCTCATCTCAATTTTTGCTCATAACCTTCTTATTTTTACAAAGAAATGAAAATAGTTAATTTCTGTTTCTTTTTTTTTTTGGTCAAAATTTATCTGTTCCATCTTTGTCAAAAATTATGATAGACAAATTTGAAATTGTTCTTTACTTCATTATTGGGAATGCAAATTGTTTCACGCGTCATCCACATATGCTGAGCAGGAAAAAACTCAATAAGTAAGGCTACATATTTTATTGGGGAAATAAATGATTTTAAGAAATTTTTTTCATACAAATATACTTTTAAAAAAATAGTGAGTGCAGCTTTAGTCAGTAAAACTGTAGTGAATCCATATCTCATGCCCTAATTTCTTTCGCATCTTCTATCTCGTTACTCCACCAAGTGACACGTGTACTATATTTATCGTTTGATGTATATTTTAATTTTCAAGAATGGGGCATGTGTCTCATTTCACTAAAGAATAAGACGGAGATTGGATAAGAGAGACTCAACTATAGTAAGAAAAATGTTAAATAGTAAAAAATTTTATATCGATAAACAACTAATCTTTTTCTTTATTAAAAAAATAATAATAATCAGAAATTGCATCTTTTTTTTTCTCTTTAAATTAGCAAGCAACTGCACATTTTCTAACTCTATGCATCAGGATTTGAAGGCAAATCAAATATTAGCACAGGCCCCTCATTTGTCTTGCAATCACATTTTACTTATGTTTGCTCAAATCTGATTTCTCTTTCCCGACTTGTTTTTGAGATTATTGTGGTGGAACCCGTAATATGAGAGTACGTCCACATCGAGACCTCAAACTTACGAAAGACTCCCACGAACAGCCGCTTTGTGACTCTTTATCCCACTCTTTTGATGAATGATACTTGTCCCATTCTTGACTAATAAAGAAGAAGGCTTAACATACCAGCACTTAGGAGTTGTTGGTTTGTGACACTTTGTATGAGGAGTACCTGAGCTTATTTCCTGAAGTGGGATTCCAATGGTGCAGAAAGAATGAGATTTAGTATAAAACTTTAGGCTTAAGTATGTCTTCAGTGAATTGGTATTAAGCATAACACATTTATATAATTGTAAGAATATTAGTCATCTCAAATTGTGATTAAAGTTTACTTTTTTTTTGGTCCGTAACTGCTGAGTTCAGTTTATATCATATATTTTAACCGGAAATAGAGCGGTACAGTAGTACCTCCTAACTCACGTTTACTGAAATTCGAACTTTGAACCTATCATTCACAAGGGGCTATCGCGGTCGCCTCCCAGTATCCAGTCCCGCTAACTAACTGGACCAACGTTGGTAGATAATATTTACATATACAAAGCAACTTTGATAGATTATTACTTCCCAACTCGCGTTTACTGGGATTCGAACCCATGATCTATTCTTCATTAGGGCAATCGCGGTCGCCTCCCAGCATCTAGTCCCGCTAACCAACTGGACCAACGTTGGTAGGTAAGGTTTACATATACAAAGCAGCTTTGATAGATTATTACTTCCCAACTCGCGTTTACTGGGATTCGAAACTCTGATCTATCCTTCATTAGGGCAATCGCGGTCGCCTCCCAGCATCCAGTCTCGCTAACTAACTGGACCAACGTTGGTAGGTAAGGTTTACATATACAAAGCAGCTTTGATAGATTATTACTTCCCAACTCGCGTTTACTGGGATTCGAAACTCTGATCTATCCTTCATTAGGGCAATCGCGGTCGCCTCCCAGTATCCAGTCTCGCTAACCAACTGGACCAATGATAAGCATAATTTTTATACATAAATTTAGCATTGATTATACACTAATTTTATTATTTGTTGGTTGTTTGCAGGTCAAAATTATTAAATTAAAGTTAACTATGCAATAAAAGTTCGACCGGTGGATCGAAGCACTTTTGCATTATTCTGGATAGATTTGAAGCCCAACTGAAGCCTTTGAAGCTTGTGAAAAAGGAAGAAAATAAATAAGTAAATGCAAAAAGAAATGAAGGAATGCAACTCAAATGAAGAAAAACTAAAAGGAGAAAACTTTATTTTGAAAAATTAAAGAAGAGAAGAAAATGAAGAAGAATTTAATATATAAATAGGAGGAGAGACATGCTTAAGAGAAGGACCTCGTTGGGGAATAAAGCTTGTAATTTTAATTTGTTTTTATCATTTCTCCATGAATTGAAATTTTGTTGAGGACACAATTTGTAGTCTAACTATGAAAATATGAATTCCTTTATCAAGTTATTCTAGAACATAGTTAATTCAATATCGAATGTTTCACTATGCTTAATGCTTTTAAGTGATTGATCACCACTTAAATGAAATGATGATTTATGATGAGATTGAGAAATAAATCATAAATAATGCTTCTAGTGAAACATACCACGAAATCATGTAAAATAGAGATATTTACATAGAATTCGTGCAGCAAATGAAGTCCCTAAAATATAATGCGTTTCTCTCCGATCAACCTGCATAGAGATATAGTAGGTGATGAGAGAGAAATAGTTTTAATATTTATCGAGAGAGAATATTAAATAATAATAAGGACTTGCTGGAAATTGAATTAACATTGTTCAGAGTGCTAGATAAAAGAATTTAGATTATCATAGCGAATACAAATTGTGTACCTCAATATCATATTTTGGAGAATTTTTATCAATTTGAATTATATTTTTTTAGTCATTTCGGTTGTTAAATAAAATCAGGATTAAACCTAGGCCGGTAATCAATAAATTCAGTCTCCGAGGGAATGATACTCTATTCACTCTTTATTACTTGTGCGACTAGTGCGCTTGCTAGAATTTACGCATCAACCAACGTTGGTCGGTAAGGTTTACATATACAAAGCAGCTTTGATAGATTATTACTATTAGTAGAATGAGATTAGTTCACAAGCTACAACCTTGCTAAGCATTTACAAAGTTGACCTACAAATGACATAATATAAGATGAGTAATTCGTTTGTAAATTTTCAGAAGTTAATTCATAACATAGAAGTTGCAGTCTAAGTTTTCCTTGTTTTTTTTCTTTTTTTCTTTTTTTTTTTCTTTCTTTTTTTTTTTTTTTTTTTTTTTTGCAAAACGGACACTATCATTATCTAGGATCCGGCTCTACCCAAGGTGAGATTACCTGGGGATCGATACCCACGCGAAGTTCTCCGTTGCACGTTAGGGAGCAAGCATACGTGTTACTATCATCGCTTGTCCAATTAGGATCTCAAATTTACGGAGCGAGGATTCGAAGCCGAGTGGGAAGATTTATGAGCCCTCGCCCATCCGCGACGACACTCCGCCACTCCAACAGTTTAGATAAACAGGGGTTCACATTAACCAGTATATAATGTTTCAAAATGAAATAACGTTCAAGAAACTACTTCATTTAATAATTGACATCTTTTGACTTTTGGAATCAGACCGAGGGTGCATGCTTTAACCTTGCGCCATTGCACCCACAGATGGTGCTTAACTGTTCGTACGACGGACATTTATCTTTGTTATGGTAAACCACAGCTAGGGTTGCGTTTTGAAGCTAACTAGCCGCCCAAATCAAACATAAATTGATATTTTAAAGTCCAATGAGAAATGTATATAAACTGAACCAAAATTCATTAGCTTTGATATAAGTTACTTAATTTGCTTCTTGATATGCCTGTCTTTGTTCACTATTCCTGAAAAAACTAAGTTATTGAAGGTGTCACAGTAGATGGCGGGAGGCTTAGGAGCTCTTCTCATCCAAGTTTGACTTTCCGTGCGGCCATAATAATGTGCATTTTTACAATGTTAGCGGTAACGTACATGTGGGATCCCTCATGTACAACATGTGCTTCCCGATTTAGGTTGAGATTAACTTTCTGGATCGAGCCACGCCGAGGACAATTGTGGGCAGAGCCATAGTGCCACAAGATTACCCTCGTCCTTAAGAAAGCTAATTTATAGCCCCTAAATGCAAAGAATGGGCAATGAACTTAAATGATTAAAAAAATGGAATGTTTTAAACATCCACATCAAGTAGCATTTATAGATAAATAATTGAGGATCAGAAAATATTTGGGTCTCTTTGTTGCTCTAAAGATGGCCCTTTCCTATAGCCTTCCGTAGGAATTTTTTTTTTTTTTTTTTTTTTTTTTTTTTTTTTTTTTTTTAAGCAAGCAGCTTTGTATTGATTTTTACGAAAAATTACACTTTATGCTTAAGAGAAATTTTTTTAAATTATATTACAGAAAAATTTTCTCAAAAAATAAAAACTAAAATGTATAGACCATCCCTTAATTTAGTACAGTTAACTTTGACTGCATGGAATTTTATTTTTGCATTTTTTAAGACCAGATAGTCGGACTTTTATTTACTGCTACGTCCATTAATGGAGCATATTTTTTGAAAATGTTTATTCAGAAATATGTTCTCTGTCAATTCCCCGAAAGGGAATTCCGACAGATCCACAACAACAACAAAAAAGAATAAAATTAAATTAAATTAATTTTTAAAAAAAAAAAGAAAAAGAAAAAAGGACGGATGTTCATTCTATCCATTGCTTCCTTTAAATCTAATACACATTCATCATCAAAATTTTCTCTTTTTTATTTTCCTGTTTTTATCCTTTTGGGTGTGTCATGATTTGTTTGCTACCTTTAGCTTTTTAAGTTAAAATCATGCAAGTATTCTTAAAAGTATAATCATGAAAGTAATGTGCTCATCATGTGAAAAAAAAAAAAAAAAAAAACGAAAGTTGATTCTTAACTCCCCATGTGAAAATTTTAAAATACTGCATGTAAAATAATTTTGAAACTAATATTTTGAAATAATTTTAAAGAAAAGTTTGAACTACAAAGTACAAAGTAAAACAAAAGGGTATTTGTGAACAAAGCCCCTGCAAAACATTGACAAAGAAAATTTCTACTTTTTTAAATAATTTACAAAATCACTCCAAAACACACACACACATATATATATATATACGAAAATTCTGAATACAAAAGAAAAATAATTATTATGTACTTTACAATTTTTGTATTTAATTTTTTTTAAAAAAAATTTAAATAGATGTTTTGAGACTTCAGAATTTCTATAACCATTGAAAATTTCGAAGCCGTAAGACACATTTAAAATATATTTGTTGAAGAACTTTCAAAAGAAAAGTTGTAGAACACATTAAAACTCAATATTTTAGTGTTAATCTTTTAAAAAAAAAATTCTTATAAATATGTATGTTTGGTTGATTTTTTTTTTTTTTTTTTGAAAAAAAGAAATTTTTTTGACATTATCCCATAACAAGTTACATAACTTTGTAAGTCATATTTAAAAAAAAAAAAAAAAGTAATGTCATAATGTGTTAAATCAAAGGATTGTTCAAATGCCTAATAATTTGTTTTTACTAGAATCGTTGCCTATCGATTGGACATTGTATGAAAACAGTTTTGAGTTAAACGGATCATCAATGAACTGTTCAAATGCTTATTAATTTGTTTTTACTATATTTTTTGCCTATTTATTCGACATTCTTAGAAAACAATTCCGACCATCCTCTCTGTCTGCCGGTTGTAAATTGTTTTTTTTTTTAAAAAAAAAAAAAGCGTCTAGCAAGGGCTATAATGATAAATTTCTACTATTTGTTAGCTCACCCTTTAAAAGCTATCATTGTTGAAGGAGTACATTGAAAGGTCCTCGTCACATGGTCTCTATCTAATGTTATCGCTAACTGGTCATAGTTCGAAGACGACATATTAACAAAAACATATATTCTTATTTAAGTGAAATAATACTTTTCTAAATGTGAAGAGAATTTCAAGAAATAGAGACAAGTAAAGCTGATAAAAACTAGCAAATACTACTCTAAAAAAGTCTTAAATTGAACTTAAGTTGTAAAAGAAAACAAATAACTATGTATCACACCAAGTTCATGCAAGACCGAATAAATTATCCGAGGTTATCGATGCTACATAATTTAGATATTCCGAAGATAATGTAGTGATGAGAGATGCCGAGAAAGTTTCCAAACGTTTTAAAGCCCCTGCAGAAAGTAGCATTCTTCCTTGGTGAAAGAAGAATGGACCCCTAATTTAAGCAACTTGACAGAAAATGACATGGAGACTACTGTGACAACCACCATTAAAACCTCTTACTTAAATTGATATGGAGATTATTAATGACAACCATCCATTAAGCACTCTTTAGCATACTATTTTGCAACCAACCCGCATCTGGCCCAATAGAGTAGCATGACTGGATACTGAAAAGAAATCATAACCTGTCCGTCATAACGAGTAGGTTGAAAGTTCGAATCTTAATAAGAATGAATTGGGAGGGGCTTAACGTACCGCTCCGTTTCTGATTAAGATGTATGATAGAAATAGAACTCTAGGACTATAGACCAAAAAAGAAAAACAGAAAACTAGTTTGCAGCAACCCAACCAAATTGATACTATATTTAGCCCCCATATGAAGAATTTGACCATCAAATTTTGCAGACTGGCATAAAATTAGACCCCGACCCGACCCAGACCCGATATTCGGGTCTAAAATTAGACCCGACCCAAAACCTTCGGGTCAGGTCGGGTCGTTTCTGGTCGGGTTATTTTTTGAACACCCCTAGTTGTTATCGTAGAATATTATATATTATAATCAAAGAGTGTATGAGTAAACTGTAGCAGCTGCAGTGTACTTTCCCAGACACTCTTTACTAAAACAGACAAGGAGACCACTATGGCAACCACCTGAAAAAGAGCTCAAATTTGCATAATACAGCTATCTATACTATATATTGGCGTTTCAATCCCAACATCTAAATTGTGCAAATGAGTATTTAAACTAGATTTTATTTTCCAAAGCGGTAAATAAAAATTGGCGCAAACTTATTTTCAAAAAATCAGAAAATAAGAGAAGCTTACCAAACCTTGACGGGTTCCGCAAGCAAAGACGATCGAACATCAACTGACGTTGGCGGCGGATCCATAGGATTCAAGCAACAGCATTTATCCACAACTTCATACAAACACCATTTCCTTTCAAAATCAGATTTAGACAAATTCTGCAGTGAAATTGATAAATGGCTATCCAAAAAATGTGACAATGAAGAATCTTCAAAATTATCACATTAATTATCAATTAGACTAATAAAAATGACAAACAATTGGCTATAATTATACATGGAAACCAACCATCCAATTAAACAACGACCCATCTTACCAGTTTATCCTTACTAATAATAGCCACAATCCAAAAACAGAAGCTTACTCATTAACCTGGACAGTGCAAAGGGTACCCTTTCAGATGTGTTTGATGAACATAAGCAAACTGAGGGGATCCACATCTAACAAATTCAGTGTAACACAGTATGGATGACTCCACGAGACCCCATACAACTGCTCCGATGTAGACATCATGATTACTCAGCCAAAAAGAAGTGTTGCATACAAGCATGCAAATGAATAAGAGATGGAACAAACGAACAGTGTGACATGACAACTCATATATTTCAACATCTAATGATACAACCTTATCTGGAAACCAAAAATATGCATTTCCTAACCATGTATACCATGAGTTTTTGGTTGCATGATGAACCTTCTTTTAGCAAGTTGTCTTTTTTTTTTTTTTTTTTTTTTGCATCTTAATACTGATCTAACAGATTTGGCCATGTGCAAACCCCTAGAGTTATACTAAACAACATCATATATGGAAAAAGCAGTTGTAGATGCAGCCATTATACAAGTGGAGTGGTCACGAACTCTTGGCTGGATAGAATGAACTCCATTTTTAACAATCAAACGTACCTACAAAGAGAGAGTAAGATGATAAAATTTGTGCCGTAACGTCTGAAGATTGAACTCACCAGAAAAACAACTATACATTTGCTTTCAACTCTGAAACAAAAAAAATTTATTAGCAAATTTTGTAAATGCAGCCTAACGTTAGATCCAATGCCATCAACATCCATCAGAGCAGAAGTCCACATTGCACTATAACTAACATTGATTACAATGCTAATAGCTCATCAAATAGCATGGTCACAGTGCTACCATTATCAACGCATCTATTATGATAAATTTTTGGATCTCACAACTCTGACCATTCAAGAGAGCATGCACCTTTATCATTACAATAAATCTCCTGATCCAACAGGACTCAGCAAGATTCTAAAAGATGGAATGCTAAAACCTAGAGTAAAAACAAAGGCTACTCGGTTATGTACCCACAGAACATTGCAAAAAAAAAAAAAAAAAGCTAAGAATTTTTGCATGAGACGATACAGGAGCAGGTATGAAATTTGCATCTCCACTACAGTATTAGAGACCAACATCATGGTAGGTAAAGGTTCAAACGATCTCCTACCATAATAAAGGTATCGTGAAAAAATTACTAATCTTGAATTACTCTCAGCTCCTATGAAAGGACTAACTGCTATCACCAAATTTCCAACTTTTTGGATGGACAAGAAGTTTCAGCTTGCACATGAAAACATCTGCCTTCATAATCATAATAAAAATGTTTATAGGACTTGAAGAATTTTCCCTTGAATTAAAAAAGTTTTGGCATAAAAGAAAAAAAAGCCCATTACTGGAGAACAAATAGGATACCGATTTCACTACAAGACCCATGATATTTCCCTAAGAAGGTATGATAGAAATACCAATGGGCACTTGTAGTAGACCTCATGAATAGGAACCAAATGCAGAGTAGGAATGCTATCCACAAATCATTTAGATAAGTTACCTCCCTTCTTTTTCTCCGCTTGTCCTCTTGTTCATTTACGAACTTTAAAGGAAACATTGTTACATCCTGTAATGTCTGCAACCACGTCAACAACTGGCAGCAACAAGAGATAATTATGGTCATCCCCAACTGAAAGTTTTGGATGGAGCACTACTAGCTATGACATGTATCCTTACTCTTTTTTTTTCCTTTTAGTGTACGGGAAAAAAATTTATGATGTAGACAAGGATGATAGCAAGAACAAAACCTGGAAAAAAAATGATATGTAAGGGCAATATCAAACTAATCTTGTAACAGTTTTACAAGCTCTATAAACCACCTCAAAGTTACAGAAAGCTGAAATGGTAATGACTACAGCACGATGTAGCAAAATGACATGGACAAGTCGGCTTAATCAATACGCAGGATTGATGCAGCATAACCCATGAAGCCACATTGAAGGGTACAACTTAAAATACATGTTTCCGTTTCAATTCGGCAACATTAAAAAATGAACAAAAGAACAGAAACAAAATGTCACAGACACTTGCAGAAATACCAACACAATTCAAGACTCAAGTATAAAACTTACAAAGAGTCTTCTTCTATAAAAGCCACTCTTTTATCCATCTAGTTATCTCGAGACTTTTGCTCTTCATCATGTCAGTGTGACTACATGTTTCTAACCTCGCCTATGACTGTATCATTCCCAGTAAGGCATTTGATGCGTAATGTGCTTAAAAATAGCTAAACTACATGGAAAAAAAAGCTGCTCTGGAAAATAAAAGCGTCGACAGGATATCTGACTAGCAAGACGCAAGCAGGTATGCAGACAAACCGGACATAGAACATAGAAATTTATTAGAACGTTCTTATTTAAATAAAAAAGAGAACAATATTATTTATCATAGCACACAACTCAAACTTCAAAGTACAAACTGTTAAACGCTAACTCTCTATATATTATTGCAATGGAATGTTTTTGTGAATGAATCTTTACGACAATTCTAGCGATAAGTCACATATAAAGAACTTTATCCGACTAATGATTGTATGTGTCAAGCAACCACCAACCATATCTAAAAGCGAAAAATTTGTTTCCGTTTCACCTTTTATCTTCATTACCTCATCTTCCTCTCTACAGATTTTCATCATTTCATCATCGTCATCAGCATTGTCACCAGAGACTGCATCAGAATCTTCTTCATCCTCCGAAGACTGTCCCTAGAGTATTCTTCTTTAGATATTCATAGGCCGCCTCGCCCTCCAAAAAATTACGGATTCACCTTAAAACATCTGCCATGACAGAACTTTTTTATTAAAAACAGTTGAAACAGTTTATGAGAAAATCCATTAGCAAATTATCCAACACACCTACATGCATCTCAGGATCAATTTCATCTTGAAGAGATATCTCATGTCCGAACTAATCCTCCTATTCCACAAGATCCAACTATGGCCTAATGGCAGAATTTCCCTTGATATCGAAGCCGAATAGAACATTCCATTTTTGAAACACGAGACTAAACTGAATACAAGTTTCACTTTGAAGTTAAGAACTGAAACTCAGCTTTTTGCATTGCCAAAAGACCTTCTATTAAGAACTGAACATGCTTATCTATTTCTACTTCATGAAATATGCCACGAAAACATTCAAAACTACCTGCAAAGTGATGTGCATCTAAGATATATAGCAAAGACTATATAATTACATGATCCTTGAACAATGGTTAACCGACATAATTTCATACTCCAATAAGTAACCCTGTAGGAGTAGGACAAACATAAGAAATTCACAAATGCAGCAACTTTGATAAATCACAAACAGAATGCTTGATATTAGGCATCACGAAGTTATTAAGACTTCAAACTTATACCTAGAACACAACAATAAACATTCACATACATATGTATGATGTGCAAGTGCATTGTGGTGAATAGCTTACGTATTCAACTAACAGTGCTTAAAGAGTACATCCTTTAATCTTTTTTTCTGTGACTTTGTAGCATACCTTGATAGAAATAGCCATTTTTGACGAATATATGTAAAATGCACGAGTGCATTTTGGTGAATATCTTACATACTTAACAGGTTTCATTCATGACGAGTATACATTTATTTGTAAAGATCTATACCTCATGTTGCTTGGGCACGCACCTTCGCCTTGCGAGTAGGCTCCACGTTCGCGACGTTGCCTTAGTGCGGCTTTACACATTTTAAGCATTGGCTAGGGTGCTCTTTCGTATCAAATAGATGCGCATAGAATACGACGGCACAACATTACATAACTTAACTTCAACTTTTACCTAAACATGAAGGTAAATCGTATTATGCCAATCGAAATGGCTCTTTGCATATTTAATATTTGTAGATCTTGATTACCCATCCATTCTCCACTTAAGGTAACGAATGAGTTGATACCACAATAACTATAAACAGTATGAAAAAAATACAGCCCTTTTCAAATTGATTGGCTCCAAAACTATGGAAAAAAGATATCGGCATACAAATGTTGTCCGTGGCATTTTCCATGAAGAAAGGGCACTTATCATGAAGCCCTAGAGGCAAAAATTCTTGCAGTAATGACCTGCACTTTTTCATAAATCTAACAGCAACCTGCACACGAGAATCCAAGTCCATAGGTAGTGGTGGTGGTGGTGGTGGTGGTTGGGGAGTTAAATTCCAAGGATTTCTACACCTAAACAGCTACTAAAATTAGATATCAGACTTCAGATTAATGATCACCTCGATGCTGTCATCAGTTGAATTTCCAATTAGCACAGTAAGCAGATCAAAAGCAATGATCTCATGAGTTACCTGCTGATTAACAAGATGAGCAATGAACTTTGTGGACGCAAGCAGTTAAGGCTGCAGTGACATATATTTCAGCTCAAGTAATGAAAATCCATAAAAGATGAGGAAGACACCTTGTCATTTCGCGTATAAACCCTCTTCAACCGCAAGAAAATCCTTTCAAGAGTAGTTTACCAGCTTTGAGAATCTTAGTATTCACAACAACAACCATGTTCGTAAATCCAGGAGAATGTAAACACCATCTTCCTGCGTCATTTGTGCCAACTTCTGAGGTTGAATATAAACACCATCGGTCCCCCAAGTTAGCCTCCAGCAATGGTGGCGGTGGTGGCAATGCAGCTTCTACAAGCTTCTTGTTCTTCCTCCTTAGGCCTTTCTCTCTGTCTCTTAAGTTACATTCACTGTCTCTACGATTCTCCCTCCTAGGATATCCACTCCTATCTTCACGGCTTCTTTCCTGGTGGCCAGACCTATGTTCGCTATGATCGCGATCATTTTCTCTGTCATTATCTCTTTCTCTTTCTCTTCTACGAACAGCATCTCTGCCATCTGACTTCCACTGCCTTCCACTATTTAAATCCCTACAATGATCACTATCTTCTTTATATCTCATATGTCGCTCTTCTCCTCTATCCTTTGATTTCTGCAAGCATCCAGACCAGAACTCTCTTCAGAGCTCGAACAATGATCCTCTGGTCGATTATTTCACAGGCTCCTTCTCGCCCATCCACTTTTCTCTATCATCTTCGCAGTTCTTGGCTCCTAAATTGCTGTCATCTTCAGCTCGAGCTCTGCAACTGATCGCGCTCTTCTCTTCCGTCACTGGTTCGATCTATATGCCTCCTATCCCGCTCTTCTCTTCTACCCATTGACCCCTGCTGCAAGCATACGAATCAGAACAATCTTCAGAACTCGAACTATAATCCACCGATGGATTAAATTTCGACGGGCTCCTGCTCGCCCATCCATCATCCTATCACTTTCATTTTCGCGGTGCTTAGCTCCTACATTGCTATCATCTTCAGCTCTCGCTCCGTGACTGGTCTTCGCTCGCGCTCTTCTCGTGTATAATCACGCGCCTTCGACGGTGGTACTCGGCTGTGTTCTCCTCAGCGACTGTGTTCCCATCCACCATGTCCCTCACTCTCCTATTGCTCTCCAGATTGCTTCTACAAGCTGCATGCGTGGGCGGTTGAAGAAAGCTCAGTAGGCAGGATTTCGCCTGGCGTGTGAGCCGGCGCCGAAGACTCAGAGAGGGCCGCTAAGGTTATGAGCAAGTGAAGACGGAGGTACTGGAAATCAATTTTAACCGTCCGATTTAAATCCTATCAAAGCCAGTCCTTCACTCTTAAATTTTTTAAAAGTGAACTCCTCTTTTATAATTTTTATATAAATATTTTTTTTAAAAAAAAATTAAATTATAAATTTTCTAAAAATTTATAATTTTACTATTAAAAAATTTTCTAATATACTTTTAATTTGGTATTATAAAGTTTTAAAGTCTAAGTCCGTTGAGATTTTAAAATGTATTATATCTAATTAAAAATATTTTTAAAAAATATATATAAATTAAATCTATAATTTTTTATATTTAAAATATTTTAAAATAAATATTTTAGATATAAAAATTAACGAATTAAAAATAGAAATATTGATCTGTAAAAAAATAAACAGTAAAAAGACTAATATACGACTCTCTTTTTTCAAAAAGCCGAGTTTGGACCCGCTGGGACCAGACTAATCTACTCATTATCATGTAAGCATCTCTTTGTACTGTTAATCTTATATTTGTTTAGTGTTTAAATTTCTGAAATTGTTTTTACAGTCTTCAAATATCTGTTATTTTATAAAAAATAGTGAGAAAAAATCTCAGCTTTTATTACAGCATTGAACAGGTATAAATTCAAAAACAATTCCACTAAGCTGTATTTTGGTAGAAAATGGGAAAAGTAATGACCAACAAACTTATTATCAATATATATATTGTTACAATACAAATATTTCTAATTATTATAAAATTTCATATATTTTAAAATTGTTCAAATAATATATAATAATTAATTATAAATAAATAAATATTGTAAAGTGATCATTAACATTTATAGATAGTTACATATTACTCAAGCAAATAAAAATAAGGCCAATTTGCACCGTTGGTACTCTGACTTAGCCCACAATTAGAGTTTAGTACTCCGAGTTACCAATGCGGCGCCGTTCATACCTCCGTCCATTACCCCGTCAATAAATCTAACGGCAAGCTAACGTGGCTGTTAACTGGTAAAATACGCGCGAATTTTTGTCACATGTATGTCATGTGAGGTATTGTTTCCGCATTTTTTCTGGGGTACTATTCTTGTATTTCGCCGGATTTCGTCGTCGTGGTAACTATAAAATAGACATCTTCATCTTTTAACTTTTATTACTTACTTGTGTTTTCACCTCGGCCTGCGCCTCAAATCCTCCTTCGATCCCCTGACTTTTTGTCGAAATTCCAAGTGGTCCACTGCTAATCCTCCTTAATCCTCGCAAGTTAGCAGTCGATTAGCTGCTAATCACCGTAAATTATGTCCAATAAGCCGCAGATTCGAGAAGGAGCAGGCCGAAATACAAAAATAGTACCCCAGAGATTGTCTAAAATGCGGAAACAATACCTCACGTGATATACACAGACAAAAATTCGCGCGCATTTTATCAGTTAACAGCCACATCAGCTTGCCGTTAGATTTATTGACGGGGTAACGGACGGAGGTATGAACGGCGTCGCATTGGTAACTAGGGGTACTAAACTCTAATTGTGGGCTAAGTCGGAGTACCAACGGTGCAAATTGGCCTAAAAATAATTGCAACTTATTTGTTTTAACCATTTTATTAGAACTATTTTCAAGAATAAATTTTCTACATATTACAGTTCAAAAAAAAAAAAAAAAAAAAAAAAAAAAAAAAAACTCAACGCAGCTACTTCTTGGCTACTTTTCAGCTTATTTTCATTTATATTACTTTTCCTTTATATTACATTCAAAAATAGATTTCCTGACTTAGCATCTACTTATCTCCAACTTCTCATCTATTTCTCACTCACACAACTCCATTTTATCACATACTTTTTACTTTTTACTTTTCAGCCACTAGTCATTTTTTATTTTTTTACTTTTCAGTTTACTTCGCGAATAAATGGCCGCATTTAGGTGCATTAAGTAATGCTATTGCTTTTCATTTTCTACTTGCTCTTAAACAATTGGCAGAAGAAAAGCAACAATGGTTTTACGCCATTTTTCCTTCACTTTTCAAGGTTGGAAGAGAATAATGTTGCCGATTATTCACCCCGCGGCTAACTTAAGGCATAAAATAGTAAAATATGACAGTCCATGCCCGCATCATTCGTTAGCGTGCGGGGTTTTGGCCCGTATTGTTTAGGCATGCTCTTTTCACATTATCAAAAAAGAATTTGCTATAATAACCGATCAAAGCCTCCCCAATTAAAAGTATACCATAGTCTGCTATTGTCACGGGAAAAAGACTATTGTGCTCGATATTTAAGATGATGATGGTCTATCTCTCCGTGCTCATTAATTTTACCGCCAACAAGTGTGGTATGGATATATGTTCTTGTTTATGTGTGTGGATATGCATTTGTATTGGTTATCCGAGGAACATTTTGAAATATGTTTTGGGATATAGTTGTGCATAGCTTGCTCTCTTCATATCTCGTTCTGACGTTATTTATCAGTAGATTGTTGTTGTTGTAAATATGTTATGCCAGCGAAACTCTGCATGCTTCACTTGCCGGTGTAATGATCCTAATTAATTGGATCCAAAGACCATAATGATATCATAAAGTACATTAATAATGTAGAGCTAGCTATGGTTAAGTCCCATCTAAGAGTGGAATAATAAAATTGAAGTTTAAATATAGTAGGATTCTAGCTACTAGCAATTTGAGCTCATCTCTTTTCAAGGCACGTATTCGGTCTGGTTTGCTAAAAAAAAGCTAGGTATTCTGCTGGAATGAGGTTCATGACAGCCGTAGAGGAGAACAAGAGGACGGAGGATGCACTTCGAAGGGTTTCCAAAGTTTGTTGGTTCACATGCAAATTTACTGGCCGTGAATTTGACAACAAATGAGGATGCACTCGAATGGAATCCGGCGTTCTTGTTGGACCCGAGTCCATATAATTAAGGTATAGCTTGAAAATTAGAAACCACAAAGTTTGACTAAGCCAACTCAACCATCAAGACCTTCTAGATGCAGCTTTTTTTTCTATATATTATTATATATATATATATATATATATATATATATGCAGTCAGTATTGTCCGTAGGTGCTGATAAAGGACTATAACTGTATTGATAAAAAATAGGCTAAAAGTTCGAAATTCAGTAATACTGGTTGGAAGGACTTAATTTCAATAAGTTTGGTTTTCGATCGAGATATAAAATAAAAATAGAATCGACAATTATATATATATATATATATCTTATATGGACAAGGACATTGTGGACTTGATGCTAATGAATATTGAGTATTGCTATTGACATGGCAAACTTTTTTTTCTATTATTAGGTAACCTAAGTTGATATTGAAATTACAGGAAAAAAAATATTTTTTAAACCACACACTATATATTTTTTTTGTTTCTGTTATTTTTTATTTGCCCAAAATTTATTTGAATTTGTGGTTAACTTGTGAAAAACATTTTGAATACAATATACTTTCGGATATAAATACAAACAGACATAGTATATTAAGTCAAATATCACATATATCATGATATATTATAAATGGTTATGATTGTATTAATGAGTTATGATGATTGAGATGAATACAATATATTTATTTTTTCAAACAAAAATAGTTATATTTTTTAGAAAACAAAATAGCATTTGGCTTGATTGCCCCTAACTACTTCCCAAAAACAAATATTATATTTATTTAGTTAATAAATAAATTCAAGGATCTGCTCTATGCATTGGTAGATTAGTCTAGGGCTGAGCATTCGGGTCAACCCGAACCGAACCGACCCGAACCAAAATTTTTAAGGCCGACCCGAACCGAATACTTTCAGACCGAACCAATCCGAATTTCGTGTCAATCCGAACCGACTAAAATTCAGGTCAGTTTGGATTGGTTCGGATTGACCTGAATAATAAAAAAATTATTTTTATTCAATACTAATTCGGATTCGGGTCGGTTAGGATCGACCCGAATAGTTGTAATATAAATGTTTTGTTTAAAAAAAAATTAACACATAAAAATCAACGGAAACTAACTAAAATGTGACTCGCGAAAATAATTCGGGTCCAACCCGAACCGAACCGAAATTCGACCACCGAATCCGAACCGAATTATATAAACCTGAACTATTAAAATGTCGACCCGAACCGAACCCGACCCGAATCCGAAATTTCGGGTAGGTTCGGGCTCTGCCCTAGATTAGTCACACTCAAGGCAGTATTACACAAATCTACTTGTTATTTTGGGATTTCGACAAATCAAGCCCTTACTGTACATTGCTCTTCCAAGTTAGCCTTTCTTTTGTTACCACGTTAACAAAATCAGGAGCTGATTTGAAATATTAAAAATGAGAGGATAGATTTGGGAAAAGTTTGAAAAAGTGGGCTGATTTATTACTTTCTCTATTATATTTTGTTCTAATTTACAAAATTCAAAATCTATTGATTCTAATTTGCCTTCTTATATTCCTAACAAGCTTATGAGTCATTAAATGATAATTAAGAAGTCATTTACCTAATAAATTGATACATTATTAATTCATCTCCACCATCCATCCTTATATATACCATGCATCTAATAATGTAAAAAATGTAAAAATATATCTTTCATGAACTCGCAATATCGCACAAAGTTTTTCCTCTTATTTATCGAGATCTATCTCGGAATTATACTGTGATTCAATCTATGTAGAGCTGTAATAAAACTATGAGCATCTAAATTATCATGCTTTTAACTTACATACCCCTATTTTGGGAGATAATTAGATAATATCAATTCCTATTTTTGTATTGTCATTTCAAATAAATTCATCCTCTTTTTTTTAATAAATTTGCAATTAGTCCAAAATATTTATATATAACTTTTTGGGCAAATTTTGAGAATAAAATACAATTTGATTTGAGTTTACTTTACTAATTCTATATTTTTTAAAAAATAATCTAAATAAGGATTTAAAGATCCAAAATTTTTACTGATTAAAAAATCTTTTAATTTCATATATTTAAAATATTTTTTAAAAATTAAAAAATAAAATTATTTAGAATATATTAAAATTTATCTTTTTATATTTTAAATTTATATAAAATATTTATTATATATGTCTTGGACTATTATATATAAATTATATACTTATTTATCAAACTTTTTTAAATACAAATTTTGAAAAATCTTTTACAAATATATATATATGATGAAAAAAAAATTATGCATCTTTAATAAATCACATATTAAATCATACATAACTAATGCGTATGATTCAAGCAAAACTCATATATATATATATATATATATATATATATATATATATGTGTGTGTGTGGTTTTTAAGAAAAAACTCTGATATTGGGATCACAGATTCACAAGTACCTCTCACTACCGTACATGTTGAGCCATCGTCAGGGTCCGTACATGTAAAATGAATGTATAGATTTTAATTTGTTTAATTTAATGGATCAATCACTCAACGGCTTGATGGAATATAATCCCAACTAATAATCATCTGTCGCATTAACTATGAAACCCCACCAACGCCCTTCATGCACCGATTTTTTGTCCGACTTGATATTCCGACTGGTGACGTTTGTTATTTGCCAGCGTACTATAAAACATTTGCAACCACCGCCATTACACTCGGTCGGTCAAGGAATCGGTTCCGTCCAGTCGGACAACAATCGAGCAAATGTATTCAAAATCCGCGTGTGGGGGTCCATATCCTGCAAAGAGTCAAGAAACAACGGAACAAAAAGAAATTAAATGGTCCACCACCGCCCACTCTCCCAGACCAACATCTACAAAGTTATTTTATTTTTATTTTTTTCAATATCTTTGCAAAATCAGGCATGAATATTCATTTCTTTCCATTCGTAGTCCACTATGTTGAACATCAAGAAAAGTTTGAAAATGCTACTTTATTGTTGAGTGTTATTTTCCGGTTAGTTTTGTGTTAACTAAGTTGATATTTGTTTGTTTAATTATTAATACTATTAAATTATATGCATCTCTTATTTTAAACTTATTTTGGTATAAAAATAGGTCGAGAGTTCGAATTTTAATAAATATAAATTAAAATAAACTATCGTATCACTTTGTTTCGGATTAAAAATATATGATAGAAACCTTTGAAAGAAATATTGATAATGAAAACAAATGAGATTATGAGAATCATATCCTGCAAAAGATGGTCATTAATTCCCAATCATGCAAACTCACTTTTTCTTTTCTGAAAATAATGCAGAACCTTCTTCTTGAGTTCTCTGAATAAGACTAATCTGCTACTGTTCTTTGTCAAGGTCCTCTCTTTCTCTCTTTCTTCTCCATTGAAGAAACCAAAGCTCATCAATCTCTCCCAAGATCCCATTTTTATTACA
The DNA here is from genome assembly GCA_002076135.1 of Xerophyta viscosa. NCBI lineage: Eukaryota > Viridiplantae > Streptophyta > Magnoliopsida > Pandanales > Velloziaceae > Xerophyta > Xerophyta viscosa. The sequence continues at coordinate 497,760 of MJHO01000078.1, read as the reverse complement.
AGACCATTTCCACCATGGTACAAAGAAAGACACCAACGAAGATCAACAAACCTCAGATTAATGATCCCAAAAATGCTGCAGATCGTCCGAAGTCAAAGAAGAAGCCATCTTCTGATGCTCAGCAGCAACGCCAAGTTCATAATCAACAAAAGCAAGAAGATGTGGCGAGCAAGATGAAGCAAGTTGTTGATCTCAAGAAGATGATGAAAAAGGCTAGATCCATCAAGCTCATAGAGAAAGATCTTCTTAAAGACAAGACCCCAACTCCTCAGAAAAACAAGCCTTCATCTTCATCTTCTTCTTCACAGAAAAAGACTAATTCTTCTTCTTCTTCTTCTTCTTCTTCTAAGCCAAACTATTTGAAGCCAACAAGCAGCTCTGATGCAATGAAAAGTTCAAAGAGCTTGAGCATTAATTCAAACACTTCAAGGGCGTCTTCATCTACCGCTGATAATTCTGGTGGTAAAACTTTGATGAAGAGACTAAGTTTCAGGTTCATGAAGCCTTGGATGAGGAAGAGCTCTGAGATTGTTCTAATGAATTCTAATCCTGCCGCGGAGGTGCTGAAGCCGACTTGTTCTTCAACATTGAAGGATTCAAATTTTCCAAAGACTTTAGAACTTAATCCGGGAGGTAGAGAAGCAGAGGGGACTTCTGTGTACAAGGTTTGCCCTTATAACCATTGCTCATTGAATGGTCACCATCATAGACATGATGAGCTGCCGCCGCCGCCGCTGCGGCGGGTGATATCGGTGCGGCGGCGGATGCTCAAAACACAAAAGAATGAAAGGGTAAAGGGCCTTGCTTCTTTCAAAATCAGAGGATCAAGGAAGAGTAGGAAGGAGGTACATGGCGAGGTTGTCATCACCAGAGTCCCCTCAATGAGGGCTCCCGTGATCGAAGAAGTTACTGACGATTACTTCGTCGAGATATATGAGCAGCCGCAGTCTCAGAAGGCTGTTGATGCGATTAATGTTGATGAAAATAGAGTTCAGGAAGAATTTGAAGATGAGATTTCAGAAGTTCTCAACTGTTTATTACTAGAGGGAGGTGAAGAGGGGGAATGTGAGCATGCTGATGAAATTTATGAACTTGGTTCAGAACTGGGTTATGAGGATGAATTCGATAGGTATAGTGATGTTTCGATCGAGGAGATGGATGTGGTGATGGATTTTCTTGAATATATAGAATGCGACGAGGAAGAAGAAGTGGAATATCAAGAAAATTATGCCGGGGAATGGGGTTTTGATTCGGCGGAGAATATAGGTAATGCAGAGAGTATTACTAACTTATCGAACTTTGAGTCCACAGATTCGTATTGGGACGAGGATACAAGATCGAATTTCGGACAAAGCAGTGATCTTTGTCGATACCTTATCAAGGAAGATCCTGAGGAAGAAAGATTGAATCCAGATCCAGAATGTCGTGAATGCATTTCCGATGAGTTTCATGAAAGTACATCAACGAACGAGCAGGTTTCCGGTTGCTATGATCCAGAATGTCGCGATGGATTTAAAGTGCTGAAACAATTTGAGTGTGATACTGAATCCGAAAATTCTGAAAAAAAATCTGAAAACTCGGAAGTGATATTCGTAAATGTTACTTCCGAGCTATCTGGGCAGACCTCGACGAAGGTCTGCGACCATGCCGACGGTGCTACTGATAATATTAGTTCGGAGAGAACGGAGAACACAATTCTTGCTCTTTGCGATGAAGAAAAGGAGAACCGTATAGAGGAATTCGTGGAAGATGACGACGGAAACTCGTTGATCAAGATCCAATTTTCGAATGCTCCTAAAGGATTTTACGAGATCGACATGGAATTACCGGACGGGAGTGAGGCGATGAATGTGGAAACAGAGCAATTCTCGAAGGAGAGCGCAAGATACAACTATGTTAGAAAAAGAACAGCGGAGGATGTTCATGATATGAAAGAATTCAACCCGAGGCCTCCGAGTTTTCTTCCTGAAGTACCCGGCCGGGAACGGGAAAAGGTGGACCTCAGACATCAGGAGATGGAAGACAGGAAGAATGCCGAAGAATGGATGGTCGACTATACGTTACAACGAACTGTCAGCAAGCTCGCTCGCGCTAGGAGCAGGAAGGTGAGACTGTTCGTGGAAGCATTCGAGACGGTCATACAGCCATCGTTGCATGTCTAGCCCGGATCGGATCGGACGGGTCGGGCACAATATGGCGGATGATCGGAATTGGAGATGAAGACTGACCCTTGAATGCTGTATTGGATCAAAGATGAGGGGAGAATCCACTATGACTCTTTTTTCAACTAATTCAGTTTATGATAAAGCTGTGTGATGTACATGAATTCAAACTTTCCTGGTTGTATATCTACTTTCTTTCAGTTCATATAATCTGTTTTGATGTCGAGATTATAATGTCTTTAAACTAAAGTTTGAGGTGCCATATCGAGCTTTAAACTTGAGAAGTGCCGACCGTACAGTATCATATCATTGTTTTTTTTTTAAAAAAATATTTTATAATTATAAGAAACCTTATTTAGATAATAATAAGATGAAGATTAACAATATTTGTGCTATGTAGAACTTAAAATAAAATTTAAAAAAAAAGGGAAAAAAAATAAAGGTCCGTGCGCGACCTAATGGGCATGACTCAATAGGTCGCATTGCTGCGGTCGACATCTAAAATCTTGCTTTAAGCACTACTTGTAGGGTAGATTTACTATATTAATGTTGTTTGTCTTAAATTGGTAAAGGAGGTTGTTTATGAGAAAGATATTCAAGAACTGAAATGTTTTTTGCCCTCGCTTCCGTATGTATTTCAAGTTGTATAGCGTCGATATACGGCATCTTCCCTTGTTCGCATAGTAATTACGCTTCAGAAAGCATGTTCGAATATTAAATTCACTCATTCGGCCCAAAATTTTTCAACAATAATTTCAAAAAAAAAAAGAAGTATCTACGTATATGTCCAAGAATATTGAAAGCATGTTGGAACTAAATTAACTCTCTCAGCCCAAAATTTTTCTACGATCATTCAAAAAAAAAATAACTATCTAAGTATGTCAAAGAATATGCACTATTAAACCCAAAAAAGGGCATAAATTAACCATTTTTTACATATAATTATACAAATAAGCCAGTTTCTAAAGCATATAAACAAATTCTTCAAAGAAAAATTCTTAGATACCTATACAAATTAAAATCTGACATAATACAAGAAAATTATCAATGATATCTTATTTTATCTCTATGTAATTTTACTTCAGATTTATTTATTTTTAATCCTTAAGAGTACATTCAACATCATCTGATTGCGAATTTATGCTGTTATCCAGTAGTCGACTGCCGCTTGCCAGCCGATTCTGCAGCAGTGAAATTGACCTCACAATTTTCTACTACATTTATTTAATTATTTATTTCCATCAAATTTGACTTCATATGCAACTTGTTTTTTATTTTAGATTTGTGAAAAGAAGGGGCATTTTTATGCTCCGTTAATTAAAATTAATAATTTTGTACCATTCTAATTAGATATAGTCCTTTTGTATTTTTTTATCATACAAAATAATACACATATTTTATTTTTTATTTTAAAAAATATAAAAATATGCGAACACCGCGAACATCTCCCGAACACTAGTAGTTTTTTTTTTTATTTTGTGAGTGTTTGTATATGTTCGTGAGTGTTCGTAGATGTTCGTATGGAAAGTTCGTAGGTGTTCATATATGTTCGCAGGTATTCGTAGATGTTCGCAAGTGTTCGTAGGTATTCGCGTGTGTTCGTAGGCTTTTGTAGATGTTCTTATGTGTTCGTATATTTTCATATTTTTTCAAAATAAAAAATTAATGATATTTTTAGCATTTCACATAATCAAATGATACAAAAATGCCAAATTCAATTAGGAGATATAAGATACCAAATCTAATTAAGAGAAAGTATAAAAATATAAAATACCCTAAAAAAATCATGTCAATAACTGCACTATTTTATACAAAGTCATCCTACGTTTTTGGGTGGTTTTTTTATCGATTTGACTGTCCAATCTTCACATCTGACTCATGTACCCAAGCGATGTTCGTATATTGGACATGAGATTGTACATTTCTTGTAGCATTTGAACATTCTAAATAGATATCACATAAAATTACAATTTTACGGACGCCGAAATTTGAAATCGCGACAGGGCGCTCGTAAGGCGAGCACCCAGCTTAGGGCAATTTTTATAAGCAACTTTGGTGGACATTTAAATTAATCTGGATATCGAATAAAATGATTTAATAGGAAAAAATTTAGAATATCCCGGACATAAGTTTTGTTACTTATACCAACTTTACTAAAACTAATATTCAAATATATTTTTTTAAAAATTTTGAACTACAAAGTAATTTAAAAAAAATAAAATATATAACTTTTAATTCAAAACATTTTCAAAAGAATTAAATAATATGACAAATTAATAGACAAAATGCTATATACAAGTACTTAATGTTTATATTAACACTTTTGATAAATTTTTTAAGATATATCATGATATTTTTAAAAAAATATTTTAAACTACAAATTGTTATTTTATTTTTCTGAACAACATTATCGTTCATTTTTTTTTCAAAATATATTTCTAAATATGAGTTTTATAAAATTTGGTATAAATAATCATACTAGAGCATTGTAAAATTTTCGGATTTAATAGAGATTAAGATTATTGGACAGCCTTCAAAGTAAGCAGCTCTCCAAAATTAAAACAAGAGCTAGTGGTCTTCCAATATTGGCCCATTGAACCTAGGAGATTAGTAGAGATTAGAGTACGAGGACACTGCACAACATGAACAAGTAAAATGATAAGTTTTATATAAATATGACAAAAGGTATCCGGATATGGTAATAAAAATATAAATAATTCAAATGATAATTTATATAAATTATTTTAATATCTTAAAAAGCAATAAAATTCATAACAAAACTTATGTACAATATAATATTTACATTATTGAGATAAATTTATATAATAACTTAATTCTCTCATAAAATTAAATTTTCTCTAAAATAAAAAATAATATAAATACAAACAGGTATATGGACACTCATATATTAAAAAATTTTATATATTTTATAATTTTTGTATTAAAATTTTTTTGGGCAATGCCATATCAACCCCTCTATTGTTCGATTTTGGACGAATTGGCCCCCTCAAAAAATTCATTAATTTTCTATATAAAAAAACACCTATTTAAAAGAATATCTTCAAAAAACTTTCTACATAAAAATTATAGGCCACATTGGCATGTATAACTATTATTTTAAAATTATTTTCAAAAAATATTTCTAAATAAGTGTTTTGGGACTCCAAAATTTTAAGGGGTTATTGGATAATTTGTTAAGACTTTGGAGCCTCATAACATCTAATTAGAAGTATTTAAAAAAAAAAAAAAACTAATATGAAAATTGTAGATCATTAAAACCTACAATTGTATATTGACAATTTTTCAGAAAATACTTATATAATAATTAAAATATTAGAAGACTTACTGATCAGCCCCTCGTTTTTTTTTAAAATTTCATCGCGCCCATCCTCATGTTGGGCCTTTCATTGCGCCCCCCCCCCCCCCCCCCCCCCGCGGGAATGTTTTTCTTTTTATCGCGCCCCTTAATTTTTTTCTATGACAGAAATACCTTTATATATTTTATCATTTTGAACCCCAAAACTTTTTTAAAGTATTTTTTTTGAACAATTTTCATATGAAAGTTTTAGATTTTAATGAGATCTACAATTTTTATATTGAAATTTTTTTCAAAAATACTTTCATGAAGATATTTTAGGACTCCAAAATGTTAATGGGTCGATCTGCTAATCCGTTGAAATAGAAAAATTTTTAAAATATCTATATAAAAATATTTTTTTTATAAAACTTACAAAATAAATTTTTTTTAATAAAATACTTCTAAATAGATATTTTAATGTTTCAAAGTGTTAACGGATACAGAAATATTTTTGTCCGCAAAAATTAAATTTTGTAATGGAAGGTTTATCAGTAAAAAAATCTTGTCGGGAGAACTGTTCAGGAACATAAATTTTGTCGGAAGACTATACAGATACTTTTTCCAAAATATTTATACACAAATAACGAGAGATTAGTTAATTTGAAAAAGGTCTTAAGGAGCGATTGAGTTGTCTAAGAATTGAAATTGAGAGGTTGGTATTTTTTTCAAATTTCTTCAAATGTACTATAAAGTTCAAAAGTCTGTACTAATTATAAAAAATTAAAGACCTGAATTGTATTTTTAAACATATTCTTAAAAATTCAAAAATAAATATAGAATATACAAAAATTTATTTTTATTGTATTTATTTTTTTTTAAATTTTATATATATATATATATATATATATATATATATATATATATATATAGCTATTTTAAAACTGTTCCAAAAAGTAAGTACCTTACTTTAGCAATTGTTAAAGTAAAGAATTTTTTTTTTGACAAAACAAAAGTTTTTGAATATTTTTAAAGCAGGCCTTTTTGACAAAATCCCAAAGTTTTGTCTATAAAAATTTTTTTATTTGTTTTCTGTTAAAAGTTTAGCAAAAGATTAGTAAATTGTTTGAATTAATTACGTATTAACTCTTTATATTCAGAAATTATACAGATTAATTTAAAAAATAAAAAATATCTAATATGATGACAGATTCATTTTTCATTATCTATTTTTTTATTTTAAAATTTTAATTTATATTTTTTTTAAAAAAAAGGAGCTGACACGTAACTCTTCCGAGCTTCTTTGTATTTCACCTCCGGCAACATCAGGACACATCAAGAATATAATAATATCGTCATTATATCCATCTCATCGCAATCGATCTAGGTTTCTGCTATGGTCCGTGGTCCCACAGCTCTTCCCGTGCGCCCCTCAAACTCTCTATCTTTAACGCAGCATACGCTGCCCTTCATGTCTAATATAAGTTATCCTCTATCCAATATCATTAACGAGTTAGTACCTGCCACGTATGCTATTTCTCGAGGTACACCAGAAACATCGTAATCAATCAACATTGTTTTTCGTGATTATTACCAGGCACGAACGCCAACGCCTCGCTGCTCTCCGCATCGTGGAGTCCACCACCGCCGGTCACATTTTTACGTTAAACAAATGTATTTTGCATGATCCGCATCCTATAACTCTATTTGACCAACTAAGGTGTTCCTTTTGTAGGTCGATTTTAATTTTTATTATACATCTCGTTCGTGACTCATGAATTTGGTTGCGATTGTGAATAGATTTGAAAAATTATTGAGATATAACCAAGAAAAGATGTGAGCAATTTTTAATATCTCAAAAAATGCATAGTATACTTTGACGTATAACAATATTGTTCAAATGCATGGAGCATTACCAAGCAACCATAAGATCTTAGAAAGTATTTTTGAGCAATAGCAATATTTCAAAAATAGGTTTTACTGAAAAATTTGTAAAAAGATTATATTTTTACATGTCTAAGAAGCTCGATTTAAGTAAAATTAGTTAGTTAACTAAGAAGCGTGGTCCTCGGGAAGAAATTCTATTTTGAAGGAATTTTATTATAATACACTTTATTTTCGGTAGATATAAAATAGACATATATTAATATATTTGAGTCATGTCCAATATATATAAGCATCCAACTAAAACTCACAAGAAACTAAGAATATATACAAAACTTGATGAATATAAAAAGTTAAGCCAATAAAAAATATGAGTCATAAAATTTAGAAAGTCTACCAAAAATTGACTATTGTAGTCATCCTTACCACTGGAGATATCATCGGATCTCATCGAAATCGTACTGATGAAAGTGAGTAGAAGCACAACTATTCGTTCTTACACATAATTGAAGTATTCTGAAAATTCTATTTTATTATAGAATTTATACCTAAAAACCCTCAATTACTTTCAAAATCTGCGGTTAAGATTAAAAAAAAAAAGTAAACTTAATTAAAGAGGTTATTGCGAAAGTCCTATTTGACAAAATGTCTGAAATGAAATAGTTCAGTGGTCACAATTGCAAAACATCACTTATGTGGTCTCATTTCGGTAAAACATTTCTCACAGAATATTTGCAGAAACGATACTTAAACTTTTTCAATTTGTAAAGTAGACTCTTTAGTTTGAAAACTGAAATGAGTCCTTGTCAGAAAGAGTTAGCCCACCAACACGCCATTAGCGCCTTGCTACTGGACCTTGTCATTCTTCTGATTCTATGCTTCCCAATCTCCAAGCAAATAAACAATTTTGAATCCTTTGAGCAAGGAGTTGAAACAAGATTGGTATATACAACAGAGAAGATAACCAAAGATTTTGACAAATCAAGAACAAGATTCCAACTACTTCCCTTCTTCTCTGCGTGCAGGCCGGCGATGTCGATGTCCAAGAGAGGCACCGCGGCGGCGGCGGGGTCACCGAGGTCGCCGCAGGAAGAGGGGTGGACGGCAGCGGCGACGGCGCTGCGGCGGCTAGCGAGGAGAGTGAAACCTCCGCCGGAGCAGTTCAGAATCACTTGCTACTTTGCCGTGGCGACGACAGCCTTCTTTGTTCTGGTTATTTATTCCTTCGCGCTGCTACGGTCTGGGAAGCGGGCCGCCGTGCTCGGCCGCGCAGGGACTTGGTGGGGCGGATTGATTGACGTCGGCGGCGGCGGCGGCGGCGGCGGGAGAGAGTGCGATTGGTTTGAAGGGACGTGGGTATTGGATGAGAATTACCCGTTATACGAATCAAAAGATTGCCCCTTCTTAGACGATGGATTCCGGTGCTCGGAGAACGGGCGGCCAGATCGTCTTTACACAAAATGGCGGTGGCAGCCCGCCGCCTGCAATCTCCCAAGGTTTTCAATCATCTAGAAACTCTTTAGTTAAAGAGATTTATTCTATTTTGTCAATATACAACTATAAATTTAGATCATATCACAGAGATTTGGACGGGCTGTGCGAACAGCATAGGCGGAATTGGGGTTGTTGTTGTAGAAGACAATTACTTATAAGGAAGAGGCATATTGCTCATTTGTAGAGGCATATTACATCAAAATAAGGACTTTCTTCCTTTTTCGTTAACTTTTGGGAAGTTTCTTTTAGCTATTTTGGTAAAAGAAAGAGCTTTAGTAGTTTATAAAGTTTTTGGGACCATGCAATTTAGGAGGAAATTTATGTTTTTAGAAATTTGGTACATGTTCGTGTAGGATTTCCTTTTTGTTAGAGATTAGTTTTAGATTTGTTTGTTTATGGTCGTATTAATTGTGATATTGGGTTTATATTTCTTGTGTTAGGTTGAAAGTTTTAATTCTTTATCGGAGGAGATAAAACTTTTAAGTGAGTCCTAGTTGGGGAATTTGGTTAGCAAGAGAATGGAATTCTATCAGTGATTGTGTTCATCTTTCTTCTTTAGTTGAACTTCAAAATTCTTGTCTATGGTGAAGAGTTGTGACTAATATTCCACTGAGATTGTCTTTCGAGTCTGAATTTTTCTATTAAGTTTTAGTTATTATACAAATCTATGAGAATTTTTTATTATGGATTTTGGTGTTCAAATGTCAGCTAGTAATTTTAACCTGTGAATTTTATTCACCTTTTTGTTCTTCGATTGTTTGGTAAAATAACTTTTTTTTTTTCCTTTTTGCATTGATAAAGGTTTAATGCTAGGAAGTTGTTGAAGAAACTAAGAAATAAACGGCTGGTATTTATTGGGGATTCTATCGGAAGGAACCAATGGGAATCCCTACTCTGCTTGCTATCTTCAGCTGTTTCCAACAAGAGCTCCATTTTTGAAATAAATGGTAGCCCAATAACTAAGCACAACGGGTTTTTGATATTCAAGTTCAGGGATTACAATTGTACAGTGGAATACTATAGGTCCCCGTTTCTGGTGGTTCAGGGCCGTGCTCCACCGGGATCTATGGAGAAGGTGAGGATGACACTTAGGTTGGATGTTATGGATTGGACATCTTCCCGATGGAGGAGTGCTGACATCCTTATTTTTAATACGGGGCACTGGTGGAACTACGAAAAAACCATCAGAAGGTTAGTTATATTTGCATCTCAATTAACCCTACATTTTTGTGCGTGTGAAAAATAGGCATAAATTTTCGTTATTAGGTGTTTCTGGAAGTTAGTCTTGAGTTATAATGTTTTTTTAAATCATGATTGGATCTGATCATATGCACAAAAAATGTGCAACTGATATAGTAACACACACACACATCAAAGAAAGAAAATTTCCAGAGGGGTCGACTTCTTGAATAGTCACACTCACAAAAGAAAGAAAATTTCCGGAGGGGTTGACTTCTTGAATTAGTCACACACACACAAAAGAAAGAAAATTTCCAGAGGGGTCGACTTCTTGAATTAGTCAAGACATAAACAATTGAGGTCCTTCTTGAATTAATCAAGAAGTAAACAACCGAACTCCCTGCTCTTCGAAGGTAGTTTGTTGTTTTTGAGCACCTACTAACCTCATTTTTAGTTTTCATCTGAACGTAGTGGATAAGCATGGCAAACATCATGTTGCACCAACTAGACAACTTTTTAGGAGCCGGAGGATGCTAGTCCTATGCTTGTGCCTCATATCTTCGTCTCATGTGGATGTTATTAATGCATTTTGTCTCCTTTCATGATCAAGTAGAGGGCTTGGAACCTTGGTTCTATACTGTAATTGCTGTTTTCTGCAGTAAAGAAGGAAGACTGAGCTATTTGTATACAGAATGCTAACGAGGGGAGTGAATTTGTCGGTTGATGGGACCAATTAATGGAGACATTGTTGAATTGTTTATGGTTATGTTCTAAATATATTCTCAATAATGCTCAGTCAACTGATCCGGTAAATTGTTCAACTTCAGTATATTGTTCAAGGAAACGTGGACATTTCTAACAAAACATACTTTGCCAAATGGGGGAAAAAATCTTGAGGAACTGAAGAATTGAAAACAGATGATTGATTTCATATTGGTAAATCTAGTTTAGCAAACTGAATATATGGGTTCTCCCTCCTCTTTGATATTTTACACCTGTTGGGAAGACATGGAGGATATGTTTAAATTGGATGAAGTTGTACTTTGTATTTTCGTCACCTTTGGGTTCATGGTAATTAAATGAGCTCGGAAAGTTAATATTAAGTGACATATGATCATAAATGTTAATGGTTACTACATTTGAGCTCAACATCTAGAAAGTTCAAAATGGTTACTAAAGTTGGTAGTTTTTTACATTTTGGCATTCTATCATCTTTCCTTGACTGCAATATGATGTAGCAAATTTACTTTTTAATTTAATATTCCACAATCCACATCAGTACTTACATTTTAGCTACTCTATCATCGTTCCTTGACTCCACTATGGTGTATTAAATCTTTTTTTTTTTTTAATTGGATATCCCAAACCAGTGCTAATTTGGTATGGTTAAAGCACAACCGTTGCTGTCCCTTTCCACTGTTGCTCTTGCATCTTAATGCTTAACCAGCAGCTTTAATTTCGACCATTTAGGTGGTGAGTTGGCTGCACAGGGGGCTAATTGGCAAAATAATTGCATTATGATTAGAAGATCAAACTTTATTTAATAAACTGAACGTCTTGAAAACTGAAGAACAATCTGCTAGTTCCTCTGAACCTAAGTGGTTAATGGTGAAGTTTTTCACTGTTGACCAGGAAATTTATGGGAAAGCTAAATTCTGTGGAATATTCATGCGATATTGGTTTCAAGTGAAATAATGTGCTGCTTATGTTTCTATCACTTCTTCATTAACTTTTGTGTTTTACTTTTACGTTCAGTGGCTGTTACTTTCAAGAAGGGAATGAGGTGAAGATGGAGATGACTGTGGATGATGCTTACCATAGATCAATTACTACGGTGTTTGACTGGATTGCTAAGGAAGTTAATCATACAAAGACGCAGGTTTTCTTTCGGACTTATGCTCCCGTACATTTCAGGTTTGTACGATCTCTTACACTTATCTTAGCTATAGTACATAGCAGTGGCTTTTGTGAAGATTTCTTCCTGTATATAAAGGAATTTTGTCCAAAAAAAAATAAAAATAAAAAAAAAAAAATAAAAAAAAATAAAGGAATTTTGTCCGGTCTAGTGAAAGCTACCAATTTCTATGTGTAGAAATTTTATCTCGGAAATTTAAGGCTACTAATTGCTGACTGTCTTTCAACCGAATACTTGAGGATCTAATATATCACTTACAACTTGATGGAGCAACCTTTATTTTTGCAAAACTAATGGAAGTGCGTGTCAAATTTCTTAAGAAAGACCTTTTTTTTTCCTTTTAAAGTTGCTATATATAAATTTTGTACCTTAATTACTTTGGCAAACTAATAATTAATACTGTAGTTTTTGGCACGGGTTTAGGTGCCTGTCGGCACAACTTGTGTGGGGTGGCATGTATCCGTTCTGATAGTTATTGGCACGGCATATGTTGAAAAATGTTATATTTGAATTTTAAAATTAATTTTGAATTTTGTTTTTAAAAATAACAGCTATATATATATATAGCTATCGGCACCATCAGTACGTCCGGCACATATCGAGTTTGGTGTTTACCGAAGCGTGGTACGAGACGGCACTTTAAACCTTAGTTTTAGGTAATATCTCCATTTTTACTTTGTGTCTGGTTTGCACTTTCAGCCCTGTTCGGTAACTCCATGTCAACAAGTTAGCTTCTGGTACTAGCACAGTAGTTAAATACTTGGATTATACTTTTCACAGGTTTTTGAGTGCCTCAAGAACACAGTAGCCATGCCCACTTTTTTCTTTCTTTTAATGTTTACTTATAACTATTCGCTTATCTGCATCGATACTAGATTATTGTTTTAACCAAGTCTCTTAACCTGAGTTTGTTCCTCTTCCCACTGAGTTCAATCCTTCTATGCCATGGACACCTAAGCATCTAGCAAGTTTTGTGATTTTGCTTAATGCTAAGTAGATAATGGATGGGAATTGACATCTTTTTTTTTTAATCCAATTTGAATACCATCTCATAATTCTCTTGACTTATATTTGCTCGTCTTTTTGTTATTTTAAGATTCGAGCATCTTTAGATGAATTTTGCCTTAATCAAGGGTTTATATTATACGTAAAGTTAAGCTCTTCAGTTTAAGAGTCATGTAACTCTTTCGGAATAATAAATAAATCCGGGATACATATCTTTTCTCGTTCTTCTGATATACATCGTAGAGAAGCAATGATGCCTGAGTTCATGAAATTACATTTAGTGGTGGTTGTCGTCTGTAGGGGTGGCGACTGGAAGACGGGAGGGAGCTGCCACTTGGAGCAATTTCCGGACTTGGGCCCGTCTCAGTTGTCGCTAAAACCATGGGTTTCTTTTTTAGAACCATTCAGAAACTTAACAAGAGGGACAGCGTTGGAGCTATTGAATATAACGCACATGACGGCTCGAAGGAAAGACGGCATCTTTCTCTGTACTATCTTGGTCCTGCTGGCCCCGCGCCTCTTCACAAGCAAGACTGCAGCCATTGGTGCCTCCCGGGCGTCCCCGATGCATGGAATGAACTCCTCTACGCCCTACTTCTCAGAAAAGACATGAAAATGTGCTGAAAATGATGTTCGGAGTCCTCGAGATATGTGCATAGCTATTTCATTTTGGTACTTCAAAGAAGGAGCCGAAGGTTGTCTCCTAATTAGTGATCCACAAATTAATTTGTGTTTTTTTGGCGAAATTTTTCATGATGCCCTCAAATTCAATCAGACGACCTGGTGAAGAATCGGTAGATACCGGCGTTGCGTCCGTGTAAATACGTGATCAGGATCCAAGCTATTCGTAGCAAATATACGCGATATATGTATTGGAGTCATGCAAATAGCATTTCATTCAGTATATCATACAGAAACAGGGTGATGCCCTACTAAGATATGTAAATTTGTTGATATCGGTAAAGAAAGCCGTCTTTTTATGCCCTACGAAGATAAGATGCTTGCTTAAAATATCGAATTTTCTATCTTTTTTCATATTTAAAATTCCAATTAGGCGGGAATTACGAATTTGTGGTGGTAGGATTTTTCATGTATGTTTAGTTGAGCAGGGTGTAATCATGGATATATTTAGAGAGATCTCTCAGGATGATTGAAGTCGTTCATCCAGGAGTTGGTCAGCAAACAGAAGTGCAGCAATTCTGCTAACCTACTTTCAACAGTTGGTAAGCTCTCTCTCTTTTTTTTTTTTTTTTTTTTTTTTTTTTTTTTTGGTTTTTTTTTTAATGTCGATTTGATTTTAAAATTAAAGAACTACAAATTCGATTCTCAGATTTAAAATTTGATGAATTCTCATTTATATAACTGAATATATAGATTAATACCAACTATTTGGATTTTCGAAATTCAGTGTGTATTCTATAATTTGTCGGTCGACCCATTACACTATTTGGTCTAACTTTAAACTTGTTGATCTGTAAACAAAACATCAAGAAAATAGACCAATTTTTTTTTTTTTTTAATTTTTGAATTTTCTTTGGCTCCTAGTTCGTTTGCAACGATTTCTGACCTTTATTTTAAAGTACAATCAGAACCCTTTCTGCAAATTAAAGATTTTCTACAACTGTCTTATATAAACTTTTTTTTTATTATTTTTTTTTTCGCAAAAGTAACTTACTGTTTCTACAACTGCTTATCGTAACCATCACTTCATATCATAGGATGAAAATGAACGGATGCCGATGGGAGTTTAGGGTCGAACTCGTCCAAATTTGGCTCTAGCTCAAGCTGAGTTTGAGCATTGACCTAAGTTTGAGCTCGATTCATTTTTTGGTATAATATTTACACAATAATCTTTAAAAAAAAAAAGACGGCGTTCCTTGTAACCTCACAAGCATTGTGGATCACATGGGACATGATCTTCAAAATAACTATACTCTCAACAATGAAATACCACTTCAAAGAAAAAAAGAAAAAGAAAATGACTACTAAGCCCCTCTCAAATTTGTTATCTTACTAATCAGCCTTCTAAACTTTCGTTATTACTAATCAGCCCTCCGAAAAAACTTATCGCATAAAAAAGTCCCCACCCCCACGCTTTACACAATATCGATTTTAAGTCATTCTTACTTTTATTTTCTACACATCAAAATGAATATTTAAAAAATTTTTTTAAAAAAAAATTTAGTTCTATTTTCGTGGTGTTAAAAACAACGCTTAAAAAATAGTTTTATTTTTATTTTTAACATACAAAATAATAAATTAGAAGTATTGTTTTTGAAAAACTTTCAAAAAAATTGTAGATCTTGATAGAATCTACAATTTTTATGTTGAAAATTTTTCAAAAAAATATTTTTAAATATTTATTTTGTGCTATTGAAAATAGTACTTAAAATTAACATTTAAATGTTACAATGGAATATTCTGGAGGCATTTTCGTCTATAAAAAATCCAAAATAGTAATCAAATGGCTGAATTGTAAAAATCTTTTGAGGATGTCTGATTAGCAAGAAATATTTATATAGGGAATCTGATTAGCAAATTCCCCAAGAAAAAAAACTACTATATGGAATTTACCGCTTCGCAAAAGAAATCTATAGCTACACTGCTTACCTTCACTTTCTTATATCAAGGGGCAGAATTTCCTCCTTCATTCTTTTTTTTTTTTTGTCTCATGGACGGATCTTAAGTAATTACAGTCGTCTTATCCGCTCAAGGCATCAACTGTCGTCTCTATTCTTCTATCTGGTTTTATGTACTCGTTCGGACAATAGTACCAAATGCCGGAGCTCTAACAAAAAATATCATGTCGGTTTTATACCACTTCTAAAGTATTTTCCCCATCAAATTGCCGCCAATCTTTTGGTATAAGAGTAAGTTTATCTTTTTCTACTACAAGCCATATGCTACTAGATTAATTTCCAAAATACCTTATTTAGAGGTTAATATGAGGTATTTAGTTGGATTCAAATCCTCTGTCCCAACTCTCTATCCCGTTCTCTATCACAAGCCTTCAAAACACATATTTATAAATATTTTTTGAAAAAATGTTCAACATGAAACTTGTAGATTTTATCAAAATCTATAACTTTCATATTAAAAAGTTCTCCAAAAATTGCTTCTAAATATTTGTTTATAAGCCTCAAAGTATTAACGGGTTTTAAAACAGTTTTAATATCTGTTAAGGTGTTAATATTTTGGAACCTAAAAAATACATATTTAGAAACATTGTTTGGAGAAATTTTTAATACGAAAATTATAGATCTTGATAAGATCTACAACTTTAATGTTAAATTTTTTTTCAAAAAATATTTGTAAATATGTATTTTGAGAGTTTGGGACAGAGGGCGGGATAGAGAGTTAGGACAGCGGATTTGAGTCCATTTAGTTTGGGTTAACATAATTAAAAGAAGGAAACCTCTGCCTCACATTGTAGGATAGAAATCCTCTGCCCTTACTTTGTCGCTAATTTCGGTGTCTACATTCTAAATAAATATTTATATATTTTTTACAAAAAAATTTACAATATAAAAGTTATAAAATTTGATAAGATCTATAATTTTTATATTAAAATTTTTTCAAAAAATATTTTAAATAGGTGTTTCGAGACCCTAAAGTCTTAACATCTTAATAGATTTTTAAAATTATTTTTAAACTCGTTAAGATTTTGTAACTCCAAGATATTTATATAAAGGTTATTTTGAAAAAAAAAATTAATATAAAAATTATAGATGTCATCAAAATTTATAACTTTTATGTTAATTTTTTTTTTTTAAAATATATATATATATAAGTATTTATTTAGTGTATAAAATTTTTAGTCCAATAGCCTTACTATATTAGGATATTATCAAACCTAATAATAATAAATAAATATCCAGCAAATATTCCAATAATAACGGACTGGTCAATCCAACAAATAATTTCCATAAATATCCGATCTCCAGTCTGTACTTCTTAGCCCTTTAAAAGCTCCGCGAGACCACCCTCGCCAGTTTAGGGCTCTCGATGATCCTCGCCGACGAGCTCTAACCAATCTCCAGCCATGGAAATTGCTGTTTACAACGTTAATGATCTCTGTACGGAGGTTCTCGGCTGCGAGAGCTGCCATCAATGGGCAATGGTGGCCGGCGAAGAAGAAGATGCGAGTTGTTATAGTGTTAGAAAATCGAGTGTTGGTGGTGGTTCAGAGGAAGTTCAGGAACATCGGCGTCGGAGGGGGCAAAGGACGGCGAAGACGGAGTTTCCACCGCCGTTGAAGTGGCTGAGAGCCGGGCGGTCGCGGTACCTTCGAGCAGTGAGGGACGAAGGGCGGCTGTTGCTCACCGAGATCGTGGTCGACCGGCCGCCGGCGAACTTTCTCGCGCTCCGTCGAGACGGCCGCCTCCGACTTCAGTTCGTGGAAGAAGATGTAGACGAAGAGGAAGAGTACGTAGAGGATAATAGTAGTACTATAGATTCTAAAGAAGAAGAAAATGAAGACGAAGGAGAAGATCAGGGAAAAGAAAAAGAGTGGTGGCCGCCGGTGCAAGAGATAGAAGGGTCATGGCGGTGCCAGGAAACGGTGACGACGGTGGCCGCCGAGCTTTGGTGTAATCCTAGGGTTGTCACGATAGTTTGAGCGCGCCGTCTCAGGATATGGTGCAATCTGTTGATCGACGATCCAACGGTGGGCGGTTGATTTTCGAATGCGGTGCTTTTTGGATTGTGCAAGGCCGTGATGGTGAACTCAATTAGATCGTCTAGTTTTTTTTATTCTTGGATTTATTGCTTTTTCTTCCCTTGCAATTTCTCAAAAAAAAAAAAAAAAAAACTTTTTCTTCCCATGCAGTGTACATTGCAGGGAAAAGAACTTATTTAGATTTTGAGAAAAATTAAAATTAAACACATGTCGAGTCTTTTTTTTTTATTGTGGCATCTGAATATTAGGATTAGCAGTTAAAGGATTTTTAATTTGGTTCGTGGAATCTTAGCAGAATTTTTGAAAATTTACATGTAAAACATCTGATTTCACATTTGATTTACCAAAATTAGGGAAATACAACATTTTCAGAGAAATAACATTTCACAAATGAAGTAATCCAAGTTTTCGCCTCAGGAAGCGAACGTCCGGATTTGAACCCCGGCGGAGGCGCACTCGTCTGAATTTTCGGCTGGCTCTGAGATAAGTGCGTTCGCCGAGTTTTCAGACAGTATGTACGAAGGTGGTGGGCCCGAAGGACCAAAGTGGTTCGACACCTGTCAGTTAAAAAATGATCCTGGTTTGAAACCAGATAGGTTTCATCTCGTCATCTCAAAAAACATAATATGATTCGCAACATCTTTGATCAAAAAGAAAAAAATGTCCAAAAAATCTTTTTAAAATTACAAAAAGTAATGTTATTGGGTGCTAATATTAATAATCTATTCTAGTTCAAACAATTTATTTGAAAAAGTGTGTGAAAGATCGAGCTCAAGCTTGCTGACATCTCAGTCTAGCTTGATGGAAGAGAAGAGGAAGTGTACAAACCAGAAGGAAGAAAGAAACCCTACTGCTCCAAGAGCAAGGAAAGCAGCCACCGCCAATTAACAGAGAGTATCCTACATACAACAACGTCGAAATCGGCCCGCTCAAGCTATGCAGATCAAAAAGATAATAAGCACCTGCGTACATGAACATATACGCCGCCACCGAGCCGCCGGTGACCACCGATTTCCACCACCACCGCCAGTCCTCTGCGCACAAGTAGACGTAAACGGCGACCACGGACACCTCCGCGCAGACGACCACCAACATCAGAACAACAGCCACTAAGAATCCGAACATGTAGTAATTTTGACCCGACCATAAACTATTCATAATGAAGTATAGTTCGATGTACATGGCGGCGAACGGAAGAACGCCGCCGCCCACGGTGAAAATCCAAAGGGGGTGCTTGATTTTTGGGATTTCTCGGGGAATTTGATTTGTTTTTGTTGGGAATTCGATCGGCTTTGATTTGACGCCGAAGTAGCTGCCGAGGATGGTGAGGGGAGCGGCAACGCAGGTCCAGAGGAAGAGGAGTAAGCCGTAGGTGGAGAGCGACAGTGCGCCGACGCTGCTGCTCCCCCATAGAAGCAAATTTAAGAGTGTAAAGATTAGCAGAGCTATGCCAGTGAAGAAGAAAGCAACCTGCAAATAAATAACAAAATTTAGTCAATCCAGTTTTGAATGGTCATGTAATCCACCTTATTATATCTTGAATTTTTATAATAAAAAGGTTAATATTATCATGCCAATTTGTATTTGAATTTTTAAAAGGACAGAAGTTAATATATATTTCAAGTTAAAAAAAAAATAGAATATTTATTATATACCTTTAATATAGCATTATATATATTTGTTAAATAAAGTAAAGTATATGGTGATATTAATCTAAAAAAAAGAAGCAAAGATACCTGCAAAGAGAGCAAAACCCAACCTTTGCACCTCCCACCATTAATGGTTTTCCACAGCTTCGCGCTTGTATATCCCCCCAACAAGCCAAGACCAACATAAGTGCAAAGCATTCCCGTCATCAGGGCGCCACGCGACACTGGCGACACGAACCCAGCAGCGGCGAGGAGTATCGTGGCCGCCATCATGGTGAGTATCTGTACGCCGTCGCCGACCACTACACATAGCATGCCGGCGTGCTCCGGTGGCCGGAAAACATCGCCGGAGAGAAGTTTCCACCCACCGGAGACTCCATCGTCGTCAAATTCTCCGTCGACCACTTCATCTCCCTCCAGGGTGGCGAAATCTTTGCGGACCTTACGGAATAGAATCATGAGAACAGCGCCGGCGAGCAGCGCGACGACAGAGAGCGAGTTGAGTATCGAGAACCAGTGAACTCTCGACGATCCACTGTCCGCCGTTTTCTCGAGATATGTGTCCCACCGTGATGTCCATCGGATTTCGCTAGTCTCAAATACTACTTCATAAGAGAAAACAATCGGCTTGTCTTGCTCCACCTTCATACTGGGAGAACTTGGATCGCATGGGACTTGAGAAGGCAATTTTTCATACATATTCATATTCGAAATCTCTGAGATGTCATGGCGGAAGCTGCATGGTGTAACTTCAAACCCTACAATCGTCGGACCATGGACGTACACCTTGAATTTCAAGTGGTTGAAAATATAATACTCCCCGTTGGCGCGAACTCCTACAGGATAACCCGATCGATGAGAATTCCGGTGAACGACGGGTAGATTATCCAGAATGAGATTGGCGTTATACTGCTCGTCGATGCGGCGACGGATGTCGGCAGCTGCGGCGGAGGAGAGATCACCAGTGGAACAAAGGAAGATGTCGGATTCATCGACGTTCATCCGGAAGCGGTAAGGTGAGTTCTCGATGCGGTCTCCGATGAGGAGCTCGCCGAGGGACTCAGCGGCGTGGACTTCGCCTCCGGGAGGGCGGCAGAAGGGGAGGGTGTAGTAGCCGTAGGGAAGCTCGGTGTTGAGGGAGGTGAGGGAATTGACCTTGAGCCAGAGGTCGGCGCCGGCGGGTAGAGATTGGGGTATGTTCCGGGGAGGTAGAAGGAGTCTATGCATGGTAATTTTGAGAGGTAATAGTAAAGAAAAGAGAGGAGAACAAGGAAGGAAGAAGATGATGATGATCTTGTTTCCATTTCTGTAAATTATTTGTGTTTTGTAAGAATGAATGGATTGGTACATGAAGAACACACAAGTAGAGACCAATAACTTGGTTCTAGGAAAAGAATGGACCTGCGGGATTTATGGCGGAAAACAAAATCAGCCCAGTCAAATATTATCATTAATTCATCAATGTAGAAAGAAGATCTGATGTTGTTCATAGTATTTAATCTTATTTACCGGCCATTTCAGCTCTGATTTTTGTGGAAAATTATTTCACAATCAATTTTGTTGGACGATGATTTGAGGAAAACTTTCACAGAGCGACGAGATTGAAATAACTTTTACGAACATTTTTAAAAAAAAATTTCCTAAATAAAATTTATAAATTTTTAAAAGATTTACAATTTTTATTTCAAAATTTTTTCAAAAAATACATACAAATAAATATTTTAAAGCTCTAAAATTTAATGGATTTAACAAATTTTAAAACTATTTTTTAATCCGCTTCAAACCGCCCAAAACAAATTTTTAAAACTATTTTTTTAAAAAAAATTAAATACAAAAATTATATATCTCATTAAAATCTAAAATTTTATTTTATTTTTATTTTTTTTAAAAAAATACTTCTAAATAAATTTTTTAGGCCGTTATACGTAGTGACATGGTATAACCGTTACACACAAAAATCTCTCCAATCTACCGATCTCATTGGGAGATTAATTAAAAAGGAACAAGGGACAATAATAAAAGAGCCCTTGCTGCTGCTTAGCCCCTCCTCCTAAATTCTCACTTTTGTGATGACGTGGCAACACATATATAAGAGAAAATGATAAGTAAAAGAGAACCTGCTGCTGCATGGGCTTCACCAAATCAGGCCTGTCCTCTAAATCCCCACTTGTGTGCTGATGTGGCAGCACGGCTTATTTGGAATCCCTGAAAACAGGGGCTGCTTTATATCTAATTTACAAAGGTAAGACACCGTAAACACCAAAAGAACCAAATAGTTGCCCTTCCTAAACAGATCTAATTACATCCCACGTAACAAATCCACCATTCACAATCATTAAATACAGATTTGCTCTATAGCAGCTACATAACTCTTAAAATTACCTTCTTATGGGTGTCAGGAGCCTGCAGTTAGATATCCATCGAAAAATGCCACCTCAAGAATATGATTCTCACTTTGGAGATGGCCGAGCACGCTTTGGGAACTTATAGGCTTGTGCCACAGAATTTGTAGTCTCAAAGAGATCTGTCCTCATCGAAGAAATTGTGGACTCCATGTATTCTTTATATTCCGACACCGCATCAATTGTTTGTAAGAGCTCATGCGCACACACCTGAGTCCTTTCATCCGTCTCCCTTTTGACTTCTTCAAGAATTTGTTCCGATATCTACAGTTAAATGGATCTATTAGGTTTTTCTAAATAATCCAAGAATATTTGCGAAAGATGAACGGCAGAAGTACCTTTAGGAACTCTTCCACATCTTTCTCAACGAGCAGCAACTCATGTTCTTGACTTGCATATTCTTCTTTCATGTTTTTTATTTCAATGTCAAACTTGGAAAGAGCATAATCCATTTCCTTCTTCAGCTGAGCTAATAACATTTCACCCTGACAAATTCAGGTACCCAGTTAGTTTGATTGGCATAACAGTCGTAGTAACCTGAAATGAAGAATTAGATAGAGCTATGAAATGAAATAATTTATGCAAACATTTCTTAATATAAGTTGAATTAAGCAAGCAGCTGCAACTTGATTAAGAAACTATAGTACTCCGGCTTCCTTGCTTGAGCAAAGGCAAGGTTGCGAACACTCACACATTAACAAACACATAAATCCCCTATCGTAAATGCAAAATATCAAATACAAGACCCATACATATATCCGTAAGTCATCAAGATACATACACATCGCCAAGAGTCCTTGAAAATAATCTGTGTGAGATGCCCTAGAATCCTTTAAAGAACTTACTGCAAATCCATGACAATCCAGAGCTAATCAAAAAGCAGATCAATGAGATTCCACAGTTTCAATAAACTAGAAACATGCCAGACCACTTTATCAAGTTACTTTATCTACAGATTATTTTCAAGGACTCTTGGCCATTCCGACCTACAAATAGAGCCATGAACTAAGCACGTCTACGGATAGGACAATCCTCGTCTAAGAACGAATAAAAGAAAAACCTAGAACACTGGATCCTTACAAATAGTTGTGTATGTTGATATCCTGCCCATCCGACAAATTTCCAAACAACAACGGTGATGGGCACACCATTTCAAATCTATGGACCGGCATGGTGGACAGCTGGTCATGACTATGCAAATGCAACTTTGAAAACTCGCAATTGAATCATGCAACCCAACTTGATTAGATTTTTAACTATTTCAAGAGAACACTTATGAGGATTACAAGAGCTGCTATCCACAAAATATGAAAGGCTATGTCAAGGGCAACTATGTTAGAAACTTTTTAGCAAAGTTTAATCAGTAGGATCCGCCACAAAACCTTGGTCCAATAAGCCGATGCCTTGATTCAACCGCATCATTCCCAAATATGTCTTCGCTCTTCAGTTACATGTAACATATAGATCATGAAGTTGCATTTAGCTTGAGCACGTATCAGAGCTCAGCATAGTCATTTGAGGCATTAGAAACCTACATCAACTTTATGTATCAATCCTTTGGAGTTCCAGTAGCAGTACGATAACAAATGTTGCCTTGATCAAAATAGACATCCAAAATACTCCTTTTTAAAAGCTGTCGAGAATAATATCATTTTCCAGAAGTTATTTGACTACAAAAACTAGTTCTAAATGTGAAAATATTACTAGAAAGTCCACAATAATCAACAACAAGGTCAAAAGAGAAAAGGGAAGTACAATTTGGGGCAAGCTGTAGAAAGCATGTGATGAAATTAAAGCTCTTTTACCAAACAATGATGATCACATCATGATTGGAAAGGAAAGGCACCTCTAGTTAAAGAGAGTGAAAGGCAACAAAATTGTGAAGCAAACTTAGAATACTTGTGCCAAAACAGCCCAAGATTATAAATAAATGTAATCCTGAATTTAAACTTAGAAACTTACGTCATGAATTTTTCCATGCAAGGAAGTCAGTTGCTCCTCCTTTTCCTCAATCAGTTTGGTCTTTTCACTCGATTTCCCTTGTAGAGTAATTTTTCTTCCAGCTTTGTGAAGGACATTTTCTTCGTCTCCTCAGAAAGAGCATTCAGAGCCGGTTTTATGGTATTCTTGTAATTGATTCCCATTACTTCCTCAAGTGAAGATCCATGAGCTTTTGGAGAATATTGGAAATCATTGCTTAGCTTCAACCTGGTCACCAACCAAAAACAGGTCAATTAGTGCTCGCTATTCCACACCACACACACACAGAGCAACAAAAAGGTTAAGGGCAAGGCTGTATCATCCATTCGTTCCAAACTTGAAGTTATCTGCATTTCTCAGTATGTTAACGCCTTACTTCCGTTACTACTGCTGTTAATTGAACTTTCACAATCAGCAAAAAAAAAAAGACATAAATGTTTATAGATGAAGAATGTATTATAATCAGGAAGATATCCATGTTTAGATATATTCCTCTGTGATATGTATAAAAAACTGAGACCAGAAAGTAGCGACTGATACAAAGAGTTTGAAAATAAAAAAGCACTCTTTTCGGAAAGATTAATAAGATGTGAGAAAAAAAAAAGAAAGAAAGAAAACCGACCGCTATACAAGAGCTAGCTTTATAAGATAATCTGAAAGCAAACCCAAATTTTGCCGTTACAAACACACTAGCAGAAATAATCATCTATTTGACATGCTTGTAATTTCAATAACCAAGCTCTAGCAAATATCATGTGCTATAACTCAACAAAAAGTAGTTTCAATCTAAACAACACAGCATTGGTAATGATTACGCAGATAGATACTAACGATTGTAAGACAAGAGAATAGACATTACTTTCTTAACGCCTGGTTGCATTCTTCTGCAAGCATCTCAATATCTTTGAACATGCTCCTGGCTTCTGTATCTAACCTCGAAGCCTTCTCGTCCAAATCAATAATCTCTTTCTCTGCCTCCATTATATCAACTTCCACGGTCTGCAGTTCTCTCCTCATCATCTCCGCTTCCCTGATCCCAACAGCCTGTCCTTCTATCTTCTTCACTAATTCTTCGTTCTCCTTCACAATCCTGTGACTTTCCTTGAGCTTCACCTCCAGCTCTTGCTCCAGGTGCCCAAGTGATCGCTCTTTTTCAGACAACTTCGGCTTAAAACTTTCCACATAAGTCTCAAATTTCTTTGCATCCTCCACCAGAAGAGACTTCTCTTTCTTTACTTCCACTAATCTTGAAGGCTCCGAAGAGTAAGACTGCAGTAGATTCTCGCGATCAGTAACCTCCTTCTGGAGAGCCTCCACTGCAGCACCCATATTTTCGGAATCATGTGTAGCCATTTGTTTATACTCTTCATCCAGCTCAGCAGCTTTTGCATCTTCGCCGGAGATGAACAGGGAGTAAGACTGGTAGAGGTAGGATAGCAGGCTACTTGGCGGTTCGGCAGGTGGTGGTGTTGAGCAGGAGACATCGTCCAAGTGCCCCGCGATCTCGGTGAGCCAGCGAAGAACCCAGAGAATTTGCGGCCATGAATGAGGTGTTCCGGGGACTTGAGCGCCGAGGGACTTAGTTTCAAAGGACAAAAGAGGCTGCGAAGAATTACCGGAAGATCGTCTTTGAGATTGTTGATCTGCCAGCCGATTCGGCCGAGGATCATTCGGAACGCGTCGTCAATGTCGCGTTCCGAAGGGATCGGAGCCTTCTGCGAAGTCCTCAAGGTGGTGGGACAGTCTAGGGTTTCGAGAAATCCATTGACGATGCGGAGGGAAGCTAACTGAGAAGCCCGCTCAGTAGGGAGGAGGACGGAGGTGGAACGGCCACGTTCGGTGGCGCAGCCGCCGCCGATAGAGGAAGCAAGAGAAGGGCGGCTACTGCAGAGGCTGGCGTCGGAGTCGCGATGGCGGCCGCCGGCGATAACGCCGCCGACGTGGGTGAAGACTCCGGGGGCAGGTCTGTTCTTGGGTTTATTGTTGATACCAACTCTCCGCATTTTTCTTTTCTTTCTCCGTGGATCGAAACTCTGAAGAGCGGAGAAATGGAGTGGGAAGTGTGGTGGGAAGAAGGAGAATAGAAAACGGAGCCGTTACTTTTGCCCTGCAGCTTGAGACACGTGGGGGGAATTCTATAATATTGCTGGTTGACGAATTTAACGTCTTCAACGGAGCCGTTAAAATGGAATTGCTAGTTTCCCGCCTGCTCTCCCTTCTTTCAGCTTCAAATTCAGGTATACTAATAATTGCACATTAACCGCCTACATTGATGGATTACGCAGTGGAAAGAGTGGCCCATCATTGGGCAAGTCATCCAGCCATATTGAGCCAGTCATCCAGCCCAAATTGGGCCAGTCATCCAGCCCAGATTGATAGAGGATTCAGGATATGTTCTTGGGCAAGTTATGCAGGCTGCAACCCACCTTTTTCGCGGAAATATATTTTCTGGGCACGTCATGCAGCCAACTTCAGCTAGTCAAAATAGGGGCAAATTCTGCCATCATTTTGGTGCGCGGACGCGCCAAAAAAATATATATTTAAAATTATTTTTTAAAAAAAAATTAATATAAAAATTATAGATTTTGATAAGATCTATAAATTTCGTGTTGAAAATTTTTTGCAAAAAATATTTCTAAATAAATGTTTTGGGATTCCAAAGATTAATGGATATTAGAACGGCTTTAATATTCATTTCAAACCCGTTAATTTTTTAAATCCCATAATATATTTAGAAGTATTTTTTGGAAATACTTTCAACATAAAAGTTTTAGATCTCATCAGATTTACAATTTTTATGTTGAAATTTTTTCAAAAAATAATTCTTTTTTTTTGCGTGCCCGCGCACCAAAATGATGGTGTGTGGACGTACAGGACATAATTTGCCAAAAGTAGGTATAAAAACGAACCGTATTGTTCATGTCGAGTAATTAAAAGAGCTGAACTAAGCATCGTGTTACTCAGCTCATAAGGCTCATGAGCCTAAATGAGCTTTTATAAAATTTATTTTAAAAAATTACAACAAAATTACTTAAATGGTTTTAGCTCGATCTCGAATTGAGCTCGGCCTAATTGACGCAATCGAGCGGAGCTTAAGCTCAAATTTTTTCGAGTCGAGCAAAATTCGAACTCAGCCTCTGAAACTCGTCAAACTTGAGTTCGGACTAAACTAATCGAGTCGTACTTGAAGTTAGTGGTACTCGACTCGAGTTTATTTTCACCCCTAGTCAAGAGTATATATTTATTTTCTGATTAAGAGTAATTGGAAGACTCCTCTTCAAGATTAAGTGTAGAATTTTCAGCTTAGTTTGCCTAATCTATATATTAATTTTATATAATTAAAGCCATAATAATACCTTTGCTATTATTCTGGTCACTATCTAGGACGATGTATTATAAATTATAAAATATGGCGGTTTCGCAAATCAATATGCAAAAAATAATTTCCTAAAATCTCATTCTAGAAAATTTTATTGAGACTATTCAATTTATGTTTTGATCTTTTCAAAATTAATAACTATAATAATATATATATATATATATTGATAAAATCTATACTTTTACACTTCAATTTTTTGTAATAATATCAAAAAATCTGTGATAGACCATAAAAGTTGTTTTTAACTACAACTGTGGTTACAGCACTTTATTTATTTTGTTATTTTTTAAATGAACTGCAGTTACTAATCACTGCAATATAGTTTCACAATTTAATATTTTATAAAATATTAAAAAAATTTACAAAGGAAAAATGATTGGGCAAATCATGTATCACCCGCTCAAATCTCTATATCAATAATCAGCTCTTATGTGGTAGATTTATTATTTTCAATGTACAATGCAAATAAGTATATTTATTGATATTCGGTCAAAATTATTTTGACTATTATATACATTATTTTTTAAAATAATATTTTTATAGATTTTAATTATATTACAATTTTTATATCCAACAGTTATTCAAAATATACTCCTAAATATATTTTTGAGGTTTAAAAAATTTAGTGGTATCAAAATTAATGTATTAACCAATTGAAATTTGGAGACTCAAAAATTTTATTTAGAAATATTTTTGAAAAAACTTTGAGCATGAAGTTGTACATCTCATCACAATTTATAATTTTTATTTAAATTTTTTTCTAAAAGTATTTTTGAAAAAATGTTAAAAAACAAGTGATTTTTCAAAACTTTCAAATAGAAGGATTGATACACAATTCTCCCAAAACGATTTCTATGTCATCTTTTAGAGCGATAGAGTTACTAGTACAGCAATTACTATAACTTAGTGTCAATTAATAGTTACTATAATTTACTATTTTAATATATCACATGCTTATTAAGTAGTTAAAAACCTATTTATTCATATACATTTTAAGCGAGTTTTACGACTACAATACCATATAATATATAGTAGTTAAAAACATGTATACAAATTTTAATATTAAAATAATTATATTTTAAGTAAGATTTAAAAAAATATATATTTTTTGATATTAAATAATAAATATTAAACTATCTATTTATAAATTATAGTCAATTTTGAAAACCAAATCGAGCGGGCCTAAAAATTAAAATGTAAGAGCCCAATTTGCTTGGAAGCCGCAATGCTCTATCTAAATCAATCCCTCGCCCGTTTCAGCGACCTTCTTTCCAGACCATTTTTTCCAGCCGACTGAATTTCCTCCTCCCGTGATCGATTTGCCTCCGGCTTCCGATCCCGCCGCCGAGCTAGGTATTTATCACCGCCATTAGCGCCTTAGTTTCACAGTATTTGAGTGGGGGCAATTGACCGCCCTGGCTATATAGTGGATCTGCCCATGGACGCAGGAATAAAAGATATGACTTCTGATAATGTTAGCAAAAAAAGGGAACTGTCTCCTAGCTCAAAGCTTGAGGAAAATGGTAATTAATTTCTCCCCCCTTATTCCATTTCATTATGAAGCCGATTTGGACGGCTGCAGTGTGCACTCTCTTTAAAAATTGATAATATGCATCCATATCGTTTCTCTACATGTAATACTTGCATATCTTAGTAGGAGGTTTACGTTATTCTGTAAACCCATTGTTCATGACATTAACTGGATTTGATTATCTCCATCTCCCGATTAATGTATACTATCTTTGTTGTCTGGTGCTGTGGGGCCATCGGTTTTCCTTAGAAGGTAAAATGATGTGACCACCGTGGAAAGCACTAGAGAAAGTTCGTGGATGTTATAAGTTGCAGGAAGCAATGTTTTGGATTTTTTCTTTTTGACCTTTAAGGTAAACCCGAAATACTGGGTAGAAGGTAAAGGCTAATCCATCTGGATCATACTAATAAGCCAAAGGAGCCTAATCTAGATGACAACTAACGCTATCCCATTTCCACATGAAAATGAGATAATCTAGGTCGAGTACCCACTAAACTTGGCATTACAAAGAATGACGAACTTACGGTATAGAGAGTCTATCTAGCCTGATAAGGCCTTTACAAAATTTATATAAACCTAAAAGAGAATCATAAAAACAACATGAAGAAAGTTTCCATCATCTTTTTTCAAGACACTCAGCGATAGAATTAGCTTCTCGAAGAATATGTCGAACTATAACATTAGACCTGACTATCATTTGCTTAGCCACATTAATTGCATAAACCAAATCCCACTTGATCTGTTGCCCTGTAGCGAACTAACCAAAGATTGAGAATCAATTTCAATTTCGAGGAAGACAATGGAAGTCAATTGCTTTGCAAAGACCCAATAACAAACTCCGTAATTCAGCTTCATCAACTGAAATGAGATTAATAGCGAACTAAATGCAAAAAACCAAACGACTATACAGGTTGTGGAAATAAAATATCTCGTTAGAAGAATATAATTCTGTAAAGCTTTTTGGAAATTAATAGTTTTATATGCAATAGAAGAAACTTGTAGATTTAAGATTGAAATATCTTAAGTGGTTTATAGTAAATCTTAGTATGCTTAACTCAAGCATGCAAAAGTTGCAGGAAGCTGGTTTTGGACGGTAAATCTTTCAAATGACTAGGAATAAGCTTGTTGAAATAAGTAATGTTATTACAAGAATACACAATCTTGTGTAGTTATGCAAAATTAATAGTAATAAGCAATGGACGAAACTTAAGCATATAAGATTGAACACTCTAAGCAGTTTTTTTTTTTTTTTAATTTTATATATAATTACCTATACCTTATAGGATGTCAAACTCGAATTCCCACGTTATTTTTAGGGGAGGGTGGAGCGTAATTACCGACAATTTACTAGTTAAAACACGATTTTGACAGCCTTACTATATAGTAATACAACATAATGGATCAGTATTGCAGCCTGGCACTTTAGAATCTGAAGCAGTTTGTGTGATCTCTTTCTGCCAGCAAAAGTTAAACACTTGCCCAATAAGTTTACTTATTTTGGTGATCCCCTCCAAAATCTTGTGATGTAATTTCTTGGTTTCTTCACATGTGCATCCTTGAGAATAAAACATCAGAAGTTTGTTTGGCTTGTTTTTTTTTTTTCCTTTTTTTTTGGGCTCACCATACTAATGCTTTATCTCCACTTGTTGCCGTAGTTTAGGACTTTTTTTAGTTGGGTGTGCCATATGTCAACCTTATGTTTCTTTTGGATGTTTCAGAAAGGAAAGAAAGAGTAAATGCTTTATGGGAGCAGATGAACAGTGGACTACCTGCTAAGATACATGGACCTTTAATGCATAAGACCAAGAAAAGTTCAGTAGAGAACAAGCGTGCACCAAAAACTCCTGTAAGGATTCTATGTCTGAAAAATACTGACTGGATTTCCTTTATAGTGCTATTTTTTTTTGTTGATTAGAGAGCTAGAGCTTACTTTTTCTAGTCTTTAATCATGCGCAGGGTTGGATGGTTGCACTTGGCTTTGCACCACAAAAGACATTAAAGCCTCAAGCTAATCCTGGAGAGAAGCCAGCCAGTGATCTTAAGCCAACAAGTGAGGAAGCTAAACAGTTAGCCGCTGCTGCCCTTTCAGCTGTTAAGAATGCTGCAACAACTGGATCTCTTTCTGGAATGGGAAAAGTTGAAGTACGGATGAACCTCCTGTTGTCTAATTAGATTTCTTCCTTCAATAGAGCAAATGAATAATATCTGATTACATCTAGGTGAATTAGGTTAAACATTAAAAATATCATAAAGCGATAAAATCAAGCTTTGTCGTGCTTAACCATGATGGAGTTGACTTCTAGGTCCTAAAGTTAAGATAGTTGCTTGTTGCTTGGATAATACTGTTTATTTTCTTTGGTTTTAAGTAGCTAAGAAGTTCATAT
Organism: Xerophyta viscosa; assembly: GCA_002076135.1. Lineage (NCBI taxonomy): Eukaryota > Viridiplantae > Streptophyta > Magnoliopsida > Pandanales > Velloziaceae > Xerophyta > Xerophyta viscosa. The sequence goes on along the minus strand of MJHO01000078.1, from coordinate 466,823 downwards.
GATTATGTCAAGACTAGAATGACTCTTCTAGTTATGCTTGAAAAGAATGCTGCATCCGGGAACATAGTTTTTGCACGCATAATTCTGGTTGGTTTTGTAGGGATGAAAAAACATTGAGACTAGAGTTCACATCAGTATAGTCCACTTATCATTTACTATCCATGCTTGGAGAAATGGTTTGACTGTTCTAGAATTGCTTACGTTGTATATGATGTTTATATAACTATCAGTTGTTTTAGTATCCTTTCTCCTCCAAAAGCAATCGTACATTAGTTACAAATTAGTCTATAAATTTTTCGGGATTTTTTTAATCTCCAAGCTAGTTGTGCAACGATTATATTATCGCTTGGAAATGTTTAGTTTCTGTCAATAACAACACGTTGGATTATTGAACCTTAAATTTGTTTAAGGTGATAAATGCAATATCTGTTGCAGTTATGATAATAGAATGACACGAGTTCGAATTACAATTTAGGGTTTAGGTTGTGATGAGGTTGTCTAGGATGAATCATGGTCAAGGTGCATGGTCAGCATCAATGGTTGGTTGTGTAGGTGACAATGGAAGAGATTGACCAGTGCTGATCATACAGTTGATGACGGAAGTTAATCAACAGGTAGAGCCGTAGAGATAGTGAGTAGTGGTACTAGTACTTGGCATTTAGCATTTCAAGAGCTGTCATTTTTTCCTATCAAAATTAACTTCTAGCTGAATATAGCGATTCTGTTCACATCTGACCATTTGGATGGACTGAGGTGCTGACTGGATGATGGGATCACGACTCACGTTACTGCTTCAATTTACATTCCACAACCCAGTAGCAACTTAGCTTATCTGCTGGTCATGAAGTAAAGTGAACGTCTTTCTTGTTCGTCTGGAGACTGTTTCATGAGTGACACTTTGTAGGATATAACACATCCCACCTTGTAATTTGCTCGTAGTCACTAGACAAGCAGGCTGGTGAGGAGATTATATTTCATTATATCCACAAGAAGCAAGAAATAATATTCTTTTAAGAAAACGTGTTATGGTAATTAGATCCCTTAATAAATTTTTTAAAGAAATATTTTTTTCTCCAAAAGTTAACCCCGGATTCAACCCTGAAGTGTCCATGGTTCCTTTTTTTTAAGTCATGGACCAAAAATTTGAACTATGGTTAAAAAGTTAACTTCCTTGTTAACTTCTGGGTTGACTTTGTTTATTATAGCGGTGCTTCCTTGATATTTTTTTGAATGTTTTGGTACTGAAGTTAACCCAGATCAGGATTTTACTCTGAAGTGTCCATGGTTCAGTTTTTAAACCATGGACGAAAAAATTGTAACTGTTAAAAAAGTTAAACTTTGGTGTTAGCTTCTGGGTTGATTGTTTACTGTAGCGGTGCTCTGTTATAATCTAATTGTTTGTTCTAATGTTCACATCCCTTTGTTTTTTTTCTGAGAATTACAGATTACTGAGGTCCGGGACTTTGCAGGCCAGGATGTGGAAGTGAAGAAGCTTGTTGATGCTGACTCCAAAGAGGCTGAGAAAGCCAAGGTTTCTGCAGGAACACCATCTGCCTTAGATAATGTTCTGGAACAGATAAAGAAAAAGCAAAAGTTGAGCGTCCTTGACAAGACTAAGAAGGACTGGGGTGAATTCAAGGAAGAGAATAAGGGGCTAGAAGAAGAGTTGGATGCCTACAAGAAGAGCTCTAACAAATATCTAGACAAGGTCTCCTTCTTGCAAAGAGCAGACTTGAGAGAGTTTGAGAGGGAGAGGGATGCTCGTCTAACTATGCAGGCTAAGCGAAAAGCAGACATGCGGGAGGATGATTTTTAATTTATTCTACTCCTGTTGACATCCATTGTGAAGATGGTGAAGGTTTATTCTTGTTAATAGCCAAGCTTGATTGTATATCATATACCTTCGGTAAGTTCTACGGATACGCCTCTCGTAAATCTTTTGAGTTTTATGTTTTTGTTTGAGCCCTTATGAGAGCTACTTAATGCTGATGTAATTTGGCTATTAATTGCTAACTATGTACATTAACAAGCTCCGCAGGTTACTATATCGTTTACTGATTAGTTTTATATGTAATGAATTTGTTCATTCACCTTCAAATTTTCTTTCCAATCTAAACGTGGTGGATTTATTAACGTTTATGTAAGTTCCAGGTTGCGACGGCTTTGTAGGTGGTGGAACTCATCATCGCCAGTGTCGGTTTGGCTAATACCTCTCATCCCTTTTTATAAAATATATGCCCGGACAGCTGTTTATTGCTCACATTTTGTTTCTGCAAATGATATTAGCAATTGTCAATGTTTCTTCTTTTGTTTTTTGTTACTGTTAATAATAGATATTTGCTTTTTCCGAAGTCTAGTTTCCCAACCTCACTGTATCTTCTTTCTCATTTGCTATCCTTCCCAACTAAGATTGGTGAAGGGGGATCAATTAGATTGTACAAGTCATAAGCTTTATATTTCTTATGACAAGCAGTAATAGTGGCTAAATGAGAGCTATTTCATTTTGATCTATGATAAAATTGTGAATGCATATGAAATAAAGATCATAATGTGAAACCGTAATTGTAGATATTGTTATGATAAAATTTTAAATCCTTTTGCCTGGAAAATTGATTTTTTTTTTTTTGTTTTTGTTTTTTTTTTTTTTTTGCAATTTGACATGTCTTTGTGGTTTATTATGTATAATAATCAAATAAAATCATGATATTAGAAAGTTTTTAATACGAAAGTTAAATATTTTGATGAGATCTGTAATTTTTATATTTAAAATTTTTTTTTTTTAAAAAAATACTTTTAAGTAGGTGTTTTGATGTTTTAAAATTTTAATATGTTTCAAAATCAATCCATTAATTCATTGAATTTTAGAGCTTCAAAAAATCTATTTATAAATATGTTTTGAAAATTTTTTTTAACATTACAATTGTTAATCTCATTAAAATCTATAATTTTATTGTTGAATATTTTTAAAAAAAATAATTTTAAATCAATATTTTAGGATGTTAAAATTAACGGATAAAACGAAAAATTTATTCGCAAAGTTTATACATCGGAGAGGCTAATATGTAAGTACCCCTTTTTTTTTCTTTTTATATTATACTTTATGTTGAAGAAATATAAGCAATAAATTCTCTCAATTGTTTACACAGAAGAGTTAAACAAATTACAACCCATTGGTTGCCTCAGAATTCAATCAATGAATTTCCATAAATAAGTATATACTGTTACACTTGGTTAATCAATTCCAGGGCGGTAACAAGCAGGGTGCTGATGCTCGTTCTGTGCCGGCTCAGACCAACGTTGCCGGAGAAGACGTTGAAACATTCCAACTCGGTCGTGGTCTCCGCTACACTCTTGAATTCCTTCTCCATTCCGTATTGTTTGAACGACCGTATGCTCTTGCTGTTTAATTTCATGATAACGATGGATAGTTCGACTGTGAACCTTCTTATTCTTGGGACTTTTATTGAGGGGTAGCTGTAATTTTTCAGAATCATGACGAGCCTCCGGACGAACTCCGATTCTGGTATTTCAGCTCTTTGGAGTTGGTCGGCGAAATCCTCAGGATTTGCGAATCTGAGCGCCTGTGCGGCAAGCCCGATCGATACCTCCAGCGCCTTCATCTCTTCCATCATCACTGCACGCAGTACCTGCAAAGACGATACCCGTATTAATTCATAATTTTATTTTTGAGAATTTGTTTAGTCTCGCAAAAATATGAATTGGTAATGTAGTTAGTATTCGTAAAAATGAACTCAAGCCCTGATGCCTGAACTAATAGGACCTGTGTACCCATCTTGAGGCCTTCGGGATGGGTGAAATGATCATATCTTTTGAATGGCCTCGATTAGGTTTTGGCCTGGCCATGTAGCTGCTCAGAAATGCTAGTAATTGTAAAGGAAAATGAAGACTCGGTGAATTTTCTTTCTAAAAATTATTAATTTTGGAAATTCTCGGGTTGCATAAAAGAAGCAGCTTTGACATTTGTGCCACAAATCAGTCCTCCTTATCAAATCAATCTTTGAATTGTAGAGGATTTAAGGCGGAGGAGCTGATTTGTCGAATGAGGCAAATATGTAATTAACTCTAAAATGAAAGAGAGACTTACAGCGGACAAATCGTCTACGACGGGCCGGAGGCGAGCAAGAGCAATGTCAGTGTCGGCGTACGCGAACAAATTATGCAGTATCCTGGAAGAATTAACCCGGAGTGCCGGCACTGTCAGCCCGCCGGCGAGCTTCTCTACCACGCCGTCGACATCGAGTATCCTTCTGCAGTTTCTGTCGCTCTCCAGTGCAAGCATCGCCAACGCCTCGCCGGCCTCCGTGCTCACCTTTAACTCTCCGGCAAAGAACACGCGCAGAAGCTCGCTGATCACACTCCCCGTCCCGCCGATCTTCTCCCTCGCGTTCTCATCCATCGCCAAGCTCGTCAATACCTCAACTCCGAGCTTCTGCAACTCGGCTGAGTCTCCCCGCGTTTCAGTACTTCACGTATGTTGCTCAAGGTGAAAACGATCTCCGATATCTCATGCCTTAGAATTTTTCCCGTCGGTCCCGTAGTGCTTGCTAGTAGTTTCAGCAACTGCAGCGCTGGCTTCACCACCGTTAGCTCCTCCTCTATGTCAACGCCGGTGAACTCCACGATCTTCGCCAAGAGACCTCTTGTATTCCCCATCTTCCCGCAGTTATCGTGGTCGTGTGCAAGATTCTTGAGGATTAATAGTCCGAGAAAATTGAGCTCCGACGATCTGTACCCAGCAGACCGGCGAACTACTTCGTGGGGCTTCACGTTGAGGCTACGAGATACGCCACAATAGAGCAAAGACGAGATTGATTCCATTGCACCGGGGATGCCCGCGACACGGAGTGCGTTATGTTTTTGTCCGGCAAGTTGGGAGACGATGTGCGCCGCCCACTGTCGGATCTCCGCCTCGGCGGGGCTCTCCCAGTTGAGCATCTCGATAAGTCTTTCGATGACGGGGAGCGACGTGCCGATCTTCCGGAGAGTTTCGTTGGCGAAACGCCGGTGAGTGGCGAAGCGGTGGAGTATTCTTGCACCGATGAGCTGCTCGTCCTGCGAGTGAGACTCTAGAAGCTCTTGAGCGAAAGAAACTAGGTCCATCTTCAGCCCGTCGAAGATGCTTCCGTTGATGCACCGAGAGTATGCGTCGTAGAAGAATCGCCGGACGGAGATCATGCCGGTCGGTCCTAGTTTGCACTCGCGGTTAACCTTTTTGAAAAAACATAATTGATATAATAAGAGCTCTTATTACATGAAATATATTTCTTTCTATCGAAACTGATCATTATAATATTTCCCGAAGATTCAAAAAATTAGATTTTTTAATATATGTTTTCTAAATATTGAACTGTACTCAAGAGGAAGGCAAAGGCAGACTATATATTGAATATTTTTTTACCAGAGTCTTGTAATATTTTTTTAATTTTTACTTTTCTTATTGTTATTTTATGTACTCCGTTGGGAAGGTATTCATCCCGATTTTGTTTTTGCTTTATAATTTTGTAGTTAAATACTTCGTCCTCTTTTTCAGCATTCTTTCCACATTTAAAATAATAATACAAATATTAAAAATGTTTGTTACTATTTAATAAAATTTTATATATTTAAATGTTTTGACCATTTATTTTAGAATAATAAAATTTAAATTAGTGTATTTCTCTTCACATAATGTAATAAAATTAGATAAAGTTTCCAAAGAGTTAAAAGAATAACTCTAACAAAATCAAAAATTACAATTTAAATTATTTTTTTATAATTTTAGTTATTTATAAAATTAATTATTATTTATGACATTAAATTTCCAATTTAACAGATGTACATTAAAGTAAAAAGATTATAAAGTATTATTTTAAATTATTTATTTAGTTGTATATTATTCGAAATTATATAATATCAGATTATTTTAAATTGTACGTTCCGTGCTTACACCTCTAAAATAAGTTTTTTAATTATAAAATAATAGAATAAATTTGGTACTAAAAGTAACAGTTTATTGTAGTTTTGGGAAACATCTTAAAATACCTTACGCTCTGTTTGGAATGATGAAGGCATGAAATGGGATGGAATGCGATAGAAGGGAATGAAATGGAAAAAAAAAAAAAAAAAAATATATAAAGAAAAAATAAATGTTAAGTAGCTGCGTTAAATTACGAAAAATATTTTTCCTTACCTGTTCAAGGAGCCGACGATAGCTGACCATGTACTCCCAGTAAGCCTTCTCGGCGAGGAACATGAGCGCCTCCGCCAGGGCGAGGCCGTAAAATATGTTGAGCGCCGAGGGGAGGTTTATCCGCTCCTCACAGCCCTTCGTCGCCCCGTAATTCTGCTCGGCGAGCCGCATCAGCGACAGCGAGACGCACGCCGACGCCGACAGCAGCTGCAGCCAGTAAAGCATCCTGCTGATGTTCCTCGACAGAAACACCCAGCTCGCCACCGGCAGCAGCGGCACATCCGCTGTCTTCCATGTTCTTCTCGCGCTCGCGTCTACTCGCGCCCGCCACCTTCTTCTTCAGCCACCGACCTCTGTATGTCGGCGACAATGCGCCCGCTGCTACCTGCTAACAAACAAATAGTTGTATGTCCATTATTAGTTATGATACATAAGCTCCTAAACTCCCTCACAAAATTCTTTTAAAATTTTAGGCACATCTATTTGTTGCTTGCTCACAACAAATTCGTGCAAATTCAGACGAAAATTTGTAGTTTTACCAAAAGTTTTACTCCGAAATAAACAAAAAAAAACTTCTATCCAAACGATGGAAAGTTTATCTATTTTTGTTTGAATTATTGACATATATAAAGGAGATGTTGCTCGCTCTATGTTTTTGATAAAACATATATTTACCTCGCTGGAAGATGGCGAAGGGCTTGAAAAGCAGCTCGAGAAACCTGAGACCTACACGAATTGTACGGAAGCTGTTCTTGCCAGCTTCCTTTATAGACCACGTAGCTTGGTGCTGCCACTCCAGCTCGTGAGATCTGCTAAAAATTCGAGCTCCTTCGATAAGCAATATGACGGTGACGAACCAGAAATCTCTTTTCTCCAGCGCGATAGCGAAGCCGCCAAGGAGGACGACGGTAGCCCATATAAACCCTAGCGCGCCGAGCCCGCTGGCAGATTTTTCGAGTATTGCTAGACGCAGGGCAAAGAGCGTTAGCTTCTTCTCCGGCGCCGCATCGCCGGCGCGACTTCTTCTGCTGCTCGACGGCTCTCCGCCGGCGGGGTTCGCGTCCTCAGGCGGGTCGCTGGCTTCTCTCTGCGGCTCGAACATCGTTGAGCCCCAGGTGTCGAGAGGAAGCTTGCCATTGGGTTCTTTCATATTGTCGACGTTTATGCGAAGCTCGTCAGCCATGGAAGAGAGAAAAGCCTTCAGAAATCTTGTATGTTATTTGTGATGATGCATACAAATTATTCTTCATGTATATATAAGAATATATCTTAAGAAGACATGCTTCAATTATGTGAAAGATTTTGCTTAGAGAAAAAGGGAGTAAGAGGACAGGAGACACGGTGACGCGGTGGAGTGTGCGTAGATGATGGAGCATGAAGCTGAGTTGGCGGCTGATGTACCACAAGTTAATCAATCTGACGATGGATTGTATAGATACAGATTGTGTAGTTTGGAAGAATGAACATGTAAAATGAATCAACGAGCGAATTAAGTCGGTGAAAATGAGTGATTTGAGATTGAAGCGTGGTGGAATTCAGAAAGAAAGGAGACAGCAGGAAGAAGATACTGAAGAAGACGAAGAAGAAAGAGTGACGCCACCGACAAGCGTTTCGAAGTCTCATGGTGACCGAGCAGCGAAGGATGTTATCATGTTAACGGGTACCCGATCCGAACCCGCTAAATCTGGTTCGGCTTTAAATCCTTAGCGCTGCTAAAATAAGGCTTGCATATATGAAGAAGATTTTTAGAAGAATCTGAGGTCATATTAGAAAACCAGGGATCTTGGTCAGATATTGGATGGTTTGAATTAACAAAACATCCGACCCGTTAGCAGCATTACGCCAGCGAGCAACATTTGTTGCTTTTGCTTTACGCTGATTAGTTAAGTGGATGGATGGGATGTATGAGTCTTGCAAGTACCTGCTTTGCCCTATTTTTTATTTATTTGCCTTCTTTTCTCCCTACTTTCTAAGTTGCCTTCTTTTTCTCCCTACTTTCTGATTTGCCTTGAAGTTTTAAACAAAGGAGATTTAATCATTTAAGGGATAATTATCCCTCCAAAATTTATACTTTGAATTTATTTTTTGGAAATATTTTTTCACGCTGACGGAGCGCGATCGTACGCCGCCACGTCACGTATTTTTATATTTTTAGAGACTGAAATATATAATTATTATTTTTAGTGGATTGATATATAATTATCCTATTATCTAACTCTCTCTCTCTCTTCCTTCTTGTTAAGAATTTCTTCTAAGAAAACCAATCAGCTTTAATTAGAAAGAAAACCACCCTCACAAGTAACAAAATCTGACCGCAAACGTAATCAGTAAAGTTCAAATGATTTATTATGAAGTTGACGAACAGACGAAAATACAATAAATAAACGTAAATTAATAGACACAAATTTTATATGATTCAGTCGATTTTACATCCACAGAAGAAAAAAAAATTATTTACTATGTCAGAAAAAGTACAAGGTGGGGACTGAGTATTTAAAGTGACCGAATATAATAAATTATTGAAGAATAATTTTGTTGTGTAAACTATATGCTTTATATGGAAACTGATCGGTACAGATTGGTATTGATTAATAAAATTGATGTCTAGATTTGGTAGTGGTCTTGCTGAATTGAATGTTTTATCCTTTCCATATCAATTATGTATTTCCTAAACAGTGATGCTGATTTTTTGGCCTATTAAGCCAAAAAGAGAGATTTTTCTTTTCGTGGAACATACATTAATACTATTTGCAAATTTAATAGTTATAACGATTTCATAAAAATAGGTAGATTATGAACCAAAATTTCTATTATAATTCCAAAAATACAAGTGAGAAAATCCATATATATGAATTTTGATATTTAAACTGAATTTAATTAGATTGTTTTAAAAGAGAAAGCAGAATACGTGCAATATTATAAAGCACTTTCCATGAAATTGGGTATGATTTAGGGTCAATATAAATTAAACATGAGTGCAATTATAGAAGGCTAAAAAAATGATAAATATGACATTACTTGCATTTTGTAGGGCATGTGTGTGCTTGATGAGAAATAGGAGTGCGAAAATATACTGTAGTTGGGTGGGGCGATATCTCCTACATATATCGGCCCATCCAACTTGTCAGCCAATACCTCCTACCATATACTCAACAACCTATTGATCCCACTTCTACATTCCAAAAAATCAATCCAAAATTATCCTATATAATCGACTTTCCAAAATATATCAGACTACTACAATTTCTAGTTTCTAAATCAATGTGGACGGTGCTGCGGCGGCGGCCGACGGCAGCTGTCCACCCACCTACTCGGTCCTCCTCTCGTGCTCTGTCGAAAAAAATCGCTCCTATGGAAACTCCTAGCTCAACTACTATGTGGGAGCAATATAGAAAGCAACGGCTAAGAGATTGGTGTTTTAAAAAAAAAAAAAAAAAGAATCATGAGTTAAGGCAAATTGACCAGAGAAAAGGATTGTTGGTCAAAGAATACTTAGTTATATAATATAGCTAAATTATGCTGAGTTTTCTTCCTTTCCCTCCATAATAAGCTCAAATGGTCAAACCCCGAAAAGAATAAGAAACTTGTTACGGCACTGCAAATCCTCAATGCTGTCAGCCAAATTACGCCGCTATATACCATCCGAATTATGCTGACTTCTGCAGTTGCGATTTATTTTACACGTCAAATTCAGGATTTCAAGCAAACTTGTAAAATTACCTGGTGGTCCTTTTATCCTTTTATGGTTTAATACATATTAGTTAATGAATTTATATCGTATAAACAAATTTTTAAACCTATTTTTAAACATCACCAACAAATTCTTACGGCAGCTCATTAGACCTATTTTTAAATATTTTTAGAAAGAGTTTTGAACTACGAAGTTATAGATTTTGATGTGAGCTACAACTTTGTAGTTGAAAGATTTTTGAAAAAATGTCAAATAATATGCTAAAAAAATTATCAAAATTTTGATTACTCTTTTGGTATAATATTTGGCATTTTCTCGAAAAACTTCCAACTACAAAATTGTAGATCACAAAAAAATCTATACTTTTGTAGTTCAAATTTTTTTCTAAAAATACTTAAAAATAGGTCAAATAAGTAGACGAAAAATTTATACGAAATTTCTAAAAGTGCGTCTTTCACTTCCTCCGTATTATTTTTATCGGACTTTTTTTAAGGCAGGAAAAAAATGTTCTTCGAAGACGCTGTTCCTACGTGGCGCTGACATGGCGCCGCGGACCTTAATTTGACAAATAAATTTTTAATAATATTATTTTAATAATTTTTTATTAAAATAATAATATTTTAAAAAAAAATTCTTAGTTAATCAGACTAAGATGGGTCACGCTCGTGTGGTCTTAAATTATCCAATCCAAATCTAACCAGATTGATTTGATTAAAAAAAAAACATAGGTCAACGCCAAATGTCTTCTAGTAAGGGGAAAGAACCTGCAAAGCTTTGAATAATTAAAAGGATGTTTCGTCATATCTAATTGACATAACACAAAATAATTTTTTAAAAAATAATACTTTGATAATAATATATTAGATAAATATTTTACTACAAACAGAAACATATTAAAAAAAAAAAAAGAAACTTACTGTTCAGCCCCCCTAATTTTGGAGTATCGCGATTCAGCCCTCCGAAACGCCACGTGGCGGCACGCGCGCGCCGCCACGTCGGCGGAAAAACGCGTTTCGGAGGGCTGAACAGTCAAAAATGAAAAACGGGAGGGCTGAACAATAATTTTCCCAAAAAAAAATCAAATTAGTTAGTAGGAACTCAAGTAAATAGAGATTATCAATATCCAACATCTGGGCATCCATGAGTCCCGAATATACGGTCTGACATGGACCATCAAAGAAAAAGTTAGAATTAAAATCTGCACTCAATACATTAATAAAAGATCCGATTATATACATAAATTTTAACTCTCAGTACTAGAAAACAGAAAAAAGAAGAAAAATGATTTATGGTGCATGAAGAGTTGATCAGTATTTAGGTGTAGCAGCAACAGGACACTTCCCCAAAGTATTCCACAGTATGTAGTCGCCTGCAGAGGCCTGTTTAAATCAAAGTCAATTAATCAATGTGAAAATTAAAAGGCGATTTACATAATAATTGTTATCAATAACAAATAAAAAATAAAAATAAACGTCAACCGTGATTAGGAATGTAATTCTCATAAATACGGAAGCAAATTGGTGCTAGGTTGAAATATGAAGATTTCTATACATCAATTGAAAAGCTCTTTTTGTAAGCCATGAAAGGAAGCCTTAGGTCGCATATTTTGTCAGAAAATTACTTCAAGAAGGAAACCCTAGGTCATGAAATTCGTAAGAACATCACACACAACCTATTAGACAATGCTGCTTTTGGGATGGAATATATTGGACTTGAAGCGCAACATAAAAATGGTAGAGGCCGTTAGTAACATAGAACATGGAAGTACAATCAGGAAAAAAAAGAGAGATACATAAACAACAACAAAAAAAAAAATAAAAGAAAAAAAAAAAAAAAAAAAAAAAACCTAACAGCATTGACAGCAGAGAGCTAGACCTGAGTTGAAAGAGAAAAAGGTGACTTGACATTCATAGGGGATGCCCACACCAACAAAGTAGGAGGCTAATGTCCTTGAAGTGCCTAAGTTTGAATACACAACACTAGCAAGAATCCTAGAAGACAAGCAGCATAAGAACAAAAATGATAGTTACAGGTAGTTAACTGCTTCTTGCTGCCATAAAATCTGGTACTAGTAAAATAATAATGTAGTAGTAAGAAGGTTCTGATTAAGGATTCTATCAATTAAATTGGAGAATCTATACATTGATTAGGAATGCGGGACGCAGAGCAGGCGAGTCACTGTAGCATTGCGTTATAGATTCTTTGAAACTGTTGGATATTTGAGGGAAAAAAAGGGACTGGAATGGAAAGAAATTTGAAGGGAAAGAAAAGTGGGGGGTGAAGTATTTAATTTCCTCCATCATGTTTGTGTAATGAGGGATGAGACCTGAAGGTGATGAGTTTGAGGAATTAGATAAAATGAAGAGAAAATTAATTATGAATAAAAACAACATAATATACTATAATTACTATTATACCACTAGTACAACACACCAACACCCCTAGTACAGACGGTATTATACTCAATTCAGCACCTAAATGGAGTTTTCCCTCCTTGTTCTCTCCACTTTGGGGGAAAAATATTTGAGTGAGCTCCAGAGATATGTTTCCCTTGGAATTTTCTTCCTTCAAGTTTACCCCTGCTACCAAACAAAAGAAAAGAAACAAATGCACCACAATTTTCATCCCCCCTCCATTTTACCATCCCCTCCGTTATTCCAAACAGACGTTAAAGTTAGAAGCTTAATCAAACTTGGAATCCTTGAGAAACCTATGAGGTAACGTTTAATCATGTGCTTCATGCTGTCTACATATTTCATGTTGTATTAGTTAACATCTAAAATCTAGAAGCGTTGTAGAAGAACGTGATAGGGACCCCGCCAATGCATTTCAAAGTGCAAAAGTCCTCATGTCCTGTTGAAATTATGCATGTGGTGGGGTGTCTCTAAAGCAGAAAGCCGTCATTAATTGAAGCACAAGAGCCATTATTTGGAACTTGCCTATGATAGTATAAGAAATGGGTTAATCTTTTCCCACACCACCTCCCACTCCCCCCACCCCAAACCAATAAAAAATTACACATTGAAACATGATAAAGAAATGCTTTTTCGTAGTATGGGTTCGTCGAGTTTCACTCAATACCAATTAAACATATGACCAATTAAAAACATACCAATTAAACATAAGAAATGCTTTTTAGTTTCATTTGTATGAGTTTAAACCCGTTTGTAACCTTCAAGTATTATATATTCTCTTCGACAAATCAATTCACTAAAAAGTAGTAGGCAAATCCAAGGTGGAAATATTGACATGAATGCAGTGGAAGTTAGAAGAGCTTCATTGGATTCAATAGGTGTAAAATAAAAGCATAACATTAGCACGTGTAGATGTAGCTACCTGCATAGACAAGTCTGTTGGAACTTTAAGAGCTGGATAAATCCTTACCTACAAGGAAAAGATAAAAACAATAAGCGCAATTCAACTCATGGTAAAAATTATGGTATGTATGGTTATTGTCTTTCCCGTCTTGGGTTAAGTAGGAACAACTCTTAAGTGGCGCACACAACAATCTTTTCAGACAAGCTTTCAATAATTGCTTTACGTCTAGAACACAAGTACATTGAGAAGAGTACTTATCTGCCAGGGAGTAACTAAAATATTACAAAAAAGACAGCGCACAGATACTCAAACATAAGATGGTTTACATCATAAGTGATTTCTTTTTCTTCGGCAGAGCATCTTGATCAATGACACTTCAGATTACTGTTACTCTTATTATCACAGCAGCAAAAAGGTCTCCGATGACCTACTGTTACTTTTAGCCATTAACCAGTCCGACATGATAACTTTTATTTAGCATGGTTGCTGAAATTATTTATTTAGTTACTATTTTAGTATTTTCCTACATTAACTAGTTGAAGGAAATTTTGTCATAATTAAACCAAAGCACTTTAGTAATAGTTCAAGGACTAAGTGTTCTTTTGTTTTTGCCTAATTAAGACCTAAACTGGTGCCTCTCTGCTATGCATTTTCCAATGAGAATTGTTCTGGGGAATTATATGGTTGGAACTACATGCAGGAGTCACTGAGATTTTCTAATGTTTCGTGTGATCATAAGATGAATAAGAAAGCGCTGCATTTTCCAAGTATTTGGTTGTAACAGGAAAAAATGCATGACTTTATGTTGAATTAATAACATAGTGATTGGGGATGGGCCTCATGGCCCAAGGCAAGCCCATGAAGGATCCCTAAACATTCTGCATGGCATGCATACTCACAGATTTTGGGTCAATTGATACTCCTGATATTGTCTCCCCAGAAATTTTAAAGGATACCTGCACGATACATTTGATAATAAGTAAAAGAAGTAGGCAATTAGGCCACAACAATATATTATAGAAACACCTTATCTATTTACATTGGCCACGTACAAGTTCTATGAATCCATCTTCAAGCATGGAACTGACTACAGCAGAATGATTCCCAAAAGAGGGGGGGAAGAAATGTATACAGCTTCTTACATATTCTAATTTTGCTTTATGCTTATACCTCTCCAAAAAAAAAAGATTGAGAAACTAAAATGTAGGACGGAACTATATCTCTATTCTACATGAAGATATTTGATTAAGAAAATAAAAAGTAGCTAAGTAGACACCATCACATCTATAAGAACGAATAAATTTATCCCTTTCGTAACTAAATGTCCACAAAGGATAAGCGCCGAATCCAACTTTCTAATTTTCTTTAGCGCCAATAGAGGGAAAAAAATGGGCACAAGGCACAAACGACGCTTCAGGCTCAGAAGTTGCTCAAGGTCCACAACTTACTAAGTGGCGGCAAACAGGGGGAAAAATGAAAAAGAAAAGGAATATGAAGAGAAACCTGACTACCAGCAGATAGAGACGAGGTTGATGTTACTTTTCTACTACGACAGGAGGATAATGATTACATTTGAAAATTGTAGGCTTTAATGTTTGTTCTACTGTGCATAATTTACATTTTTTGGTACAAATGTTTTATATAATGAGTATACGTTATCTATAAATATGTGCATCTCGCATCACCTAGCGGTAGGCTCTGGCTCCGGAACCTCCCCACAGAAACCATCCACCCCCCCCCCCCCCCTTAGTTTTTAATCATTGCATGAAGCAGCAAGCAAGCAAAATATGGTACGGCTATTCTTTCACTCTAAATCATGATTTCCTTGTATTCCCAGCTGAATAGAAGAATATATAATTCAGATTGCCAACAAGATAAAATTCAATTGGTAATGCAGTTAAAAAGACGATAGAAACTTACTTTGGCATAATTGTATGCTTGCCAGGATAATGGCTCCTCCAAATCAACTGCATGTAGATCCTTGTTCATCTTTTCCATCAAATACTCTTCGATGTTGATCATATTGCTAGTACTTTTGGGATCAAGATCAATTTCCTCTTCATACGTGTTTCCCAGACCTGATTGAGGTAGAGATGATATTCTTAGCCTTGAAATAGGCAAAAATTTAACTGTTCCAGAAAATGTTGCCTCAACACTTCTTCCAGAAATACCCCGTCCACTAGGGATGATTTTCCATTCAATAGAATGGTCAGTCATCAAAACTGTTCCAAGGGAAGGAGTTCCATCACAAGATGCCAGCCTTCTTCGAGGAAACGGCATAGTAACAGTACAAAATTCCATGGATAGGGGAGACTTGTAGCCTTCCATCAAACGCAACTTAAATAAGAAAGCACCTTCATCCTCTGAGATCATTGATAACTGGTAAAAGCCTTTCACTGGAGGACCAATGCTGCAGCGCGACTGATATCGCAGTAAAACAAAATTTCCAAGAGGTGGTGAAAACATCAACGCTTGCTTTTCTGAACCTTGCTCCGATACTTGTGCACACGGATGGAAGGATAATAGCTCAGTGTTTGCAGTATTTACCCCAGACAAAGGTAGTGAAACGTCTGGCAATCCTTCTAAATCTGCTCTACAGTTTACTTGACCTGACACTGAAATGGAATCTGGAACATCATCCCTGTCATACATTGCAGCATAGATTACTTCATTAACTGTGAAAAAAAGTCTCTGCTTTCCTTTGTACAGATATGGCTTCCATGCTGGTTGCTTAAGATCAGAAGCTGGCACATCTGACGACGAAAATCCATTTGCCTTGATTGCGAATATATTAGAGGCATTGAATTCCAGGGGGGTTCCTATTCAAATGGTCTTGAAATAAGAAACACAAAATGCAAGCTACAGGCCACACTATGCAGCAAATAAATCAAAGTAAATACAATCTAAGACTAACCAAAAGGCATTGATCCGCTTATAAACATCCTTAAGGCATCTTTGTCAATTGGCTTGAAAACATTTTTGGGAGTATCTGAGCTAGCAGGGCCTGCAGAAGCACCTGACGCAGTTGAAACTCCAACAGGGGCTGCACTAGGTTTTGCTCTGGCAGCAATACTTGGTATGCCTATGCTACCAGTGAGAGAATCTAATAGTCCATGCACTGAAGGTGATGAACTCGCAACAATTTCAGGATCTACAAGTTCACCAGTAATTATGTCTCCAAGAGCATGCGCTACTATAAATGACCTATAGCAGTGAGCAAGATGAACAATCACATGACATGTCTGGCCTCCAAATAGATAGCTGAAGTTACAATCTATCTTAAATAGTACAATACATTAAATTTCAATGTAGAATAATTCAAAAACTTCATAATTAATTTTTTAGCTGGCTTCTATAAGGCATCAATCTTGAGTCTAGAGCTTAGTTACATACACGGTGCGAACGCTTATCTTTCATTCACAGTTACGAAAACACTAGGAAACAAACATCAACCAGATTATATATAAAACTATAAATTCCTCGATTCTTCTTTACATGTGCCCAGAAAATCAGAGTCCCTTTCTTAACATGAGCCACTACACCATAAGTTCCATAACTAAAGTTACTTAACCAAACCGAAGTTAACTTGTGAAAGTAATGTTTTTGGTCATATCACTAATTCTCTAGCTACTTGATGCTTCCAAGATTCTAAGAGTTTAGCTCATCCCTTGACGGAAACGAGTGATTTTAATTACTCTTGCTGTAATAATGAGCTGTTTACGATTCTGCTTTTGTCCCTGGAATCCATAGGTTTAAAGTTATTTGAGGGATTTCACACTGGCTTTTCATAACATTGCATATAGAAATGATAAATAGAAACTTTTGCTGCTAACATATCAAAACTTACAATACCCTGTGATGCAAGGGAGATTGAGTACAAGGGAGGACAAACTGTTTTGTCCACTGAACGTTGAATTTCCACAATTGGATCCTCTGCACATCATTTCATATGTTTTCAACTGGTGAGGCTCAACCAAGGGTAATATGAGAACAGAATAGCCACCTTTTATATGTAAAACAACTGGCCACAACAAGTACTCCTTATCTTCCTTTCTGTTGATATAGAGTGTAACAATATGGCGGGTGATCGGATCGTCAGTCCATGAATCTGAACCTTGGGATGACTGGCTAACACGAATCCCAAAGCCGCGTAAAGAACCTTCCCTGCAAAAGACACCTTATACGGTATGGAATGAATGCTGGAACATAATTTTTATCTTGAATATGTACACCCTATTATGAAAAAGTTATCACATACATGATACTGTAGTAAACACAGTAAAAAAAAAATAAAGGGGCATGTTATTTATATAATACAGAAAGCTCAAACAAGGGAAATTTCTTGAAACAGTTACAGTTAAAGATGAAGCACAACTATGAAAGAAAGGAAGCATACCAAGTAGTAATGCATAATCTGTCATAAGATTTCACAACATGTAACAGACCCAATAAAGACGGAACTATGTATCCAGATAATCAAAGATGTCTCACTAATAGTTACATCTCTCTCTGTGTGCCTTTAAGTGTAATGGAACTTTTGAATTAAGCGTAACAAGCTTTTGAATCTGCCATCTGAATACTGGATATCTTTTGTATGACTGTATGGCTTTAGAAATACCAGAGTATAATGCTTCTCGCTCTTCTATACAAGAAGAAAAAGATATTCGCAAATGATAAAGCTACTATATCAGATAAAATGGCATCGGATACTATATGACAGCATTATCCACTTTTGTTTATTCTTGTATATCTAAATCATTATACTCTATCAGATAAAGTCTCAAATTTTTTCTCCATAGCAATCATTTCCAGAAAGATCCATTATGGTTTTGAGTTCCCAAAATTTGTCATGTTCTTTCAAATATAAAACATCTTTCTAAATCCAAAATTAGAACCACAGAGAGTCCATTCGGCCCAGTACTTCTCTAACATGTGCTTATCAGTTATCACCATAACATATCATGGTCTTGCTACTTTCTAAGAGAAAATCAATGTTCCTAAACATATATGGCATCAGCAGCGTTTCTTTAATCCTCTTCTTCTCTCCATAGCACATGCAAGAACGGGGAAAATTGTTACCTTACTTTTATTCCAGTTATATTTCCAGTTTGATTCAGTATATTGCAGCCACCTACTGCATTTTATTTTATTATAATCTTGCAATTCCCTTAGAGAAATCAATAGAAAAACTGGATTCTCCCTTGCAATTCCCTTTTATTAAAATCTTGCATTTTATTCTCTCTTGAGAAATCATTAATTAAAAAAAAATAATAATAACTTGCACTCCAAGTGTTCGTTGAAATTCCTGTCATAGAACTATGCTGTTTTTGGCCTGGTTCATGACACGTGCGAGATAATACACCAAGGAATTGGATTAGGAATTGATAGCCATCATGAACAATACTGCAAAGTAAGACTATCCATTTTGCCGCATTTATCTGAAGCCACGATCCAAGAGTTAATAGATCAATTTCGGTATCAAGAGCTAAAAGAATCTCACCTTTTCTTCTTTACAGCAACGGCGGCGGCAATCTCGGGATCAGTAGGGAGAAGCGGGCTGACGCCAGTGTCCCTCTGGCAAGCCAATCTCCATCGCTTCTCCACCACCGGGAATCTCCTGTTACAAAAGAAACAACAACTAATTAGTTAAATTTGAGAAGCAAATTAGACTACGATAAAAACCGGATTGAGAGACAGAGAAAGAGGAGATTGAATAGACCTGGAGAAGACGACGGTCTCTTGGGAGTTGAGGATCCAGAGGGCTCGGATGCTGCAGCCCGACATCTCTCGTTTCGGCATCTCTCTCTCTCTCTCTCTCTCTCTCTCTCTCACCGTTTCGATTCAATTTGGTGTTTGGAGTTGGTGCATGGTACCGAGAGATCAGAGTACTTCCAGAAGCTAAGCCCATTTATATTTGGGCGGGCCCAACAACGTTTTTGCAGCCCGTTGGAGTACGAGCCGTAGAGGCCGGGCTGCGTGGCGGAGCCTTAGATCCCACAAAATCTCCTTAATTTTTTGTTCCTCGAGTTCCTGATTCAATCGCCATCCATCTCCAAAATCAGTGTTCCTTCACTCCCTCATCTGCAAAAACCCCTCAAACTCCACTCTCAGCAACTGCTCAAAAAATCTATCCTTTTTTACTTCTTTCTATTTTTTTGCAATTTCATTTCTTCTTCCTCCTCTATCACCTCAAATCCAAATTCCAGAGATTACCATGAAGGTTTTGGACCCCTCCATTCTCCGCTTCACCACCTACTATTATCTCACCATTCCAGACCCTTTGCCGGAACCCTAATCACCGCCGCCTCGGCCGCCGCCAATTTAACCAGAACCTGTTCCGCTGCCACCTCCGCCGCCGCTCCTCCGACAAAATCTCTCTACTCTCGCCCAAGTCTTCACGAGATGCGGAGAGATCGCGCCGCCAACCGCGCCAAAGTCTACGAGTTCCTCCGCGGCCTTGGTATTTTTCCCTGACGAGCTCGACGGCCTCGAGCTCCCCGTCACCGTTGACGTGATGCGCGAGCGCGTTGATTTCCTTCATACTCTCGGTCTCACCATCGACGACATCAACGCTTACCCCCTCGTCCTTGGTTGCAGTGTTAAGAAGAACATGATTCCCGTGCTAGATTACCTTGGTAAGCTCGGTGTTCGTAAATATTTAGTAACTGAGTTCCTCCGGCGCTATCCGCAGGTGCTCCATGCAAGTGTTGTTGTCGATCTTCAGCCAGTTGTGAAGTACTTGCAAGGTTTAGATATAAAACCTGCTGAAATTCCTAGGGTTTTAGAGAAGTACCCGGAGGTGCTAGGGTTCAAATTAGAGGGCACAATGAGCACTTCGGTGGCTTATTTGGTGGGAATCGGTGTCTCGAGAAGACAGATTGGAGGAATTCTCACACGGTATCCAGAGATACTAGGAATGCGTGTGGGGAGAGTGATTAAGCCGTTTGTGGAGTACTTGGAGAGTTTAGGGCTACCGATACTTGTTATTGCAAGTTTGATTGAGAAGAGACCTCATATACTTGGGTTTGATTTGGACGAGAAAGTGAAACCTAATGTAGAAGCACTCGTGGAGTTCGGTGTTTCGAGGGATTTGCTGAGTTCTGTAGTTGCACAATATCCTGATATTTTAGGGCTTGACTTGCGTTCTAAATTGCTGTCTCAGCAAAGTCTGTTCGAATCGATTATCATGGTGGCTTCTGATGAATTCGGTAGGGTGGTTGAGAAGATGCCTCAAGCTGTTAGTCTCGGCCCTTCTGCTCTGTTGAAGCATGTGAAGTTTTTGGAGGATTGTGGTTTTTCGTTAGTGCAGATAAAGAAGATGGTCGTCGGGTGCCCTCAACTGCTTGCATTGAATATTGATGTTATGAAGGTGAGCGTCGAGTTCTTTAAGACGGAGATGGACCGGGATTTGGAGGAGTTGGTTGCTTTCCCCGCTTTCTTTACTTATGCTCTGGAATCCACGATAAGGCCCAGGCATCAAATGATTGCCCGTAAGGGACTGAAATGTTCCCTAGGGTGGATGCTCAATTGCAGCGACGCAAAGTTTGAAGAAAGAATGAGCTATGATTCCATTGGAATTGAGGAGATGGAGATGGAACCATCTTTTGATATCAGCAGACTGTCCTGGTACCAACAGAAGAAGATGAATCAGATTTTGATGACACTGATAGTGATGAGGAGTAAATTTAATTTCTTCTGTTTGCTTGTTAGTCTTTGTAGGTCATTGGTGGATCTTAAAAAAAAAATTTTGACTTTTCAAGTCCAGGTAAAAATGTGATATTAAAGGCACAATTCAGAAGCTTGCATGCACCTGGAGAAGTTAAAATTATATAAATTTGTCGCAAAAAAATGCAGGTGCAACATGTATGTTTTACATCAATGTTCTATATTCAGCTCATTTATAATTTACTCGGCCTTTCAGTCGTTTGTAAGAAACTCGATAACAATTTTTTGCTGATCGAAAAGCTGCCAGATTGTTGGCTCTGAATACTACATGGATCTTTGCATTTTTATCTGATTTCTACTATTTTACTGTCAAATTATCCCTATACAATTAAACAATCATCTGTTTTACTTGCATCGCTCCCTGTTTGACTACTTAATTTCTTGTTTCTTTCTAACTTTACTATTTCAGCTTTAGAAAAATTGTTAATGCTGAGTTTGATTCCCATAGATTCATAATCCATATATTCTAGAAGTTTGGTTTATGTCTGCTACATTGACAATGCACTAGGTTGTAATATCCAAACTGTTACTTCTTGGCATATTACATGATATATTACGGATTTTTTTTGCTGTTCATTAGTAAACTGTTTATACTGACTCACCTAGTTATTTATCGGGAGTGTGTTAATAATATTCATATGATGAAATAAAAAGACGCTAAATAAGGCGATAAATATGATGCTCTCATCAAAATAACTGAGTAGACGGGTCTGTGTAGTGGGCAAGTGCGTATTTTCTACTTTCTCTGGGTGCAACTAATGATCACTCGAAATTCAAATTTTGGTCATTACTTCACCAATGAAATACTCAATTATTTAGAGAAATTTCTATTGTTTAAGATTCTTTCTTCTAATCTCTACTGAACATCCGAAATAAATGATATAAAAATTATTATAGTGAAATACTATTTTACATCCATTCATTTTAACTGAAATAAATGAGCATAATATTTTCTGTAAGATATCATGAATTTTTTTTTTTTAATTAAAATTATTTTAATTAGTATTTATGCTTCTAAAATCAAAAAATAATTATTTACGGATCTAAAATCGAGTCGTCATTCTAAATAAATTAAAATAGTTAAAGCTTTTTTTTAAAAAAAAATCTAGATATGATTATCAGCTTAAAAGACTAGTGGAAGAATGCTTGCAAAATACTATTAGTATGGAGAGCAAATAATCCAATTTTTGTACTCAAGGATAACTAGGTTCTCCTGTGGAGATTTTAATTTGGATACTTACTTGAAAGCTTCAACGGCTTGACTAATAGAGTGATGATTCCATAACACACATTCGCTCACAAATCCAAACAAACACATACAATAACAACAAAACCTTTGTCGCACTAGATAATAATTTGAATTTTGTAACTAAATGTCACGCAGCAGGCTCCTAGGAAACATCGTCTTCAGTCAAAATTGGGAGTCAAGTTACGCAACGGAAAAGAATAAAATACACAGTTATGAGGAGTCATAAATTGCCAAGAAAGCAAGCAGATGATCAAAAACATACATTTGCATCTCTCTTACAACAAGTTGCTCAAGATTGCATATTCCTCACCTCAGAGAACATTGTTCTTAAATTCTAAAAAAATTGAGGCATAAAACACGTTATTGACGGGCGAAACAATGCAAAAAAAAAAAAAAAAGAAAGAGAATTTTAACATCAGCAGACTCTATTTCATAATCTGACTATTATCCACCACATCAACATCATCATTGACGGGCAAATCCACAGTATCCGCAATCTTCTTCTTCAGATCGTTTGTGTTAACTACAGCTAGAATTCCTTCTCTGATCTCGGTTGCCAATTCCTCGGCCTTCTCCTTGTTCGATCCTTTTGCAATCTCCGCTTTCAGCTCCTCCACCTTTCCTCTTAGACCAGCCGAAGCAATTGCCATCTCTATTTCATTCCTCAACACCTCTTCCGCCTTTGTTAGCTTCTCTTCCATGCCTGGCGGACCCGTCGTATCTTTTTTCTTGGCAAATCCTACCACCTCAATATTTGCCGACTTAAGCATCTCACCGATCTCGTGCTTGGCCTTGTCCATTTCCTTTATCATATCCTCACTCAGTGTTTCTCCTTTAGCAACAATATCTCGGGCCTTCTTCAAGATCTCCACCTTTTCTTTCACATCATCCTTTTGAAGTCTCTCATTGATCACTTTCTTCAGCTTCTCTCCCTTTGCTTTTCGTTCCATTAACCTGTTTACCTCAGATAACATCTCGAGCTTCTGCTTTAGAGCAAGATACTCCCCTGGACGTGACAATGAAAGGTTAAATTCCTGCACGAGCCTGTCTATCTTCTCTTTAATAGCTGGATCATTTGAGCCAGTTGATGACTTCGATAAATCCATCTTGAGGGTCTCAAGCTTCTCTTGCAAACCCATAGAAATAAACGCGTCGGTCATTTCCTTGTCTACTTCTTTCTTTAGTTTCTCTACTTTTTCCTTGGATGTTACTTGATCTACTGATGTGTCCTTGGCTTCACCTGCTGTCTTCTTGAGATTTTCAATTTCTGCTTCTATTTCAGCTGTTACTTCAGAGAGATCAGTGTCTTTCATCTTCATGTTGCGCTTCTTCTCTGGCTCTACCTGAGCGCCTTCAATGAATCCTCCAAGTTGACGGAACTTAAGATGACGATGATTGAGTAATTCAGCCGTGTCCATCTCAAAAAGTTCCTGAGAGAAACAAAAAGTTATTCATATGTGTTGGTACTCGTAACATAAACATTTCTTGAAATAAGACTCTCAGAGGTGGCTTAGAGGTGCAATGTGAACTTGGAGTTTCGTTCAATATTGAAAATGTACAGGGTTATGACATTCCGAAAAGCATGCCAGGTTATGATAAATAACATCAGAAGGAAAAACTTGTACATAGTCCGTCCCTTGATACAGAATTAGATAAGAAAATAAATAAGTTTTCAAGCGGTCTTGCTCTAAACAGATTTTCTGGATTTACCTCCATGGCCTTTGTGACCATAAGTTTTATTTGTTGGGAGGTCCAGGCTGGATCAGTATGTGCACCGCCAAGGGGTTCCTGTTAAACAAAAGCATGCTATGTAATAAATCGAGTTCCACGTACATACAGGGGAAAAAAAATCAATGAAATAAATTATAGTAAGAGAAGGTACCCAGATCTATGTAAAATAGACATGGTCATATATATAGCACAATAAAAGAATTTTCGAAAGTTTAGTTTTACGAGCTACCGTGTAATTATGAAAGTTACTAACTCTAATCTAGTATAGCACATGCTATTTGTGTAGTCAATTATATTTGACTCTATGGAGACAGGTGAATGCCCATAATCCCGTAGATAAAACTGAAGAGGTGTTTGGTAACCAAGTTTTAGAAAAATCAATTTTATCAAGTAACAATCTAACCAAAATTCTTACTTGTTTAAATCTGAAATTCGGTTATATTAATCGAAGGCCAAAAGTTTAATTTTAGTAAAAATCACTGCTCACATTTTTAACAAAACAAAGCTTATAAAATCTTTTCTTTTATGGAAAATCCCTATAAATAGTACATTATAACAGTACAAATCAGTTTAGATGTTATTTTGTATACAATATAGCGAAAAACTAGATAGAGTTGTTTATTATATCTTTATTTTGCATATATTTGAAAAAAATTATTTTTCTACGTTTTTAGCAAAACAAGTTTTACAGATCTATTCTTTTACGGAGAATCCCTATAAATAATATATTGTAAAAGTATGAAATTAGTTTGAGATTTTTCCTTTTTGTATACAATATAGCTAAAAACTAGTACACTTTTTAATTATATCTTTAATTTGCATATATTTGACAACAACAGTTTTCAAATATCTTACCTCCATACTAAGTCTTTTGCGAGACAGATTTTTTAACCAAATAATAGAGTAAGTAAATCACTTTTAACAAAATTTAGATAAATTCTATTATAATTGCTATCAAAGCATGTTTTGGTAAAGATATTATAAACTACCTAGTATTTTTCCACAGATAAATACTCATAATCCAGCGAAAAACGGAAAAAAAGATAAATTTGGAATATGTATTCATGAGTACCATAAGAATAATTTCCAGAAAGACTCAAAATAATATCTACAAGAGTCATAAACAAGTTCCTGCTTCTTACGTAGATATGCTTGTAATAGAAACGACCATGAGCAGAATAATATATGAAATCAAATGAGTAGCAGCAGCAGGCAGCATGTTTAAATAAATGTCCAATAAGGATAGTCAATGAGCTTGAACTTACTGTAACATTATACATATATACAAAAATATAAATTGAACAAGTGTGTAAACTATAGCTTTCATGATAGTAAGAAAAATGGGATTTACATAATGAGAGAATTGTTCCAATGTTTATTCTATAACTGCACTTTGCAGATTTTTTACAGTGAATTTTGTTTGAATTGATGGGTCAACTAACAAGAAGCAGCAGATATTCAGTCTTCTATTTTATCCCATTTATATTCTATTTCCTTCCCTACATTTTACTCGAAAATTTATTCTTTTGCAAAAATATTGGATACTATCATGACAGAACAAGGTTGAATGACAACCAATTCCTTAGCTTCATCATGGAAAAACTCATAATCATCAGATACATTTGCAAAGAGATGAATCCACAAGAGATTTAAAGGAAACCATAACACATGAACCCCAAAATTTCTTAGTTCCATTTCTTTTGTTATTACTCCAGAGAATTATTTTAGACATTTGAGGAAACTTTCATCAATTTCTACAAAACGTCTCAACTGTTAGGAATTTTCACATATGAATTAGTAGTTAACATTCCAAAGATCCCTTCAAAGCTTCCTGACACATTCCTTTATAACCTAATTCTTCTAATAATTTATGCCAGATGACACCTACATGGAACCCGGTAGCCTTTGACCCATATTATATCCTATGATCAAATTCATATTAGTTCATTTCTATACAACCTAGCAATGTGATCGGCACGCATATTCACACACGCACGCACAAAAAAACCAACAGAGAGAGAGAGAGAGAGCAGTATCTCACTGGAATTATGCCGTCTGCAATCTTCAGTTTACATAATTCTGTTGATGTGATCTTAAGTTTCTCGGCAGCCTAGATATAACATAAAAAATTCAAACTATTATGGAATAAAAGATTGACCAAGAATAAAACACGAAAACAAGTTTGATGACATGTACCTTGGGGGCTGCTTTAGAAGATTTCCATAATATTGCAGCACATGCTTCTGGACTGCAAATTAGAATAGCAGAAATGCCAACTTATTAAAGGTCCAGAAGCAGTACAGTGATGATCTAAATATTGATGCTTCAACTGAAAGTTAAAGAAAGCGGATTGATAGATTGGTTTCTGAACTGAGTTCATACTTCATACTGTGTGGGAAGAGACCAAATTCTATCACCTATTATCTAATATAAGTTTAAGTATCCGTTATCATAAAAATTACCTAAGAGTCCCTGTCTTGAATAATTGGAGAACAAGCAAATATGCAATGGGAGTAACAAAAACTTTGCAATTACAAGGTTACAATAAGGAAGGACCATTAGATAACTCAAACCTATTATCAAGTGCAGGCAAGAGAACAATTTTCTAATTCCCTTAGACAAGGAACAGGAATCTTTTAATTCCCTTAAGCAAGCAAAAGAGTCTAAACCAACAAGGCAAAGAGAAAAAGGACAGAGCAAAAGAGAACCCATTAGACAAGTAAATGACCTAGAAAGAATGTAAGCCGTAGAAATCAAATGCATGCTATAGAACAACATCCCAATTCCGTCGAACAAGGAAGAGTATTTAGGCCAGCAAATTAAGTAGAAAGGTTCACAATTAGGCAACATATTGTGTAAATAGTAAAATGCAAATGTTGGAGAATAAGATAGAAATAGGAAGTTTTGGACTTTTGAACGCAAATAGTCAAGTTATGCATAGAAAACATATTTTTACCACAATGCGGAAATACTTTTCCAAAACGAATCCACAATTCCAAAAATCAAGGTTTTACAACACCAAAACCTTTGGAAACACATATGCATGAATTAAACATGATCGCATACAACGTGTGAGTTAATACTTCCTTTACTTAACCTTTACATTTTATTTTATACCATAAAGAAACTAGAAGTATTCCTATGACTCACAAGTGTAATATCTACACTAAACTCCACAAAGGCAATACCTCTAAGTCCCAAATGTCTAGCCCTTTTCCCGGCTAACAGTCACGCACTCAAGCCTTACAAAATGTTTGGAAGTTTCTATTCTCATCATGAAACAAAAGTTCCACTTCTTAGGATATGAAGTGGGAAAGTGTAATAGCCACATTTCTTGTTTACTTTTTTTTTTTTTTTTTTTGGG
Source organism: Xerophyta viscosa (assembly GCA_002076135.1). Classification (NCBI taxonomy): domain Eukaryota; kingdom Viridiplantae; phylum Streptophyta; class Magnoliopsida; order Pandanales; family Velloziaceae; genus Xerophyta; species Xerophyta viscosa. Next base: position 439,555 of record MJHO01000078.1, on the reverse strand, counting down.
GGGGGGGGAGCGGGGGAGGAGAGAAGAAGAGTAGAAAAGTGACTTCTTTACTTCACTTTCTATTCTCTATATTACTTTCACTTTCTCAACTTCCTCACTAAAGGCTAAGAAGTGAAAAATATCTCTTATTTAACATTTAATATTAATTATTATTTCTAATACTATTTAGTACTAATTATTATTACTCTTAAATTTATAATCCATAGTTAGTAAAATAAATATTAAAAGTTTGTTAATAAACAACAAATATAACAAATTCACTAATAATAAAATATTAGTAAGTTATTATTAACAATTGTTCTCTAAAAAATTATTAAATACATATTATTAACAATAATAATATAAATATCATAAAGTCACTAATATAAACAATAAATATTATTATTAAATAATAACAAATTAGTAAATATAAATTTCTATTAAATAAGTATTGTTTTTTATATTATGTTTTGATAATCTGAATAAATCTTCCAAACTAATTCCATTCTACCATTTCTCCAAATAAACAAAGAAATGCAAACCCACTTTCTCATCACTTTCCAACGCTTTTCACTTTTCCAATTTCAAATCACTTTATTCTCTCTTTCCTTTCACTTCTCCCATATAAACAACCCTTAGTGAGACATGCATAGTTCAATTGATCCTCTATTGAACATCAAACTATTCTCTTAACTCGTTACCTCAGTAGCAATGCTGTTAAACTACAAGAAAGGAAACATGCTCATGTGCATTACATATCACCAAATCCTTATGTATCCTAAATTGTGGAAGCTTATTAGATACTTCACCTTATTCAATAAGCACCACCCAGTAATAAAAGAAAAATTATGACAGAACGAAAACTTTCACCTTAATTGCTTTTTCCTCCTAATCCTGTCTTTATCTATCATATCTCGGCCTCAAAAGCATATTACACATACAGCAACAATTGGAAGACAGAGGCTAAAAGTATGTAGATGGTGTTTGTTATTAAGAATAATACCCCTAACAATTTTGATTTTTTACCAGTTAGGTTTGAGGAGTTTGTTTTTTTTGCCATGAACTGCTGAATGGCATCGACTTATCCCATGTGGCAGCCTTTTTTATAATCACAAACCCTTTTTCTTTTGTTTTTTAACTTAATAACCTATACAAAGGGTATAAGAGTCTATTTAGTCTCAATTAACTCCTATTTTTAACATATGGGATAAAATCTCCTAATTTTACCATCTGTTAAAATGACAATTTTATCCATCAGTTTTAAAAAGAGGTTACAATGTTATGCCCTTATATGGGTTATTAAGTTAAAAACCAAAAAGAAAAAGAGATTCTGCTTGAAAAAAAGGCTGCCCGTGGGTTAAGTCGCTGCCACGTCAACATCGGACGGAAAAACAAACTCCCATCAGAAGAAGTTGGTCGGAGTACGATTTTCAAAGTAGAGGGGAACTCTAGTTCAAAATTAGAGGGGTATAAAATGAACTTTTTATAGTAAGTGTATTAATAGGCATTGATCATCTGCATATTTTAGCCAAAAAAAATATCGCATCAACATTTAATTACATATTTATACACTCTTTAGTGCAGATCACCTGGCTACATAGAAAACAGCATTCTCCAGCATAAACAATTTATTTGCACATCCAATAGCAAGAGCTCCACCAGATCCACCTTCACCAATAACAATGGAGATAATTGGAACCTTTAGACCAAACATGGCTCTCAAGTTGTATGCTATTGCTTCTCCCTGCAGATGACATATTTAAAACAAAACTTTACTTAAACTTCTTAAAAGAATGTGCACGTAAATAACAGTTTAGATTAACTTGGCCAAGCTCTTCAGATCTAAGATCAGCAAATGCCCCGGGAGTGTCAATAAATGTGATGATTGGAAATCCATGGTGATCTGCATATTTCATCATACGCAATGCCTTGCGGTAGCTGCATTTATGAATAATCCGTTGAACACCAACTTTAACAAGTATGTTACACCACATTAAGCCAAAAAAAAAAAAAGCGAAACAATTATGTGACATCACAATTCACAAACATATCAAAACTCAAAAGGCCTCCAAACAGTTTTCCTTGGGCACTGAATATTAATACATTCGGTAACTGAGGTCAAGAACCACTATGAAACAAAGAGAGCAGGTAAATAGATTAACGATTGTACTGCTGAAATTTTTTATCATTCTTATTGACTTTTAACTAATTTCTGAATATGTTTTCCTTCCTTTGAACTATTTTCCTTGCATTCTACTTTTTCTACTCGGTAGGATTACATGAAATCTATGAATATTAAAACATGTTCCTTAGATCAGCATAATCAATTAAGTGAAATAAAACATTTCTCCATTAACTCTTAAAGATGATTTTGCGATCCAATTAGTAGTTTTTTTTCGGCCCATTGCCAACCCGGAGTATAGTATCACTTGAAGCAGCATAACTTTGCTTTGATTGCAATTGAAACTTGATCCATAAGGTGCCATGAGCACTTGAGTCCTTATTGTTAAAAAAAAAATTTGGCGTTCGCTGTTCAGTTTCTTTTTTATTACCAATATAATTTATTAGTAGGTCGCGTCTCAAGGGCAAAGTATATTAAGATTATTTAGCAAGACTACAAGTTGGAATTTGATAATTACCCATGCGGAGTTGGCATCCCAAAATTGCGCTGAATATTCTCCTTTGTGTTTCTGCCTTTTTGATGGCCTATGAACATATATGGTTTACCGTTCATGCTTCCAATGCCAGTCACAATGGCTGGATCATCATATCCCGCACGATCACCATGGAGTTCCACCCACTGAACAAAATAGCGGCAGACCAAAGAATTCTTAGAACAAGACAAAAAACTAATATACCAACAACAAAAAGCACTAATAGGAGCACCTTGTCTGTAATATTGAGAACATGGTCAAGAAATGTTGGCCTGTTAGGATGACGGGCAATATTTACACGTTGGATTGGCGTTAGATGAGTGTACAGATCTTTTAAGGCCTGTCAAGTTTATCGGTAAAACATGAAGTTCAGAAGCCTTACGAAGAATGAAAAAGGTAGAACGAATTCAACGAACTGAAATGACATTTTCAGGACCACAACCTGCTGGTATTTGCTTTCCAGTAGATTTATTTGATCAGTGAAGTCGAGGCCAGTTTCATCAGCCATCTTGCGTACCTGCAACAGCGCAAAAATGACACTTAGAGCAGGAAAAAAAGAAATTCTAAAGGCTTTCTTTTTAATAAGAAAATAAAGTTCTTTACGAGTTTTGCCAGCAATATATACTACTAGACTACAAAGTTAAAAACAAATCCTATAATCTACGATGATCTCATAAGATAAATGTGGTTAGTTTACACTAAGAAACATGGAAGTCCTTCAAAGTAGAGTAAGCATGTAAAAGTGACTAGCGTCTTCTATGATGACCTCCTACAGTCATGAGTCAACTATATGTGTAAACTTTAATAACCTCATAATCATAATCTTTATTTTTTTAGCTTTGCTACCATTAAAGCATTAACATATTACTTCTATGTATTCATAATAATAAACTATATTTTCATTTATGTCCACCAAATTGACCTTTCTTTCCTCCCTCCTTTCTAGTGCTGAGGTAGTTCCTTTCGAATAGTCTATTATCACATTTGCACAAAGTATCCAAACTATCTGCAACATTTGAACACGGTACCTCTCTCAACAAGGATAACACACCACCCACTAAGGCGTGTTTAAAATGTACATATTCTAACAAAAAACATAAGCAGAACCACATCTCGCAAGTCAAGTTTGCAACAATTAATTATAGACTTAGCAAGAATAAGTTTATTGCACAATAAACATTCATACATCTGCTTGCGTCCAAAGCAACAAAAAAAAAAAGAGATTAGAAGGATGTAAACAAGGATGAACAAAACATTATCCAAAATCAAGATAAGAAATGAACATGTTCAAGAAACTTACATCAATAATCTTTTTCTCTAGATCAACTAACGGTTTCTCAAAAGCAAGAGTTACTGGCTTTGGCTTATCCAACAAGAGGCTTGAAATGAGACAAATAACTCAAATGCCCACTTTCGAGATTAGGATCAATGTCATCTGGCCATGGATAGTCGTGCTTCTGTCCCTTCTTGATCCTAGCAGAAATGTAAAACCTATGTACATTTCTTTTCCTTAATTGGCCAATATGCTTCAACCATAGTCCACTAGATCCATGCAACAGGATTTTATGACACTTGGTGGCAGGAACTTCTTTCTCAAACTGAATATGTGATCCAGATAAAAAACTGCAACTCTCTCCACCAATTGAAGCAAGTGAAATGATAGAGCATTCATATCTGATATTTTAATTTATGGAATGAACTGGAAAACTTTCTAAACTATAGCAAGCTGAATGTCAAAGTGACCCTGCATCAATAAAGTTTTTGATATTAAGTAGCTGCAAAAAGAAACTTCATCATTTTAAAACAAAGCAGAACCAGTGTAAGAAATAGCTCTAGACCCAAGCTTCTTTGACCAAATCGAGAATTTCAAACTAACTTCCTTCGTCATACATATTAACAGAAGCATGTAGAAATACAGGTAATGAATGGTTGGACACCTTGAGCCCAACGAAGACTAGAAAAACAACGTTTGAACCCTCAAAAATAATGTAAAATAAAAGCAACCATTCATGCAGTGAGTTTGATTATGCATTTAACAACTTTCCGCTCTAAACGAATGTTATGCTTTCTTATATCAACCTTGTCAATATTCTTACAGCAGAATACAGCATTTTCACTAGCATTGAGGGAGCAAATTCAATAGAAACAAGCGTGAAATAGGAGTTTAATTAATTGAAACTCTCTAACATTTTGCAGCAAACAAAAAATCCAACACCTTTCTTCCATTTATTACCATTTTGCGATTCTACAAAATATTAAAAAAGATGCAGAACGAGTATCAACTCGACCAATCTGATAGAAGAATGAATGCTAAATCACCCTCGAATACTGCAGAATTCTTTCATCTTGAACGCATTGAATTGATACCTTGGCGTGATGAGGGTAGCCGGATAGCGTCTGTGGCGCGATCACGGGGTTGAGGTCCGGCTTGAACCACACAGAAATTTATGTGAAATTGTAAATATAATTACGAGCTACTGGGGCGGAGGAGGAGGGGACGTCGGAGAGAGATTCGGGATTCGCATAGTTCGGAGAAGATGGATGGGGATTGGCGGAGCAGATTGGAGTTATTATATAATTTATATTTATTGGCGTACTCAGCTTCCGATAATATCGAAGGCCGGAATTTTTTTTTTTTTTTTTCATTTTTAAGAAAAAGGGGTGAGCGGGGGTTCTAAATTCTAATACAACTACAGTTTTGACCAACAACCTGATTTAAAAAAAAAAAAAAAAAAAAAGAAACAATTAGAAACTCCCCGTCTAAATTAGCTAGTAGTACATGATTTTGGTTCATATCTGGCTTACTGTCGACGACTGATATAATTCCTAAATTTCTTCAATTAAATACAAAAAAAATGGAAATCAAATTGGGAGGTCATTTTTTTTTGCAGCTGACCTAACCTTTGAACAAATACATTTATAATTTAAATTTAATTTATTTGCAGAATACAATAAAAAGTCACAATCATATGCAATAATAAAGGGGCTAATAACATATCAGCCCCCCATTGTTTACAAACGCGCAAATCAGCCCCACGTTTCAAAAAACGCTCATTTCAGCCCTCCGAACACTGTTTGAACTTTTTTCTGACGAAAATATTTATATACCCGTTAACAGTTTGGACGCCAAAAACACCTATGTAGAAGTATTTTTTGGAAAAACTTTTAATATCAAAGTTGTAGATCTCGATGAGATTACAACTTTCATATTGAAAAGCTTTCCAAAAAATACTTCCGAACAAGTGATGTCGGGGTCCGAGCTGTTAACGGATCGACCCGTAATCCGCTGAATAGTTCAGATGCCGAAAACACCTATCTAAAAGTATTTTTGAAAATATTTTTAACATAAAAATTGTAGATCTCATTAAAAAAAAAATTCAAAAAATACTTTTAGATAAGTATTCTAGGCATCCGAATAGTCAGGGGCATTTTCGTCCAAAAAAAATCCAAACAGTATTCGGAGAGCTGAAGCGGGCGTTTTTTTAAATAGGGGATGATTTAGAATGGAAACTTGAAATGGGGGCCTGATATGTCATTATCTATAATAAAAGCTTATATTTTTACAATATGAATATGTCATTATCCTATAATAAAAGCTTATATTTGTACAATATGAATTAGCATACAATTATGAGCTCAATAAATTAAAGTAAGATACAAATTATAAGCTGCAGCCAAAAAATTGTTAGATAAAAAGACAGAAACTCCCTTATTGTTTTTTTTTTATTTTTTTTAAAATTGTCGTAAAAAAAATTATGTCCATAACCAGCCTACTTTTGTGAGACCATTATAATAGATAAACCGACGGATAATACGGATCCACATTTCACCAATAGAGGATTTCCAATATTTTTATCTGGGCAGGCCCGAAGATCCGTATTACTCTCCACGTGATACAAAAGATATAAATCCCCCATACCCATATAGATGGCGCTTGCGAGATTCGAACTCAAAATCTTCACTTCATGAGGTAAAAGTCCTAAACATCCGCCCTAAACGACGAAACTTCTTTTGTAAATATCAGATTACTTAACTTGACACAATTTTTTAACCATATTTTTTTAGACCATAGTCAATAAGTAGAGTTTGAAGTCCATATGGGGGCTTGCGCTCGCATTACGGGTTCCACCACGATAATCTTGAAAAAAAAAAAAAAAAAGAAGGTAGAACTCCGAACGTGAGCTATCCTCTGAAACATCATTGAGAACAAACACATGCTACAACCAAACATGTTCCGCGGCATCGATTTACTATTCAGAAAGATTTAGTACCTGGTGAGAACTAGGTAGAGGGCATTTGACTTGCATCCACAAAAACTGTAGTTTAAGTACATTATATGAAACTTTTCAATAGATAAGCTCTTAACATGCACTGCATCATAGATTACAGAAAGATAGGATCTGAAAGTCCTCCCTTTGGTTTAAGCAGCAATAACAATAGAACCAAAATTTCAACAGTATAGTTCATTAACAAATCAGGCTACAAGAAGAACAATGTAGAAAACCAATAGTAATCACAGAACTTAAATTGGATGGAGGGCAACCTTCTACAAATCTGTAGATGCAGTTAAAAACGAAGAAAAAAGGCTGACTGAACGAAGAGTATTATAACTGTATAATCATTTTTAAATATGCATGTAACTATTTCGATACTTATCAAGCATTTTTTTGGCATTATAAGTTTGCATTGCATCAACAAAAGAAGATGAAGCTAATGCAGAGTTGTATCTGCATTAACATTTTTGGTCAAGCTCTACTGCAAGAAAAAAAAGCTGTAGCAATATCTTGATAACCTGTTCGATGGCAGTAGAATAGTTCAGTCAGTCAATCATCGATATGAAAGAGTAATAAGAGGAAGCACGGCAGTGATAATACGTTAGTATATAACGGTCATCAACTCCTTAAGCAGAATCCATAAAGAAAGTTCCTAGATAGTAATACCAGTTAATGGTAAAAATTCACTGCATGTATCAAGCCAGACAACCAGTGCAAGTAAATAACAATGTGCTAAGAGATTGGCAAAATGAACATATTACAATGCGGTTAGTTTTAACAACTTGATTACAAACTTGGACACTCTATGGACAACTAAAGTTAAAATTCGAGCAACTTGAGGGACCCAAAAGACACCTACCCAAAAGTGCCTCAAAATCGTCGTTCCTTTTAACCATCAAAGATTCAGGCATTAGGCTCAACATAAATGCAACTCATTGTAAACATCTAAACATCAACCCAGAAAATGCTAAGACCTGTCAGGTCTTAGCTTCTCCATATATATATATATATATATATATATATATATATATAGAGAGAGAGAGAGAGAGAGAGAGAGAGAGAAAGGCTATTCTCAGCTCGACCTGAAAATAGCCTTGGTAAGCTAACATCTCAGCCGTTGATCTTCCTGATCTAACGGCTGAGATTTAATTTTATACTTAACGGAATCACGATTCTCGCCGTTAAGTGTTAAAATTAAATCTCAACCATTAGATCAAGCAGATCAACGGATGAGATGTTAGCTTACCAAGGCTATTCTCAGGTCGAGCTGAAAATAATATATATATATATATATATATATATATATATATATATATATATATATAGAGAGAGAGAGAGAGAGAGAGAGAGAGAGAGAGTAGAGCTATAGTTTATGGTCAAAATTCTCTTCTTCTGATTCGTCAAAACCATCAAAGAACAAGTTTAGATACCAAGGGCAACCCTCATTCCAACTGCCCCTCTGGGCAGTCGCTCGCCACTGCTGATCAGCGATCATCTCCTCAGAGAGGCCCCACTGCTCAAGCTCTTCCCTGGAGTGGTGAATTGCAAGGCTGTAGTCATTGCCGTTGGGGCCGAGCTCCATGACCCTAAACTCACAGTTTCCAAGGTTGTTAAGCCTCTCGAACTGATCGACCGTCCACTTGAACCATTTCATAAGAAAGACACGGGAGGTAAGGCCGTGGGAGATGATCACCATGTTGACCTCAGAGTCATCATCCTGGTCCAGCCTCCTCATGTCTATGTCTCTCCACAAAGACTCCATGAAACCTGCAAGCAAAGTCCTTCCAATGCTGTAGAATCTGCTTCTAAGTTACTAAATCTTTGTTCAACAAGAAATCTAGTACAAGAATAGACACTCATGCACTCACATGCTCAATAAAGAAGTTACAAATCATGCTATCTCGATTCTGAAAACAATCTAAATTTGATTGTTCTAGCATATCTAGATGCATGTGGATTTTGGTCCAGATAATGCTGGTCTTTTAATGCTAACAGCGTAGTATGGCCCTAATATTATGGATAAACCACAAATTTCACTAACAATACCTCATAATAGAACTTCAGCAAGAAATTGGAAGATTTGCTGGTCGTACTACAGAACCAAGTCACCAACTAGGACAAAATTGATAAGATAGAATTTACAGCCAGAAAGTATGATTAGAACCGTTACTTCTCCAAGCAACATTCGAGGTAAATCAAGAAAGTTTCTATAATGGGTAGGTCCATATTAAACAGAGGTTACTCTATAATGAATAAATACTGATCAAAGTAATCAAATTAGTATTTTAATAACATAATTTGCAGTTGAGCTCTATAAGGAAGGACCCAAAATGGTGTCTCTTCTGTTGTGCTAGTTTTAGCACCATCGATGGTTTTCGATATTGCACTTGAGAGAATAAAAATCAAGCATGAGATACTATCAATGCTGAAGTTTAACTACTGTCATTACAGGATGCAAATCTGAAATTGATTACTGAACCAACTTTAAGCCAACTATTTTCCTACTACAATGTACAAAAACCTTCAACACTCATAAAATTCATAGGCTGATCGACGGGATTCAATCATAAGTAAACGAGAATGAGAGAGAAAACATGGCAAATCTTACTGGATACTCGATCATAGACGTCGGCGGCTGACTCGCCATCGGGGAACCGGAAAAAGAACCTCCCAAATCGTTGTCTGGTTTCCTTAATCACCTTCATCCTTTCCTCAACCTGAAAATTACCAAAGTCCTGTTCTCTGATGCGACACTCCTCGCGCGCACCGATCACTCGGCGGCGGGGAAACGCCTCCCCCATCTCTCGCAGCGTCGCCCGCGTCCTCTCGTACGGAGACACGTAGAAGTACACCTTCCAATTCCTTCCCCCGCTGCCGCCCCCGGAGGACACCACCTCCTTGATCCGCTGCCCGGCGGCGCGCGCCTGGGATTCACCGGTCGACGTCAACGGGACCCGGTTGTCCGGCGTTGTCGTGTACGCCGCCATGTCGATGTTGCCGATGCACTCGCCGTGCCGCACAATGATTATTCTCTTTGGCAACTTGCGCCGCCCAATAACACCGCCGTCGCCGCCACTGCCCATCTCCTCCTCCTCCTCCTCCTCCTCCTCTCCCGCCTCCGCCGCCGCCGGTGGTGGTACTGAAAATCTCTTCTCGTTGATTTCGGTTGCGTTAACCTCCGAGATCGGGATCTCTTTCTTTCGTGTTGTCGCCATTACTGCTTGCTTGTAACTTGGATTATATAGGCGTTGATCGTCTTAACTAACTCTTAAGCCTCTGACAATCAAATGTCAAAAAAACAAAAGCCTGACGGTCTAATTTGTCAACATAGAAAAAAAAAATTATTAAATATAAATAAGGTTTGACTTTCTAGAACTGGAATAATTGAAATTTGGTTCGTTTCAGATTTTGGGTGAAAAAGGTTGAATCTTGAGTACTATCCTCGAACGCGGAATTGCTGCCCGTTGCTTATCTCTGCAAACTCATTTAGTCATTTATACGTAGAGAGACATTTCGAAAAATATTATCATTCGAATCAATAAAATCTCTCGTAAAATTATTGAGAAATTTTTATTTGTTATATGTATGTATTCGGATCCAAAAATGTCGATTAGCACGAAATATGAGAATTTTTCGTAGATTTGAGATCAGTAGAAGACATTCACTCGTATTATAGATTCAGTCACGACAATTTCAAAAAAACTCATTATAGTAACTCTTTAAATAGCAATAGCATAAAATACAACCAAACGTACTAAAATTCTATTTGCAGTTGCATTAACGATATTAGTGATATGGACGAGTCTTGGATCTTCGACAATCTGTCCCTTCGATTCAGAAATATGTGTAAGATACTTTTCCAGTCTTGAACACATGCGTCGGTTTTCTATAAATAATGAGGAACGGCTAGTCCGATGTCTATACCTCAAATAGCATTGGCCTGACATGGTTGGGTTATTCTCGCATCGGTAAATGTGAGTTTAGATAGAGCCAACCGACCTTAATACAAAACCAAAGGCCATTTGGGCCTACGAGAGCGGCTTAGCGAATAAAATGGGCCGTGGATCCCATCATGCAAAACTGGGAACGCTCTAACTATCCTAAAAATATTAATAGCAACAAGTAGGAATATTAACGTTTTTCGTCTCTAACATCGAATTTAATCTCTGTCTCCATCCTCGCTTCCGATGGAGATGAGAATTTCTTCTCCATCCCTGCCTCCGTGAGGATCCGGCAAGGACAGAAATAACACCTGTTATTTAACTCAACCTAATCCAATCTTAAATTTTATAATTTTTTGGATCAGGGTCAGATTGGGAGGATATGAAGTTCCAAAAATATTTTAAAAGAAAATTTCAATGTATCTTATCCACACACACATTAACGTTCTTTAAATTAGCTAATCCATAAGAACAAGTCTATAATCATTTGTTTCGATTGAGGGTTTGAGGACAGGAGAGATTGGGAGTTGAAAAGAAGAGTTGCTGAAAGGTAATGGAGCACGGCAGGTACGTGAGTGAAGACCGGAGAGATTTAAGGATTTGATTGGGAGTATGTGTTGCAAGTTGCCGGAAAACCTTAGTGGTGGACGATGACGATGATACCGCCATTGAACATGAGTGATTAGAGGAGTGCTCTTGCCCCTTCACCGATTAGAGAAAGAAGAATTTGAAATCTAAACATGGTGTTCGTAGCTGATACGTGTGCTTCTCCATCTTCATAGCCGACATAACAGACAAACGATACGGTTATACCAATTTTGTATCGATTGCTATAAATCAGCCGAAGCTAACAGACACTATTTTATTCAATTTTTAATTTTTTTTTTAAAAAAAAAGAGAAAGGGAAGATAACTTAAATGCATAATAACAGACCACTAGGCTTTGAGGGTAACATAAAAAGTAGGAAAAAATTACACACCCCAACAAACTACACACAATGAATCTCCACCACAAATACGTCTCGTGATCCGCATCAAAATATCAAAATTCAGCGAGAGAGGATCTGCACCCCTACACACAACCGAAGCGACTGTGTTCTAAAGCACAGCAGAAATCAGAAAGTAGTCTCCGAAAAAAAAAAGGTTTTCTTCAACAAGACATAGTTGAAGGACAACATTCACTACAAACAATACAACAATCGGCAACTTTCGACTCAAAAGAAAAAGATTTTGCTCAATAATAATAACATATCAAAGTATTCTTCCCGAATAAACAGAAAAAAATAAAGATGTAAAAATAGTAGTACACACTAACTTCAAAACATCATCTTGCCTGTTGAGGATCTGTATCACTCATCTACCTCAGCTTTTATTTCTTTCATAAGATCTTCCTTGTATTCTTCAAAAGATCCAGGGAATATTCTTAGAGTTCCGTCCTCTACAATCCATAATTGACTCTTTTCTTCGTCCTCGCATACACGAGATATTAACCTCGAGTCATGGCTCACTAGAACAACACCGCCTGTAAATTCTTCCAACGCTTCGGCTAATGCATCGATACTCTGCATATCCAAGTGATTCGTCGGTTCATCTAGCAATAGAATATGGGGATTCGACATCGATATAGAAGTGAAGACAACACGAGACTTCTGTCCACCAGATAACTTAGCAATGGGAGTGAGGTGGTTGTGGCTCGGAAGACCAAACTTCCCGAGCTTAGCACGTACAGCCTCTTGCTTGCTCATACCCTCTTGATCGGGATGCACGCGGAGAAGATACTGAACAGGATTCTCATCCATTGTCAACAGATCCACAAAATGCTGGGAGTACCTCCCGATACGGAGCTTCTGGCTCCTCTCAACAATTCCGTCAATTGGCTGAAGATCTCCTGCGAGTAGATTAAGTAACGTAGACTTTCCCGCTCCATTTGGCCCAACAATTGCGACCCTCGTCCCCATATCAATTCCAGCATCGACATTTGAAAGCTTAAAATCTTCTCTATTTGGGTAGCTGAAGCTGACATCTCTGAGCTGCAAAAGTGGTGGTTTGAGCTCAGTTGGCTCGGGAAAATGAAATTCTACGCTGTAGTCCCTCCATTTCTTTGGTAGCTCCGCAGGTTGTTCATCATCATCCTCCACCCTTCCTTTACCCTTGCTTTTCGCTGCCTCCTTAGCTGCTTGGAATTTAGCACGATCCTTAACCTTATCTTGTTGCGCTTTGCTTCCCGTTCGCCTTGCAGCCTTCACCTGCTTATCATAAATCTCAAACTTTCTATTAGCCTCTCTACGCCTCTGCTCATATCCGCTCTCGAAATCATCAAAATTGCCACGGTAAAAGTGGAGCTTCATATCATGAAGGTGGATAATCTCGTTGCACACGGTGTTAAGAAAGTCCCTATCATGAGAAACAACTACCAGCGTCTTCTTCCACCGACACAAATACTCTTCAAGCCAAAGTACAGCACGTAAATCTAAGTGATTTGTAGGCTCATCTAGAAGCAACAATGTTGGCTGAATAAATAAAGCACGGGCGAGTGAAATCCTCATCCGCCATCCACCACTGAAAGATTTGGTCGGACGCCTTTGCATCTCCTTGGTAAACCCCAATCCAGCAAGAATTTTGGAAGCCTGGGCTTCAGCAGCATCAGAGCCCAGGATCTGTAGTCTTTCATAAAGCTCTGCAAGCCTCTCTCCGCTATCATCATCTTCATTAGCCTCGCATTTCTCATTAATTTCAGCTACTTCTTCGCGAAGGCGTACGAGCTCTTCATTAGCGGATACAACAGCTTCCAGTGCTGATTTCTCGTCTCCAACAACCTCCTGTTCTACGAGCAATACATCTATGTTTCTGGGAACAGGGACTTTTCGCCACGCTAAAAGCTTAAGGAGGGTCGATTTACCTTTCCCATTGGGACCGACGAGACCGTAACGCTTACCATGTGAAATCTTCACAGATGCGTTCTTCAATAGTTCTTTACCGCGTGCGGCCACCGAGAAATTCTCAATAACAATATCTCTCATGTTCGCATCGCTGGCGTTAGCATCATCAGCTTCAGGATCTAGAGCAGAGCCGCGGCTACCGATGACGACAGTGAAGGCATCGTGATCATCACGAAGTGCTTCTTTGCGGGCGAGCTCGGCGCAGCGGCGGCCATCATCTCCTTCTTCTCGCGCTTCTTTTTCTCTTTATCGGATACAGTGGCGGCGGAGAGATCCGCGGTCTCTCGGGATCTAGTTCTAGAGTTCTCCTCTAATTCGTCTTCTTCGTCATCGGAAGGTGGGAGGTCGATGCCGTCGGTGTATGCCGATGTTGTAGGCTTAGATTTTTTACCGGCGGCGGAGGATGAGGAAGACTTAGATTTGGGCTTGCTGTTGTCCATGGAGGCGAGCATGGCGGATACGGAGAGCTTCTCCTTCTTGGGAGCAGCGGAGGTGGAGGAGGAGGAAGATCCTGAAACCTTCCGATCATCGGGAACCTTGCGACCCATCGCGTTGGGATCTTCAATAAGTTTCGGCGGCGGCTGTACTTTTGTGACGACGACGATGAGGCGCGTAGCTATAAATAGGGTTTCTTAATAGAGTCGTGGGACGATTTGCGACATCGGAGTCGGACGCGGAGTCGGACTGAAATATTAGGATGAGGAATATCGGTTTCGTTAGCCGAATTCAAGTGAATCCTTCAGATCAATATGGAGCCGTTTCGGTCCACATCGGATTTGGTAGTTCAAAACACCGAACTGTTGAATTATGATATAGTAGCCAATATATAAACCTTTTTTATTCTTTTAACTAATCTAAATTTATTATACATGAGTATTTATTATACATATAAATAATAAACAATGCACATATGCATGATAACAATCCACGTATAAGACAGCGCATGGTTGAGGATTTTTTTTTTTTTTTTTTTTTTGAGCAGAACCCATTTAGGGTCATTAACTCATTCGTCCGGCGCCAATTCGCCAGACACCTGGCTCAACCCAGGAGGACCGGCGCACTCATCCAACCCACCTGGACTATTCAGGCCTATTGCGCGCACGTACCCGTCACGTGTGGGAGGCACACACGTGCGTACCCGCTGTCGTGCTGAAGGGGGACAGCAGCGGCCAACGCTGTGACTCGAACCCGGGTGGTCGCGGTTCCTGAGCCGCGCCCCAACCGGTCGCCCCAACGTCGCACCCTTGGTTGCGGATATACGTTATGTTAGATTTGGTCTTTCGAGTTGATTTGTGGAGCATGCTCATGTTAGATGAGTTATGCCAATCATGGTCGGTGACTCGGTGGGGCTGGAGCCGCCTTCACATAGCTCTGCAAGGCCTCCTCTTGGGTCACAACCCATCTTACATCGATGAACTTCCCGGATGAATTTTTATGTTTGAATTTTTCAAAAATATACATAAATATTTTTTTAATACGCTCGTTCGTACCATAAATGTATCTGATCAACTAACTTCGTTAACATATTAACAGCTTATATTACGGGCGTTTGTCCTTGTGTTGTTTTTTTTTTTTCTTAACTGTAGAGTTCTATTTTTCTATTTTTGGCCCTCTTGTTGGTTTATTTCATGCGGAGTAAATTTGTTTCCAAATATGCTTTCAAAATACTGGACTACAAAATCTTGAATTCCAATAAAAATATACTGGAATAAACTTGTACAAATTTCACTCGATGATGGCATACGGCCAAGGGCACTGGTGAACTTTCGCCCACCTCAACAAACAACTTGAACGATATTTTAGGTATTTCGAAATTTACCGATTTCGATAGGAAAAAATATAAATCAGACTATTTTTCGGATTAAATGTCCGAACTCAATAGTAATACTTTATATAAAAAATTGTGATGGCTCAAAGAGATAGGCGTAAAAGACAAATATGTAGTGCTAATACCATATTTAGTGATGACCAAATAGCATCGAGTTCGAGCTCGGCTTAATTGATATAGCCGAACGGATCGTGAGTCGAGCTGGGTTCAGTTCTATAATTAAGCTCGGCTCAGTTTTACAATCGAGCCAAACCCAACCGCGTAGATGTTTTTATATACACACACATACAATTACAAAAGAAAAGTGACAAAAATGAAAATCATGTAAGACGTTCAATTCAAGGAATGCAGAGTCTGCACACGTATGTCGTTGCAATTGCGACGGTTAAAAATAAAAATAAAAAAGTAAAATGAGCAGCGTGCAGATTAATATGCGGACTGGCTCGGTTCACACTATAGGATATTAATATCCGATTGACCAGCACGGTCGAGTCCTGTGGGCTGTCTGAACCCTTATGGCCGGTCTCATGGATCGATTTTGCATCCCGCACTACCAATTCAAATTGCAGTTCAATTTGCTGGTCGCGGACTAAACTTGCATATCCAAAGTCTAAAGTCTAAAGGGTTGTTTACTTCGCTGTGAAGTGGATGAAGTCGTAGATCTGAAAACTAAAATCTAAGTTTCGTTGTTTATTTCGCATTGCAAACTCGACGAAATATGTGTCAAACTCAACAATAAATAGTATTAGATTTTTTTATTAATACTAAATTTTTGTACTTTATATATCTTTGTTCATAAAATTATAATATTAAATATCAAATATTATCATTGTTATATTTTGTAGTTGTAATAAATGAATTGTATATTTTTATTAATATCAATTTTTTGTACTCCACATATTGTTGTTCGTCAAATTATAATAAACATTTTAAATATTATTATTGTAATTATTTGTAGTTATAACATTTTTTATTAATAAAAAAAATACAAGTATATATAAGCAAATAATTTATAATAAATAAAAATATTATACAAATATAATTTATATTTCAGTTTATTTTAATTTTAAGTAAATAAAAAAAATTATCTTTAAACTTTATTTTAATATCAAATAAAATAAAAATTATTTTTTAGCCCTGACTTACCGTTCTAAATAAACAGATAACTCCAAATATCACTTTTCAGCCATTTTTTATTTTTTTACAATTTTTTACGTTTTACTTCTTACTTCTTATATTTCAGACTTTTCAATTTTTTCTGCCACTAAAGAGCCCTACACCAAAAAAGATGCCAGCTGAATCAGCATTCAACTGATGAAGACCTTCCCCCCTCTGGAAACATGTACTCTTCCAACTCAACTAACCTTTTCTATTTTGTTTCTTACACTCGGACTGCTACTCCTCCATCATCGACGAGCACGGACGTAGGGATCGTTGATTTTCGTGCTTATATAAGGGTGTATGAAGGGATCAGGAGTTGTTGGATCTTGTAATTGATTTTTTTTTTTCTTTTGATTTTTTAATCGCTGTAATATTCGCTCTCATGGCGGTGGAGAAGTTAGATTGGGAGTCCCTGGCGGAGGCCACGTCGGGAGCTGTGGGGGCGCTCGTTAGCACCACCGTGTTGTACCCGCTTGATACCTGTAAGACTAAGTACCAGGCTGAAGTCCGATCAAACGCGGGCCGGCAGAAGTACAGGTGAAATTCTCGCACTATTTTTTCATTGATTTTATAAGTTCGTGTAAATTGTTGGACTTTGATGGCTTAAAGTTGTTGGTAATGTTTGCATGTGAAGATCTTGTGGAGTATGTGTGATTCATGAAAGATTGGTTTAAGGAGACATTCTTTAAAATTGAGGACACATGAGCTGATGTAGCCGTACATTGTGAACGGTGGCGTGCCATGTTTGTGTCCGGTGGGTTGTCTAGGGAATTTCTTGTTTGGAATTGATCTAAACCGATACGAAGACTAGATTCATGATCATCATCTAAAATCGGAAAAGCATGAGCAAGTACATTTTGACCTTGGGACTATTTACAGGATGAATCGAGGCTAATCAATGAAAGATGAATGAACTCTGAGCAAATACATCTCGGCCTTAAACGTGATTATTCCTAGGTTGCTACTGGTTTGGCTCTTGAAGGTGACCGTTGGTATCTTGAGAAAAGTCACCATCTTAGAAGTCAGAAATAGCTATATGGACTATTTATTATAAGTAATGGTTGAAGGGCAATTTTAACTATGCTCTAATAATTTGAGCATTACAGTTAAAGTAGGCTTAACATAGATTGTGACTAGGTGAAATCTTTATGCGACCAGTATACGGGAATGTTTTATTACGAAATTCTCAGTATGTAATGGCCGGTCCCAGACTTGTGTAGTAGGACAGATATTGCAATACAAAGTTCTGACTTGAAAGCACGTATTGGAAAATATATACCACATTTTTTTTATATGACCTAAGCTTATAATTAACAGCACGAAATAACAAAGTGCTAATGCGAAATTAGGGGTTTAGCATATGCTGTGATTGCTATCTAGAATGGGATACTTAACTCTTGGACACATGAAAAGTATGATGAAAAGATAAATAATTGTAATAGCTTTGCTCCATCGTCCATTAACAATTCGTAAATTCCTTTCTTTTCCAGTTTTCCCTAATTATATTATGTTTAACTTTTTTTTTTTTTTTTTTTTTTTGCTTTTATGGACTTCTTTATATAGGAATCTCTCAGATGTATTTTGGGAAGCAATATCAAACCGTCAAGTCCTGTCTCTCTACCAAGGGCTTGGTACCAAGAACTTGCAGTCCTTTATATCACAGTTTGTCTACTTTTATGGCTATAGCTATTTTAAGAGGTGGTATTTGCGAAAGAGCGGTGCCAAGTCTCTAGGTACAAAGGCAAACTTGGCAGTCGCTGCAGCAGCTGGTGCATGCACCGCCATTATAACACAGGTACTTGATGCATATAGTAATGTCAGTTTTACTATTGAATCCTTTGTTGCTAAATAATACGTTATATTCCTACATTCAGTACGTTTGGGTGGTTTAGAATGTTGAACTTCTGTTTTTCTCTGTCTTACAGCCGTTAGATACAGCCTCTTCCAGGATGCAAACCAGTGCATTTGGGAAGTCAAAGGGACTGTGGGAAACTCTTTCAGAGGGTTCACTTTTTGAGGCCTTTGATGGCCTTGGCATTTCTCTGCTGTTGACAGCAAATCCATCTATTCAGGTATTACCCTGTTTTAAAACCACAAAGTTTAGTCAATTTAGTGAAGAACTGATCTGTATTGTTTGAATGATTAAGCACTCCAAGGTCACATTAGTTCACTCATCTTCTTGTGTATATGCCTATATGGTCTTTTTCTTGTTTCATTCTTATGTCATCGTGGAAGTTGTACAAAGCCTTCTACTTTGTGGTACTTCAACTGTGTACTAAACATGTACTTTGCTATCTTATCAATATAAAATAAGAATTGTCCTGTTTTTTTTTTTTTTTTTTTCAGATCTAAGAAACAGAACAAGGATGTTTTTTTTTTCCCATGAAACTGCATTTAGCAGTTACTTATTTTAAAACATCTAGTATAGGTAATACACTATTAGTTTATACTTTATGATATATTTGGTGTTTTTTTTCTCTTTGGTAAAGTTACTTTAATGGATTTAGCAATGTGGCATGTGTATAGGTGGTCTTGTAATAAATTTATTTACTATTGGAAAACAAGGTCAAATATCCTGATTTGTCTTGTGTGCCAACTGAGCCACATTAGTATTTAGTAGATGTAGTTACCATCTCCTATATGCTCCTTTATTCCATACAATGGAAGTAAGAAAGTCGTTGAACTTGATGTAGTTAACACGGCATACTTGCAATATGGGGGTGGAAGTGCAATAGGACATGTATGGATGTACATATCACGTACTGGATTTAAAGAAAAGTACTATTTCCGTAAACATCATACACCTTTTGGTACATTTCGGCACATGTGATACATGCAAGTCATAATGCCGAGTTACTGGCATGTTACACTTATTTGCTTTCGGATCTTGATAAGATGTTATGGTTTAGGTTTGAAGTTTCTCCAAGTGCTATTTCTTTCAGTAATCAAGAGATCCTGCATGTGATCACTGTCAAATGACATCAATGTTTGGGTCTTATAGGATGCTGATAAACATGTCCTACTTCTAGGGTGAAGAAAGGAGCATCTTTGTCAGTAGGTTTCTTCCTAAGTTAAGAGATTCTTCAAGTATCTATTAGGATATCACAAGATCATCAGACGTGTGCCCGGCATACGCACTCCATACTTAGATTTATAGAGGAACATCTGCAGACGTCCTATTTGCCTATTTTCTTTATTAAAAAAAAAAAAATTGAATGTTGATAAACGAACAAAGCCTACTTCTAGTTTTAGGACCATTCAAAGGGGACCCCACAGACTTGTAATTATGATAAGAACCATGATAATCTGAGGGCTACTGGAAACTATTATTTCCAGCAATTGCTGAGATATAACCACTAAGTTTATGAAATGCATAGTGGGATGCTACTAACCAATGCATTTTTACCGTATATATCTAAAGCAAGTTTAATATTATTAACCACGAAGCATGCATATTTACACTTCTTGCCTTTCAAGGCCACTGTCCGACACCTTGGTTAAGTTATCAAGTAAAGGTGTACTATGACTGCCAGGCGTTACATTACACGTGAACCTCCAAAAACCAGCATACACACAATGTATGTATGGATTCACGGATTTAAAGTTAGATTGATCGTGGAAAAAGATACACTGAGTACTAAGTCTTGATTGTGTGTTTGAAACTTTGAATATTGTGCTGGAAATTGAAAGGTTTTTGGTCCTTAATTGTGTCTGGTTTGTTGGCCAATGCAGCAACTCTCTTGCTGCAAGGCCAAGCGAACAAGTACTATCTGCTTTTAACTATACATTCAGATGTGGTTCGATCTTCCTTACACCAAGAGATGGAAATGTCCAAAATATTACGAACTACAAAGTTACAACAGTAAATGTGATTTAGGTCATGGAAATGGTTTCAACTGTGTTGAGATTAATCAGATTTTGGTGACAATGGAACTAAGATAAATATATCTTGTCCTCTAGATTGTTACTGGAGTAGATTGTGTTTATCAGAATGATGACGTAATGGTTCTGGGAAGTTACAATTAAGAAAATAATCATACTGTTAGGGTTATAAGTGTCTTAGTGTGTACACTTGAAATCCTGACATGAAGTCCAATGGTCACTTTTTGTTTTTTAAGTGAAAACACCTGCATTTGTTTGTCAGAGTTTTGTTGGACCGGCTGTTACATCTTAATGAATGGATTCCTTGCCTAGTAGTTGCTTATGTAACTCCGTGGAGACTGACCTAAACCACGAGTCTGGTGAATGCATGATTCTACATTAATCAAGTTTTCTTTTCTCGTCAGTAGTTCTTCCTCATGGATTATTTGATTCTTAGACATCTATATCTTTGACAAGTTAGAATTTGCATGAACTGTACATAGATTCTTGATTCATGTAGTTATGAGCTATTATTTGCAAGTATATATACCAATTTGTTTGGATTTATTAAAAAAGGAAGCTTTTGAAGTTCCTTAAAATGTGTGGAATGTAGACTGCAGGTGGCAAAGATCACTTGCATTTTTTACCAAACTAGA
This sequence comes from Xerophyta viscosa, assembly GCA_002076135.1. Lineage (NCBI taxonomy): Eukaryota > Viridiplantae > Streptophyta > Magnoliopsida > Pandanales > Velloziaceae > Xerophyta > Xerophyta viscosa. The sequence continues at coordinate 418,263 of MJHO01000078.1, read as the reverse complement.
TCCAAGCAGGTTGTGTTCCTATGCAAGTTCTTCAATCTGATTTTTTTGGGTTGAAAAACCCTAAGTCAGTTATTATTGGTACGTTTTTAGGTTTGCCTGGTAAATTTCAGATTCCAGATATATGCATACGTGGGTCAATGTAACAAGCACTAATAGGTGGAACTATTCTTGTATCTCTTGAATCGATTTAATTTCCTAGAAGCTATTTCCCTTACCGTTTCCACAGAAGCGGGAATAAGATAAAAAAGGTCCTCACCTGAAAATATTTTTTTTTCAATGCCCTGCATTAACTGCATTTCTGTAATTCATGTGGTGTGCTTCTGCATATAAATTAGATAATCCTGTTTTATTAAATTTATCTGTACACTGTTAATTTGGAATTAGTCTATATTCATAAATTTATTACTCTTTTTTCACTTGCTTGCAGTATACGGTATTTGATCAGCTGAAGCATAGATTATTGAAGAGAAGGGAGAGACATTTGATAACATCAGGTCTCAATGATGGTTCTCCAGAGGCTCTTTCTGCCTTCTCAGCTTTTCTGTTGGGTGCTATCTCAAAAACAATATCAACCATCTTGACTTATCCGGCTATTAGGTAAGCATTCATTCTCGATATTCAAATGTCTTCACATCAATAGTCATCAAGTTTTACTTTACCTCTTATACATACTCTTTTTTGAGGGGTGATGGTTGAAAGCACGGACGCCCGCGCGGAAAAAATCACGGACGTCCGTGGGAAATGCATTTTCCACGGTGTTCCGTGATTTTTTCCGTGCGGGTGTCTATGCTCTTTACTATTTTCCTTTTTTGAGTGGTTATGAACTTATCAATTATGGCAAAATCAGAGCCGATACCGAAACTTGTTATTTTTGAACAGGTGTAAGGTCATGATACAGGCATCATCAGAGCTAGCAGATGGATCCAAGAAAGAGAAACCTAATGGTCCGAAAACTATGACAGATGCTTTATGTTCTATCTGGACGAAAGAAGGAATTCCTGGCTTTTTCAAGGGGTTACATGCTCAAATTCTGAAAACTGTTCTAAGTTCAGCACTATTGTTGATGATAAAAGAAAAAATAACAAAAAGTACTTGGGTTTTGATGCTTGCTCTTCGGAAATACCTACTCATTTCACAGGCAAGAATTAAGAGCTCATGAGGAAATAGCACAAGCTGCATAACCCTTCAAAATTACAAATAATGAAGTATTTGGGAAGTATCACTTCCTAAATGAAGCTTTTGATGCTGATTGTGTGGCTGCTTGTATCAGTATGTATGTCTTTCCTCTTGAAGAAGAACAATATATACCATTATATGTTCTTAGAATAGCTTATATATATATATATATATATATATATATATATATGTCTTTCCTCTTGAAGAAGAACAATATGTACCATTATATGTTCTTAGAATAGCTTATATATATGTATATATATAAGATTATTGCAGAAAATTTTCTTTCAGTCGGGCTCATTTTCTTGTAATGCTTTTATAGACATACATATTTGTTTGTTTAGCTTAAATAAAATAAAAAATGTTTATAGGATTATTTTGAATTAGAAATTTCGACACTGATCTCAAATTGCTGATTCGCCTAAACTCACGGTTATAGATAAGAGGACTCTCTGATTATAAATAATGTCAAATTCAAGAAGCGGCTAAAGTTTTGTGACTTGTGTGTATGTCTGTTCTGTGTGTGTGTGTGTGTGTGTGTGTGTATATTGTACAAAGTGTGTGTGGAATTTGTAGGGATACAAAGATGTTTTTAACATATAGAAAATGTTTGGGATAATTACAATTAGCTCTAGTTATTATACTTTCATTCCAAATAAATGTCTGCTTTTTTATTATTAGTAAATCAGTCCACGTATATATAAGTATTTTCTTAAAAAAATTTTGAACGTAAAAAATAAATTATGAAATGCTTTATATCTGTTGTATTCAAAATTTTTAAAAAAAAATATCTAGAAGAAATATTATAATTAAGAGAGTTGGAGTTGATTCGAGAGTTAAGGCGAAGTAATATATAATTAAATGGGATTTAAAAACTAAGTGATTAAAGAAATTATTTTGAAGGTATTAGTATTAATTTGAGATGGAAATGGATTAAAGTTATTAATTTTAAAAATTAGGGAGTAATCACTAAGCTTAAAATAGGAAGGGGTTAATTTTTTTTTTAAATAAAATTGGACTTATTCATAATTTTCCCAAGAAAAAAAATTGACGAGCGAGGGTAGATTAAATATTCCTGAATTTTACTGTTGTTACTTATGTTGGTTTAATTCTTTTAATTAACCAAACTACCCTTTTCTCGTCGCGCTCTCTGAGACCTTACCGGTGAACTCCGTCCAAATTTCCAACGTTACTGAGTTTTAGATCTCCGTCGATGTTGTCTTCGTCACCGGCCTCCGACGGCGGCGAACGCGATGCTCGGTTGTGGCGAACGGCGTTCCTCACGTTAAGAGACGAGGTTTCCGTCTCTCCTCCGCCGCAATCTCTTCTGCCGCTCCTCCACGATCTCATCCTTTCTCATCCATCCACCGCCCTAGCCTCCGCCGCCATTGAAATCCCCGCCCACGAGGTTTAGTTGCACTCATACTAATCCACTCTAATTTAGAGTTGCAGACTGCGAATGCACTCATGTGGTGTGATGTTTAAGAGTGGCGGTATTGGTGTTCGCAGGTGGCGTCAGATTTGGTGCTGCTAGCCGAGCTGGCGACCTCTGTTTCCAATTTTCACGGCGCCGCTGATGTTTTGCTAGCGGTACTCCGCTTGGTACGACTGGTTATTTGGTTTCTTTAGATTTTACGATTCTGTTTCTTTGATTATTTTTCGTCTCAACTTGTTATAAATTTTTATTCTTATTCCCTGGACTGTTTGTCTTTTTGGGAATGTGATGTAGCTGGAAGAATGGATCTTGGTTGCTTACAAGATCATAGAGTTTGTGGTTGTTTAGGGATAGGAAAAATATAGAATCTTCAGTCTTACTTTCTGTGACCCTTATATTATGAAGCACGTACACTTCCATATGGTGCCATGTCCATGAACACGGTGATTCTTCGATCACGTGTCAAACAGCGTATTGCCGTGTCCACTATTGGACACTCCATGATTTTGTATGCCGTAGAGTGACACTTCATGATTTTGTATGCTGTAGAGTGACACTTCAGTATTTTTTATGCTGTCTTATAGTATGTATACTAAATCAAGTTGGTAATAGTTAATCTCTCTTCGATAGTAAAACAAATCATGTTTTATTTAATCCATGAAAACTAACTTAAGTCATTTAGATGAAGATAGCTTTGGAACATTTTGTGCATATGTGATAATAAGTATAAGTAGTTGCAAATTGACAAAATTTGATTTCTAGAAAATTTTTGTTTCTAGAAGACTAGATCACATCGTTTGAATATTGTAAATCTGTTATCACAGGAGTACATATTGGAAACTATGGAAACATGTCAAATTGGTTTCTAGAACAGTTTTTATTCTAGACCATACATGGTTTGAAAGTTGGAATATAAAAATTAACATGGTAGAATAAAGAATTTTCCTAAATCCTACTGAGAGAAGTTTAAACTCATGTTATTTTCCTTGTTTAGCATAGTGGCTGGTAGGTAACAATTTGTATATTTTTCTTTTTAAATAAAGTGCTGGTTATTTTGTTTCAGAAAATTTTGCTAGGTCAAGTAAGATCATATGGTTTGATAGTGATTAGATCTAGAAGCATGTGGTAATGCATATTATCCGTTTGATTAATTTTCAAAGGCTTGTGTTGTTCCTCGAAGCTGCAGTAAGCATGAAATCAATATTCCATATTGCAAATGCTATCTACCATCTGTAAGTTTTGTGTATTTTTTCCCTCAGTGGCTAACTTCCTCGTTGTTTTGGATGTACTGCAGATTCATGCTGTGAGCTACAAAGTCCACCTTGATATTAACTCATCTTTCAAGGACAGTTATCTTGAACTTCTTAGGGCACGTTGTAGAGTACTCACTTGGTTGCTCTAGCACCAAAAGCCTTCATTATTTGAGTGCTGAGGGAACTCAAGGCATGACTGAAATTTTTATTCTCAGGTAAAGTACTCCTCTGATCTCTCTATGGTTTCTGATGCTGACTAGATTTGTAGATTTACATTCTCAAGTTTTTCCTTATGATAAATTCCAGCTCACATAAACAAGTAAAAATTTATAAAACATCATCCAAATGTTCAGTAGTAATTTCTTCTACATTTATATGTTAAAGTACATTCATTTATTTATGCTGAAAGGATTCTTACAAAGAGATTGTCACCAAAAGAATTGAGACTTTGTTTGTATAATAGCATCTATACACTGAAATGATCTCAGTTCAAGAAAGTAAGGCCTACTACTTCCTGATGTAAATGTGTGTGGAAGATGTTGCATTTTGCATTTAATGATTACAATAGCTTGCCACCATTATTGTTTAAGCTACCACACTTATCATATGTTTTAATCTGGACATGGGTTACAGTGCCCTCCATTGAGAAAGTTCTTTCTTTCTATTTTAGGTTTTTCGTGAAGGCGTCTGAGAGAAAAAGTTCATTGTCAGAGAGCAATCAGTTAATTAGGTTGCTTCTTTGCATTGTTTCATGCTTGCACAGTGAGTTTGCTCACGATGTATTATTCAAATGAACCTCAACATCCTGTTGATGTTGGGAGCAGAGCTCCAAATTGCCGTGTCTTCTGGGAGATGCAAACTACTGCACTGTGCCTTCTAGAAGGTGCTATATCCAAGTTAACTCTTCTTTATCCACAAATATGTGGGTATCTATTGTTGAGGTAAGCAATGTCATCTGCGTAATTGTTTGTTATAATTTCTTATGGTGATATATTCACTTGTTTGGTCCTAATTTTAAAGTAGGCTCTAAGAAGGGTGACAGACTTCTTGGCAACAAAGAAATTGCTTATAGAAGATACCACCATGTCCAGGTACTTTTTTCTTACATTTCTGTTGTTAGTTAAAAACAGTATGAAGCTCAATGCATATTCTGATTTCTTGTTTACCTTTATAATGGTTGACCCGCTACCCCATTTCCAATATGGGTGGCAACCTTCTTTTTGAAGGTAACGTTACAAATTGCAATCGTGCAGCAAGTTTAATGTAATGGAAGTTGCTTAACGTCTTGGAAAAACGTGCACTGACGTGTCACGAAAGCCGGGGAAACACGTTTCCCCTCCATGTGAAACGCGTTTCACGCGACGGGGAAACGCATTACCCCGGCTTCCGTGACGCGTTTTTCCGTGACGTCAAGCACAGCCCTTAATGTAATAGCCTAACAGGGATGTATGTACCTTGAGCTTATCAGTAACTATTAGGCCCCTTCGGCATCCAATCTAAACATGCCCTTGCTGGCGTACTATCTGAAATTTCTACTTTTATCAGGTTTTATTCCACCCTTTTCAACTGTCTGCATGTGGTACTTTCAAATCCACAAGGGCCCCTGTGTGATCATGTACGCCCATATTGTTTGTTTACAAATTACAAGTACTAGTAATCAATTTAAATATGTTGAACTCCGTTTTTAATATCAACTCTACAGGGGTCAGGTTTCGTGGCAACCTTGAAAATGTTTTTGTTATATGGGCTTTCTGGTAAATTCTCCAAATCTGCTTTGTCAACCAGTTTTGAGAGCAGATCTGCCTCTCGTTACCAGAAGTATGAACTGCCGGAATCTGGAAAAGCTAATCATGGTCGATATAGACCCCACACCAGCGCAGAATGGAACGGGATGTGGTGCACCTACCAGGTGCCCCAAGCACATCAGATTCCGAGTCATCTAGATACAGTTTTTCTTCCTCAGAATCTGATTGTAGTGACAGTGATGGATATGGTAGAGATGGAGACTGTTTTCGTTGCTCTAAATCTAGATTGGCTGCTGTTACTTGCATCCAGGTAATAATTAGCTAGATTCCCTCCATCCTTCTACTATAAAACTTTAGAAGTTATTGTTTGTTCTGTGGTAATCCTATTCACCTTTTTGGCATATTGCTGGATTTTTTTTTTCCGTTTGTTTTAGAAAGTCCATCTTTGTGGACTAAAATGTATGAAGTAGAAGCTAATGGCATCTTAGAACTGTTGATTAGTTAGCCTTGTTAAGCTCGTTGTGTTAGCATGCCCTAAAGTTTGTCACACATTAAATGGTCATGGCTTGAGTGTTAACTAAATATCTGGATCTCTGAACTTGTTTATTTCAGGTTAGATGGCTGTCAACGTACATGCTGTACCATTACTTATATGAAGATAATATGCACTTGTTAACATACCCCCCAATAAGATTATTATAATTCTTGAGGAGAAGGTCTCCATTCAAAGTTTATTTTTGGAAACTTCTTTTTATAGACCTCATATTGGCGGACTTATCACATGAATGATTACTGACCTTAGTGTAATATGAGAAACATTTTAGAACCAAGCTAGGGTCTAGACAGCGTGGATTTGTCTAATGCTGGAAGAATTAGGGTCTAGACAGCGTTGATTTTAAGCATGACTAAGGTCTATCACTAATTGTTTAGTCTTCTCTAGCAAATTTGTAACCTTAGAGGTCATCTGTAGAGATTGACATGCACTTAAGATGACACTTTCATATTTATTTGATATCACCAGTAGAAGGCTTTTACATTTACCACCTTCATATTGATGTGTCATGAGCATAGTATGTGTTGCATTGTCTCCGCTTATCTTACCACTTCTAAGACGAAAATAGTTCGTTATTCACACACATGAAGAATGAAGATACCGCAATGTCAGAGTATTAGTGAACCACTAAAAATAGCGATGTTTCTTTGTAAAGTAGGAGTTTGTTATCATAATGATATGAGTCGACATTTTTTTTGGATTATCATGGGGAAACCAACGAGTTTGACGTCATCATATGAGTCAACCTTTTTTTTTCAAGATTAGGTTAACCGCGCCACTTTGTGCAACCGTCATGACAGGTAGATCAATGAGTCATCTCCTTTTGGAGTCTTCTTGTCATGTTCCACTACTAGCTTTTTCTCTCTATTTATTGATTTCTTCTTGAAATCAGGTGCCCTATTATTTGTTTGTAGAAGTGGTCCTTCCTGTATAAAGAATTATCTATTGAAACACTTGCTGGAGATTCTGATATTTAAACATGCCAGGATCTTTGTCTTGCTGATCCAAAATCCTTTTCTTCATTGTGGCCGATGATTTTGCTGACAGTGATGTACTACAGCCAAGGTAATAGTTCTATTTAGTCTTTATACTATTTATTCACCTTTTTTCTTGAAACATCTGCCTCTTTTACTACCGCTTTCTCCAGGAACCATCAGCCTAACGTGATGTCATGCTTGGTTTTCGATCCTGTATTAAAGGTTTTTCTTTTAATCTTATACTCCACTTTATCTATTGTTTCTATCTTTGTTTTAGATGTTAATCTCTGCTTCTTCAACTCATTGAGGAAGGTTTAGTTCTTTTACTGGGAAAGGGGAAAATGGTTAATCAATCTCATATCACTGACTTTTAATAATCTTCTAGTGTGAGAGTTTGAATATTTTTGTCTATGTTACATATTCACTTGTTTAGTCTCCACTAAACTTGCTTGCTGTTATATCTAAAGGTACGACTTGCATCAGCTTCAACCTTAGCTTCCATGCTAGATGAGCGTTCATCACCATTTTGGCAAGTAGCTGAATTCAAAGAGTCAACTAAGCGGGCATTCACTACGCTTTCATGCTCTCTTGGTCAAATACTGATGCAACTACATAGAGGTACCTCTTGAAGTTTCCTTTTATTTGTTCTTATCTAAATGTGATAGTCAAGGAATAGATGAGATCAGTTGCAACTTTTGGTCTAACTTTTTTTTGTCATTTAATATGTCTGTATTTAGGTGCTTTGCCTTCTATCCATATCTATCTTTCCTGTCTTAACTTTGTTCTCCTACAATATGGGTTAATGTGGTTGTTTAATCTGAAATTGTTAAAATAGCTGTTGTAGATGGAAATATGTGTATTTTGTAGCCACTATGTTTCAAGGATGACAGATTGATTAAACTATAGCAAGTAATATGTCACTTACCATCAAGTTTCATATGCCTATTTGACATGCTTGTCAGAATTTGACTGAAATAGAGCTTTCTTCTTGTGTCTGGATGCTATTGACGTGGATACACCGCAATCTAACTTTTTCATTGTTTTGCAGGTTTACTCCATTTGATTCAACATGAAAAACACAGTGGACTGCTTCTATCTTTATTTAAAGTTCTTATGCTTTTGATCTCTTCTACTCCGTATGACTCTGACATCATTTGAACATATTAGCAGTTAACTTTTCATGATCGAATGGCAGTCTTATATATTTCTTTGTGATACACACTATAGCTCATTTAGTTTTCTTGAAATATGTTCTTGCAGTCTTTGCCTATTCATGATGCAACACAGTATCACCCATTTGTTTGTCTTAAGACAGTTTGTACAGCACTTGTACCCGTGATCTTTAACTCACTGTAAAACCTCTAAAGTTTAGGTTTAGCCTTTTAAATGAGCCATTAGTCTGTAAACTTTTAATATTAGCCCAGGAAAAGCGCTTCAATTAGGTAACTCACTGTCTTGTTTTGTTTCATCTGTCAAAACTGCTGAGTAGTCATCCTTTTTGTTGAAGAGGAGGTATGTATAGCAGCCGAACACTTGGCTATTTTCAGCTATTTAGGATATTTGAATTTGTTGAAGAGAAACTTGGATTTCATCCAGAGCACCTAACTGATTCTATTCTTCATTTTTTAATAGTTTTCCATTAGCAAAATGGATGCCAACTAATCGGATTTCATTGCATGAAACTAAATCTCATCAGGAGAGGACAACCAATTTGAAATAACACACAGTTTCCTAGCATCTGATATTTATCCTTTCAAATGAAGTCGACATTTTTTTTGTTAACACAAGCAGGTATTCTCGGATGCCAGGAGATCTTTTACCTGTCGTTATTGCATCCTTGAAGACTAGAATCACCAAGGATCTTTCTGTCAGAACTGGAGATTTCAGTCTTCTGGTTAGTTTAGTCTTCTTTCAAAGACTTGATAATGATGTATGACCAGCATGTCTGATCTCCATACCGTTTTACAGGTGAATGCTCTTAATTGCTTGGTAGCTGCATTTTCGATATCACCACCTTCCCCTTTTGTCTTTGAATTTCTTGAAGAAGAAATTGGGAAAGGTTTGGAGGGTACTACACTTATTAGCACTATATCAATATTTGTGTATGATATCCAAGTTTGAAAGATGGTGCTTTTGGCAAGCCAATGGATATATGATTAGCTGAATCATTGTCAATAAGCAGTGTAGAAAAGTATGTTGTAGAAGAAATAATAATTTTATTTATTAGAGACTGTAGATTGCTTTACAATGTGGAGGCCTAGCCTCATATTTATAGATAAGAAAAATATAAATTTGCCTAATAAGAAATCCTAATAAAATAAAAATACAATCAACCTAAATATTCTACCAAACAAATCTCTAACAGATTTATATTTTAAAAAAAAATACGCCCCTTTAAGCTTGTGGTGCGAACCATAAGTTTGAATATAAATTGAGAAAATATAATAAAAGACAATCGTGTGCAACAAACGGCCAAGGAGCTATATACCAAAGGGTATAGGTCAAGGAACTATAGGTAAAACCTAGGGAGCTATAGGTCAGGTATAGGTAAGGGAGGTATAGGCCTAGAAACGATCAAGGAGCTATAGACCAAGAAATGACAAGGAGCTATAGACCAATGACTGAAGAAAATCGATCAAAGAGCTAATAGTTGTGGAGCTATAGATTAAGAACGATCACACAATCAAATGGCAAAAAAGCGCTGAAGACGAATACAGGAATGGTGGATTGGCGATGATGCAGGTGATGACTCTAAAATAGAAAAACATGCGGCAATAAAAGATTCGGTAATAAAGTTGTTGAAGAGGATGGTAATGACGGTTGTGAACATGCGCAAAAGAACTGAATATGTCTTCTCTATAGAATTGTAAAGCAACGGAGTTTGAAAACCTGCCCGCAGCCATGATGTAGATACGGCCACGGGCGAGCGCAATGGAAAAATTCCGAAACAATCTAAGACCATAGCTGCTCTAATACCATATGGTGCCTTTTCAATGTGTGGCTTTCAAGGCATTCTTCTTAGCTGCAACAAATAATCTGTGGCAGTATTGTGCATAGGTACTATCAAGGCATGTAGGTACATCCATTATAATTGATGTCACTTTATCAAACAAGAATGTTACTTTCCAATGTCATTTTACCAACTTTCTTTCAACTAATGGTAAAGGCAGCGAAACAGCCATTCAATTGCTACTGCAGAATTTCTACATGGTAAAATTTTAGAAACAAACTGAAATAATTCATTAGTTGGTAATATCTTATGCTACAACTTATAATCTAATATGTGTCTCCTCTATCATAATTGTTGTCACAAAGTAAAATGCGGGGTTGCCACAAGTTAAAGTGATGTAGATTTTGACTTTCTACTCTTTTTCTTTTCCATCTCTTCTAATTACATACCAATTAAATGCTGACATGTGAGTATAATATTTGTTTGTGAACTGTACTCTAGTACAGCGGTTTCCTCACTTATGCCTAGAGTGATACTAACATATATAACACAATCTTCTTGTTGGAGAATCAAGCAATAAATACAATCGTAAATATTAAAGATGTGTGAGCATAATAAGATGTAACATAATAGGCGCTTCCTATTTATGTGGCTGAAGCATTTTGGAATTGAGAGAAGAACAGAGTCGTAAGTCAAGTTTCCTAGATTACTGACATTAGATTGACTGCATTCAAAGTTGGTGCTTGATAAATTAAACCTTACCAAATTATGTAAACGGTCCTTATGATTTACATAAAGTTGCAAATAAATCCTCTCTGTGGTTGGGAAAGACGCCTAATAGGTCATCTGCTGCATGCAATTATATATCCTAATTGTTAGTAGATTACGGGCTAATGGCATTACAGAAGTCCCGAGAATTAAAAGTATTTTATCTAGCATCTACAATTGAAGTTATTGTTAGTCTTTTAATAAAGCTGGTGGCACCTCCACTATCTTATCTAAGATTGTGAAAGATAAAAACTTCATTAGTGTTTTAGTTTAGCTTGGATATTTCACTATTGTTTCATTTTATTTTGAGCAAGGCCATTTGAGAGTGTTAAGTCTCTGATCTGACAGTAAATGATGTGCATTGATTTTTATGCACCTTTAATTCACCGTTATTCATGTATGTTAATGATTTTTAGAGTCCTACGCTGCATCCTTGCATTCAATCCAATAAAGTTGCCACTGTTGGTAACATTTTCTTGTATCAAACTCAATGTTGTCAAAGGCGCAAGGCGCAAAGGTGGTCCCGGAGCCTAGGCGCAAGGCGCAAGGCGTGGCGCAGGCCTTATTAACGCAAGGCGCGCTGTTTCCTTAGATATAAATATCTCCATAAAAAATACAAATTTAAACCAAAGTTGTCATAGAAAAGATCAGAACAAGCCTATTAGCAAAGATTTTACACATATCAAAATACACAGATAAATTTCTTATGTCATTCTTAAGACTCTTAGCTCTTAAAATATGTAAACTTGCTAATTACCTTTAAATTTTGCGGAAGTTAGCTTATTGATAGATTCTGGACAAGCCATATTGGAAAAGCACATGGTCACATCATATGAACATGTTGACTCAAAGTCTAAAAGTGTGAAAAATGATGAATAGCTAGCTTTTTTTAGAGATGTTCACATGAAGAACATGTTCATTATGAAAAACTAGCTCGTCTCCAACCTTCGCCGTCCTCCTCCAATCCAGCAGGCGTGTTGCTTGTGAGAAAAATTAGGGAATTTTTTCCTATTTTAGCCCACTGTAGTGAGTAAGGAACTCTCATATGGACTGAACAATAAGGTCTGATGGTTTAATTGGGCTCATATAGTTTATAAATTAGGCCTGTTCACTAGGCGTAGCAAGGCGCGCCTAGGCGCGATAAGGCTGCGCCTAGTGAACGGGGGCCTTGCCTTGTTCTTGGAGGGCGCAGATTCGTGTGGCGAGCCTAGGCGCGCCTTGGCGCGCCTTTAACAACACTGATCAAACTAAGCATTAAAGTACTCTTAAGTCTTAAGTGTACATAACTTAACGGAAGAAAACCCAAGTGGTTATGTATGTAGAATATTTGGCGACCTTACCTGCATTTATGGAAAAAGCTTGAGCGCACGGAACACCACGTGGGAAACATGTTTCCCGTGCATGTGAAATGCGCTTCCCAAGCGTGGGAAACGCGTTTCCCGCGTGTTCCGTGCTCAAGTCCGTGCTTCGTTCCATGCGCTCAAGCATTACCCTGCATTTATCTACATGGTTACATTTTCTTCATGGCTCTAGCACAATAGCACACAAGGTTCCATGTAGCCAAGTCACCTAGTGGGAAGTCTTTATTGTTGCTGTTGTTTGCATGTTTCTTTGTTTGATCTGGTGTAAGGCTTAGTCAACAACTGCTGTCACGCCACAATTTATGCTGCCATAGTCTATACAGGAAAAATTTCATTCCGAAATGTACAGGTTAGAAGTTGCTTGAAGAGAGCTGTAATACGCAGCATTTGTGAGCAGATTCCAAATCAACTTGAGAAGTTATCGCATGAGAATTTGATTTGTAGTGTTGCTTGTCTTTTCTCTTTTTTATTTTGGTGATCTAAGAGCTAGCGGACTGATATGTTTGTTGTGGAAATAATTTATGTGCAAGAAACGTTTACTCGTACACTTTCGAGCATACATGTTACAAAAGTCGTGATGCGGATTGGGAGCAATCGCGTTGTAGTTTTAAGTGTTGGTTTCTTACGATTTGGATGATATTTTTATACTAGTAAGCTAGGTCATTAGGGCCTAGTGGTTTTTTATGTTTCTGGAGAAAGTAATTGCTGTCTTTTTACAGGTGCTAACCTTGCTTTAGAGGAGTCAGGTTTGGTATATGTTCTTCTTCAACTTGTGGAGCAAAGAAAGCATCCAACTATCACATTGGAGGCGCTCCAGGTAGCTTTCATCCTGAAGTGTCTTTTCTTTTTGTGGATTTGGTAACATTGGGGGTTTCATTTGGATGCATTTTGAGGGGTTCAATGCAGGTCCCAAATCCCAATTAGAATTATGAGTTGTATGCATCTTTTTTAGTCTGGCTACTTTTATATGTCTTGATACTTATGATAGTTTATTCAAGCTTGCTGGTGGTACACCCTATAAAGTATGCTTGCAAGCTGCTCTGTTTGAATGTGGAATGTTCAGATTAGGTCCAAATCAAATCCAGGTTGTAGTAGAACATATATTGATAATTTGATATGAAGTTTGTTGCCTTAGTTCTTATTAGTTTGTCCATGTATCTGGAGCAGTATCATAGTATTTGTTGTTATGGTGCATTCTTTTGGTTTATATATATTTGGCTTAATTGCTAGGTCTTGATTTACAACAACAATAAACCAGTAAGAGGTCCTACCTGAGTGAGGTTTGGGAGGGTAGGATGTTATGTAGCCATACCCCAAAGGAGGCTGTTTCCTTAGACCCTCAGCTTGGACAACCAAACAATCCTCACACAAGCACACCAACGCATAAGCAAACAAATCCGCAGTGCATGAATTCAGACCACACTGCCCGAGCATGCTAAGAGACAATGCACACAATAAATAATCTATATGATACTAAAAAAGGAGTGAGAATGGAGCAGGAGGAAGCAAACATAGAAAAACAATTGGTGGATCTTGATTTATGTCTTTATATTCTTTGAGTTTTGCTGAAAGATTTCTGTTTAAAATGTTCTGGAGACTATGACTGGTTAAGGATGGTGGTTCTTAGTTGCAGGAATCACCAATTACCCACGAACCCTCCTCGGTACCTCGCTCCCATTCTCGCTTCCGCTCTATTCCCACGCCCGCTTTGAGCGCTTAACCACCTAATTAATCCGGCCTCACTTTTTTACATTAGTATTATTATTTTATTTTAAGAAAATCGTGTAGAATACACCTTGGGAGTTCTAACAATAGTTAATGTCAGAGCAATTACTTTATTTAGAATGATAAATGTATATTTGTATGTATATATTGTGGCATCCTTTGTTCCCAAAGCTTTTCTCAAGATGCTTGGTTCTCTGTTCCCAAGTGGTGGTTGTTTGGGCCATGGGCCATGGGTCAGTAGTGTTTGTCGTGGTGATCTAGAGGAATGGTGTGTGGTAATTGTGTGGATGGGAGGCTAGTGGAGAGAAAGGAAATAGGATTTGATGGCTTTGACTCTGGTTTGGCCCATAAGTGACGCAATCACCACACAACCTTGGATGTTCCTACCGATGTAGTAGCGCTTGGATGTGGTGTATTGGGATACTTGTACACTTAATCCAATGGCCATTCAAATGTCGCACTAAAGCGAAGGCTTATTGGAATGAGTATCCACCCATCCAACGCACATCCAGCGGTTAGAATATCGATAGGGTTCTATATATATATATATTTATTTATTTATTTATTTATTTACCTAACTAACTGCCCACTTATCGTCTTTGCAAAAAACCAGCATTGTAGTAAGCATCTCTGTTGCTCGTACATACATGTGTCACATGGCTTTAAATTTATGCAAATATTCAAACTTTCAACGACAAATAGTTCATTTTGAGTAGTTTTTTATTCAGTTGAAGAAGCATTGAGGTTCAAGAGCCAAGGTTTAAAATGCCGGGCGGCACGCTCGGTGCCACCCGGTAGGATCCGGCACCGGCCTGTCCGGTACGGGCGAGTTTCGCCCGTGCCGGACGTGCCGCCCGAAACGGGCGGCACGGAGTATAGTTTCATTGCTGTGCCGCCCGACATGGGCGGCTCCGCAATGAAATTGCCCATGAAGGGCTGACAAGACAGCCCTTCATGGGCATTTCTTCTTCTTCTTCTTCTTTTTTTTTTTTTTTTTTTTTTTTTTTTGGATGTAGCCTGTAAAGATTTGTTTTTTTTTAACTTAATTTTTTTTAATTTAAACTTTACTTTTTCACGGGTATAAAGTTAAAATTTTTTTCCTAACTTTGTATCCGTAAATATATAAATTAAATATAAGCATTATAAAGTAATTATGAATTATGTGTTTTTTTTTTAATAAATTATCATGTGCTTTATTTTTTTATTTTTAATTAATTTTTAAAATGATAAAATCATATTTTCGGCACGGTTGGCACGGCACGATCGGCACGTCTCGAGTTTGAGACTTACCGAAACTCGGCACGAAACGGTTTTTAAAACCTTGTCAAGAGCAATGTAGTTGAGCGTCTCTTCTCTATTTATAATTGTATGTGGTTGCTGCTTTGGGGCATAATATAGCTCAACTAAACTATGGGTTGTGAAGTTGAACTTTTTTATTTTGTTCTTTAGGGCCAGTATATATTTACTAAGTATGGATAAACCAGCTAGAGATATCTGATCAGAAACACGTAAACTTACCTCCATTAGCATATACAATATGCGAATGAGGATCTTTGTCTAGTTTATGACTGGCTAATACATAAACTTGCATCTTATGGACCATTTTTTTCCCCAGTCCGATTTGTATGCAATTAATACATATTTTCTTCCTAGATATTCCCTGAACTAAATGTTTGTCTACTGGCAGGCACTAAAGGCAGTAGCACACAACTACCCAAATACTGTGACTTCATTCTGGAGACAAATATCTGCTGCTATTATGAAATTATTGCAGTTGCCAACTGGGGATAATTCTCCTGCGTTATATTCTGGACATTTGAAGGGGGATGTGAGCAATTCTGCAGGATCATTATCTGAAAGATGCACTGCGGTTGCCGTTAAGGCATGTGACCTTGATTACTTGTGACGTTCTTAATTTGCTGGTTAAAAAGTTTGTTTCTTTTTTCTATCAGATTGCTTGTTATAGTTTCTCATTGGTAAAAGATTATTGACACTCATTTTCTCCTTATTACATGCCCCTTTATCTTTGATTTCATCAAGATTTTGAAATCATTTATTGTTATTCGCACTATGCATTGACTTTTATTTTTTAATACAGGTTTTGGATGAGTGTCTGCGTGCAGCATCTGGATTCAAGGGGACAGATGACCTTTATGAACCCAGATTACTTGATATTCAACTTAAATCGGATCGAAACATTAGCACCAGAATATCATCGGCCCCACTTTATAGTGTTGAGATTTGTGAGGCTTCACATATCCACCAGGAAGACATCTATTCAGGGACTCAGATGTGGTGCGAGATAATTGAACAGCATCTACCTTTGGGTTTTTGTCATACATCTCCTATGGTAGGTATTATGCTCTTCCTCCTTAGGCCTGCTCCTTTCACTACGGTCTTATTTTCATATGAAAACATTAAGACCAGCCAATATCAGAACCCATGTTACTTATATCATATATGATATGGTTCTATTTTAGCATATGAAAATATTTCTCTTGCTTTTGACAATCTACACATGGCTGATAATTGAGCTTTAATTACATCAGAGGAGCAGAGACCTTGTTGGTTCTTTTTCTTTTGAATAGCATTTAGTAGGTCATGCAGTGGGTTGTTTCATTGCTTTTGATTGGTGGATTGGTTTTCAGTGTTGCGTGCTACTGGTGTATGTTTGTTTTTTTCAATTGTCGATGTATCAATTCTCTACATATTAGGTAGATCTTCTATATGCTGGAATGAAATCCTTTCAGAGCTGGTTGTCTTTAATCTCGCTTCCATATGATTTATTCTTGCTAGGTAAGGGCAGCCTCAGTTACATGCTTTGCTGGACTAACTAAGTCAGTATTTAGTTCTCTCTCCGAGGGAAATAAAGAGTATATCATTTCTTCTGCTGTAAGTTCATAAATCCTGGCAACTATTCTTGTTTCTTGTCATTAGAGAAAAAATTACCAGTTGTTTCTTCGTTTGTAGCAAGCCTTAAGCAAAATGCTAAGATAGTGATCTAATTGCTGGCACAGGTAACTGCAGCTTCAAATGAGGAGACTTCATCTGTCCGAGCAGCTGCTTGTCGAGCCATTGGTGTGATTGCATGTTTTCCTGAAACAGTTTCTAGGTAACTTCAAATCATGATAAATTATGAATAGTCTGAAATTTGATATAGGTATTAATTTCAGAAGCATTCTATCTGCAGCTTGAGGGTGTTGAATGAGTTTGTTGATGTAGTGAAACTGAATGCACTTGATCGAGTGGCCTCGGTAATACTTAACCTTCTCGTTTTATTGCTTTGCTGTAGAAAAGTATGTCTGGTTTATATTTTTCTAATTAAGTAGCGAGATGGTACGAATGCTTAATGGGGTGACAAGCAGAGTTCTTTGGGCTGTTCAAGCATGACTCTTATCTCTTGATATGCTTGATCCAAGCTTAAACTGTCTTGAGATAAACATACTGAACTTTTTCAATTTTTTTTCAAGCTGTTCAAGATTCATAATGAACAAAGTTTGTTTAGGATTAGGAGCCCATGAACATGACAGATTCATGTGTCTGAAACCTGAAAATTTCACAAATTACATACATATGAGATAAAGATAAAGATAAATTACAAATCACAAATTACATACTTTGTAGCATTTTTAATTATTACATGTTTTAACAGCTGTTGTTTCAAACAAAATTTCCAAACGAAGCAATTCTATTCATAGAAAGTTCTCAAAAGCCCCTTTAATGAATTAGATAGATCACAAAGTTTCACATATTGTTTTATCACTTTAAGGCTTTTGGATTGGAGCTTTTGGTGAGCTCACCAATCAATTGGGAAAGTAAGTTAGAATAACACCTTAAATTATCAACTCTAGGAGATACACTAGTACCCTTTTTGTTGTTGCTTGCTGTTTACTGCTGTAGCGTACTGAATTCTTTTTGCCTATGCAGGTTCGTATAACCGCATCATGGGCTCTAGCAAACATATGTGATTCTCTTCGACATAGAGAAGGAACTTTGTTGCACTCGGAGATATCAGGTCAGAGTAGCAGTTAACAAATGATCTTTAAGCTTTTAGTTCCTTTTACCTGATGATTGATTTTCTCAAGTTATCCTTGCAGGCCAAACGGTCAAGTATGAAATTCTTCCTGCTTTAGTTGAGATTGCTTTAGAGATGTCAAAGGATGGTGATAAGGTGCAAACATACTTGTATTTTTCTTTTACCTGCACATTACGCTGCTTTAAGTTCTTCACTTTTACATACATCGGCTTCAATGCACTACGTGATGATTACGGGATAAGGTGTGTCTGCTATTCGAACATTGAAAACCTTATGTAATTCAAGTTCTGCCATTATTAACATGAAAGTGGGGACATACTGACCAACTAAAGGGTCCAAATATGCAATTTTTACTATCTTCTAGTTGTTCGTCTTTGATATAGCTTTTCATACTGCCATTTATCATTCAGTTGATCATGAACTAGGAACAGATGGAAATTTGGCTATGAGTGACTAGCAAAAATTAATTAAAGATAAAGAGATTTGCTGGAAAGTTGGCTGTATAATTCTGTATTTCTGGACGTGTAGCTGAAATGTGAAAAGATAGGGCGTACAAGGAAACAAAGCTGAACTCAAATAGAAAATTTTGCATCTTTGCATTTAGATATTCCAAAATATGCTAGAACTCAGGAAGGTAACTATCCCAGCTTGGAGCGAGCTCTACATAAGATCTTTCTTTTCAGCAGCCCCAAAATTGGCATAGTCAGTGAAGTTAATTGCAGCGTAACTAAGCATCTACACAACATTGATGATCGATGTAGAATGAAAAAGAGGGAGTTAATCTCATAGGTAGCTCTTTATACAAATGATTTGTGATACTTTAAAGCTTCATAAAAACATGCTTGATATTTAGGGGGTGCAAATTGAGTAAAAAGTATTAATTTGATTTTTAATTTTATATTAGAAGTTTGGGCCCCTTTCTATTAAATGTAGGATGCTATTTACCAACTAAATTGACCTCCACCTCTGGAGAAACTCTTAATGTATCTGAATGAGTAGTTTTGCAGAATTGAAATCTTAATATTCTTGTGTTTTTTGGTAATTATCTTATCTTTTTTTTTTTTAATGAGAAAGTCTTGTTTATACTTTATACTAAAAATGCATATTTGGTCTTCCAACTTAACACAATGGTTTAATAAAACCTCGTGCTTTTTCTTGGCTCATTGTTGTTCAACACTTGAGTACCATTTTAAAAGCCTCATTGAAGTATTTTACTGTTCATGCTGCTCGAAAAAAAAAAAAAGCCGAAAAAGGACTATTTTTTGGTTAATTTTGTTTCATGCCATTTGTGCCTATTGTGTGAAAGGTAAAAATTTACTTATCCACATGTGAAAGAAGGAAACATAAACACTAGGGGTAGAGGCACAGTGACACACAGGAAGAAATTTATTTCTTTCAGTGTATTTGAAGTTTGTGTTTGACTGTTTGCAATATTTGGGATTTTAGAAGTGATCTCATCGCTTGCATCTTTTCTGGAATAAATGTGAAGGATTAAAGATTGAATATGAACAAAATATCGAGTTGGTTCATGCACAATTCTTATTCTTACATGACTGTAAAGGATGCCAGCCTTATCTCGGTTATCTTGGACCAAGCAGAAGTAGTATTTCTTCTATAGGTTTATGCTTTTCCTTTTTTTGGAAATTTTCTCAACATATTTCTATATTTATAATTTGAAACTTCTACCTGTATTTAGGTTATGCTTCTTTGAGGATGAAACTTCTCTACGAAATGTTCTCTATTACTGTGTTTATTCTGTTACATCCACATATATATTGCATATATGTATATACTATATACACACGCACACACATATATGTACACATGTACATACACGTGTGTGTGTGTGTACGAGACAGCAACATGATGTATAAATAATGGTTTTAACGTTTCGGTCGGCATACACCGTGCTGCTCGAAATGTGCTGCGGGGATCTGGCGCCAAGACAGTGCCGGGCCACCCGGCATGGCGTCTGATGTTATTTTTTTTTTCTCTATTAACGGCATGCACAACACGATCCGTTATCTCGCGTCACGAGCATGACCTGTGTTAGGTCGCGCATGCGATCGGGTTGCCTAGTCACGAGCCACCATTTTTTTTGTATTTTTTTATTTCTATTGCATTTATTGTTTTTTTTCACGTTTTAATTTAATACAAAATAATATTTTTATATCGACACGGCATAAATGGCACGTCTCGAATTTGGAATTTACAGAAACTCGCACGGAAAACCTGGGTGTGCGAGAAATTGAAAAGTTGCTTGTTGACATAGATAAGTTTACTTTTCTCAATAGGAACACCCAAATTCTTTAGTCTTCTTCTGCATAGGATCAGAAAATTGATGGTTAATTATCTTGCTATATGATCGTTGTGGATTTATTACCTCTTATTTGTTGACCAAACACCTTGCAAGAATTAGTTGCAAGGTTAGTCTTTTTTTATGTTCTGAAGTCGCTAAAAAAGTGGCAATGGAGATACCTCATGTCATATTACAAATTGGGCATCTAAAAGGTCTTTATGTGTAAGCAGGTCAAAGCAAATGCTGTGAGGGCTCTTGGAAATCTCTCACGATTCGTCAGATTCACTGACAATGTGGGAACAGAAAACATCACTACCTTGTCTGCTGAAGATCTGGGGTTGTATGCTTACAAGGATTCCAATGGTAGTCATGTGACAACATATTTGAACAGTGATGGGAATTTGTGCGGAAATTCTGCGTGGCTAGAGAAGATGGTTCAAGCGTTTGTTTCATGTGTCACAACTGGGAATGTAAAGGTAGGCTTCTTTGTGATGTTTTGATGTTGTGGCCAAGGTTCGATGCACGCCTTGTGCCGACCGAAACGTCTCGGAGCCGGCACTGGAACGGTACCGGACTGGCCGGCACAAGCTTTTTTTTTTTTAAAAAAAAAGTTAATACTGTTCATCTTCCTCGCTTTCGCAAGGAAGATGAACAGTCGTGCAGATGCCGGTCGCGCCGGAGGGCGTGACTTTTTTTTTTTTTTTCCGTTGCACCGGTGGCGCAACTTAAGTGGTCTCTACACGTGACCACTGTTTTATTTTTTATTTTTTGTTATTTTAATTAAAAATCTTAAAAATAACTTTCAAAGTATAAAAAATATATTAAAAAAAATAATAAAATATTTTATTATCGGCACGGTCGAAACGGCACGGTCGGCACGTCTCGAGTTCGGAATTTACCGAAACTCGAAACGGAACGAAACAGAAAACCTTGGTTGTGGCATTCTTGAGTTAATCTAGAAAAACTCGCATTGAGTTATATTAGTTAATTGAAAGATCTGGCAGCTTGCTTATTTAGATATCATCAATTTATCTATCTGCAATGATGGCTTGTCTTCATAATGTTCGTATGTTAGAGAACCTTGCCTCAGATTTTCCTTTTCTTTGAATGCGTATTTTCTCTTTTCAATACATTAAACATATTATTATGTTTATCATCCAGGTCCAGTGGAATGTTTGTCATGCTTTGGGCAACTTGTTCTTGAATCCTTCGGTGACACTATACAGTGCTACGTGGTAGAAAATCTATCTTTCTAATGTGTAGTTTTTTTTTTTTATATTTTGAGGTAGAGTTTGTTATTTTAAAGGTCTTTCGTCTAGTTTTTTGTTTTATCTGTTGCCAAAAGTGGTTTAGCTATATGTTGACCTTATAAAAAACATTTTTTGTTTGAACCTAATGGATGTTGTTAAGCGTGCTTCATTGTTCCTTCCTTTGACGTTAAACCCTGCATATTACTGATACTTTTTTCATATTGCGGAATCTCTTTACTATCCAAGGATTTGGGAAAAAAAACAAAAACTGGTTAAATTGTCTGTAAAGTAACTAACACTTGTTTTTTAGTAGCACGTTCAAGTTACTTTTTTAGCATGTCGAGACAAGTCATGACGTAGGTACCACAAGTAAAAATTCATTAAAGGAGGGAATGCTTGGTCATTCCAAGCAGGGAGAGGGACTACATTTTTTGAAACTACTACATAAAAGTTTGTTGGCCTTTAAGCTATTGCGTTGCCACATTGACTATTTTGGTTCTTGACCCTTCTATTATTACCACACTTTTGTTCTCATAGTGATTGATTGATAGTGAAGTTTTACTTCATGTGCTTACTATTTTCTTCTCCTATTGTAGTACCATATTTGAGAACATACAATTGATAGAAGCTCTAGTTTGTATTTGATTACCCTCCTTTTAGGTGCTTGTTTTCTACCGCATTGCATATACTGGTTGGATTTGTTTACTTGCTTATTATGAAGATCGTGAGGATACAGATGAAGCAAGGTCCCGTTATTAGTTTGTCATGTCATTTGGAGGCACATCTTAGAGAATGAAAAATTAAATGAATAACTAATTGTGAAAGTTCTTATCATATCATGGTTCGTTCAGTCATGGCTTGGATGTTTGTGTAACATCTAGATTTCAATGCAGGGCATCTACAGTTTTCAGTGTTCTTCTGTTGCTCCTTCGTGACTCAACCAATTACAAGATTAGAATACAAGCGGCAGTGGCATTGGCAGTGCCAAATTCAAGAAATGGTTAGTTGTAAATGACAAGATTCTCTGATGCAGTTCTTAAATTCTCAAGACATTCTCTGTTTTTACTTCTATTAGCATTATGATGGATTTCTTTTTCTTGAGAAATCTCTTAAGGTAACATGTAGCTTAGCTTTCTTTCTTTCTCTTGTTAACCAGTGAACCTATATAATATGGTGCTATGGTCGTTGGCACTGCTGACAAATACCTTCCTATATTTTACTTTTTGAAGATCTATATAGGAAATGCTTGAATGCTTCAATGTACTTCATGTAAGCCCCAAGATATTTACATGTAAATGGGAACTGACATTTTCAAAGTATTTAGTTAAACTTCAGGTAGTGAGTGAGATAGACCACATAGTCTCTATATGGGAACTTTATACGCGTGAAACTTTTGATGCAAACAGCAAACTATGCAGGCAAACACTAAAATTTGGATGTGCAAGGTTACAATAATCAATGATCTATTCGTATCTTAATAGAGGAAGCGAATGAACTTCCAACAAGGGCCCTTCTGCATGTGAAATGTTGTGCTTTTTTGGATGATCGTGGGAGATCTATCTCACATTATTTTGTTCCTGATCTACAGTAGAAAATGTTACCGCACTATTTAGGGAACTACTTTAATGTAATAAATTTGTATTCCTAATGTAATGTGGGTCGCATGATTGCCAATCATCATCCTAATGCAACTGTGTAATAGTCATATCTTATTGACAGATATTCCTGTCTACTAATATGTAAATATGCATGGCGTTGATGTAATAGTTTGCTCTCTATATTTGCAGATTATGGTAGCTCGTTTTCTGATGTTGTTCAAGGTTTGCAACATATTCTTGAATCTTTACGTTCAGAACAATCTACACCACCTTCCAGTTTCAAATACAAGGACGATCTAGACAAGCAGGTAAGGGTAATTTTTTTATAAATTTAGTTATTTCTTTTTTGGTAACTTGTCAATGAAGACATCTTTTTCAACTAACATGTAGTATGTTTTGTAGCTGACATCAACTACTTTACATGTTCTTGGATTTGTATCCTGTAACGATGACAAATCACTCAAGGATTTCCTTGTGAAGGTTAGATTGTTTAGTTACATTTTTTCCATTTTTCTGATGTGGATTGGTAAATGAGTGGTTGGTACATCTAGATTCTAGTCATAACTAGTGTTAAAATTGAAATAAAGTGTCAGAGATCTTTGCAAGAATCATTGATATGAAAAGAATATAAGCTTTTACAAGATTTTCTCTTAATTGCTGTTGAGATGTTTGTTTTCTCCGACACTAATTGATCTTGATAAGAATTGCCTTCCGATAGTTTCTAATAGTATCCTCCTTGATGGGGCTTTTTCTAAGATATTCACATTCATGTCTATTTATTCCCATATATCCACAATTCGGTAGCAATAAAATGCTATCCTTGAACTTTTCTGTGCTGCTAATAATGGTATAGAACCTCATAAGCTGGTAGTATTTATTGTCGTTATTTTTGAAATAAGATATTTGTGTAAAAGAACAAGGCAGTTGGCTAGCAATTATGGTAATGAGTTTTGAGTTTCTTTTGACCTGGGAATAACCAGAGATAAAATCAATACTTTTTCCACCTAGATATGGATGGAAATATTCGCTGCATAGAACTTCTATTGAAGTGAAATTTTTGGTTCTAGACTAAACAAACATTTGTTGTCTTTTGTAGAAAGCTTCTTTTTTAGAGGAGTGGTTCAAATTTCTTTGCTGCTCTCTAAAGGAGGCGAATAACCTGTCTTCCCTCGGCAATCCAAGTGCACTTGACAAGACTGACGATATGATGACCATGAATTCCGAAACAAAGAAGAAGACCCTACAGAAAGCATTACAATCTACAAGTGATGTCTATAGTAGCTGTCATCAACACTCATATGCGGAGATTCAAAAATATGGGAAGCAGCTTATGATATATCAATACCCCTTTGCATAGTTTTATTTAACTGGCATAATGGTCTAAATAGCGTTGATGATGGTTTGATAAGATGGTCTCGCCGACTTCAAAGTGCAAAGCACTCGAGAGCTATATGTTTAATACCCTACAAAGCCCCTTGTTCAGATGCAAAGCTATCGTACGTTATGCATAGAATTCCCTGTTTATAATAGACTGTACAGTTTCTATTGTATTTCTTATCAGTCTTGTTGAACGAGTTATACGGGTATTTTCTTCTTCTTCCTTTTTGTCTTTTTTTTTGGAGCGAGTGAATTCTCCACGAGTATTAGCTCAAAGAAGCATTACCAACCATGTCCAGCAGCCACTAAGTTGTATCTGTGTGTTTACATACTCTTCATGTGATGGATCTGCTATTCATATTTTATAAGAAGCATGCAAAGTTTACTACTCCTTAAAACCATGTTACAGTGGCGCTACCTTGGCCTACCGGCTTTGTCATTGTAGTAGTTTTTTTATAAAATAATTTGGTTGCTGTAGTTTTCTTTGAAGCACTTGGAGCGGAGTCTCGTTTGCCTCATGGTTTTCGGTGCCGGTGGGCACAGTCTGTGCCGGGCGGTACGTGCCTATTCTGACAGTTGTCTGCACGGCATGAACCGGCACGGTAAGTAAAAAAAAAAAAAAATTTATATTTGAATTTTTAAATTAATTTTTTATTTTTATTATTAAAAAAATAATAAAAAATATATATCGGCGGTCGGCACGTGCCGGGATCTGAGTTTATCGAAACTCGACTCGGTACAGAAAACTTTGGTTTGCCTCTACCGCAAAGATAGTATTCATTTATAGATCAGAAGCTTACCCTCTTCTTGTTCTCTAGCACGCTCGTCGGGATGTATTTTTATAATGGCTCTGTTGCTTTCTAGTCCAGGTGAAAATGTATAAAAGAGAGTTTCGTTTTCATGTGTGAATCATGAATTAATATTAGAGATCTACAGATGTCTGATGCTGCTCTTCGATTGTTCTATGATTCCGTTGCTGTGCCTTTTCGTATCAAAACGTCTTTAAATTTTCAATTTGCATGAACTATGTGATTACATTCATCTGATACCCAAAATGATAATGATCTAACTTAAGCAGAGGCCAAAATAGTCTCAAAACTTGTTCGTATGTAAGAGATAATTCAGAAAAAACAGAAATAAAATTTATCTGATCTTTGAACATAAGTCTGATTATCTTGAAACATTTACAATCATGTTGGTGTATGTCTCTCAAGGTATGTAATCTTATTGCCTTGGTGTTGTATCTGACATTCTTAAGAGATCCAGATGATTAGTTAACTGCTACTCTATGTTAACTCTGAATCTGATACTGAAACTTGTCCGTTCGTCCTTCGTCTGCGGGCTCATAACAACCGGTTTTAGATTGTTTTCGTAACTTGTTTTAGAACGCAGTAGAAGTTGCGGCGGTTTTATTGCTTTGCCCTTTTGGTTTTGTTCTGTAAAACAAAAAGAAAAAAAAAGGTGAGTAGTAATAAATCTAAAGAGAGCAAGAAATTCCTTATAATCCATATCCTGATCTTTCTTACAAAGTCATTCCATGAAATCATATTAAAACGAGCGCATATAGTTGAGTACAGATTTATTGTTTCAACCATACTATACAATCGTGCTCTCCCAATTATATCATAATACGTGTTATAAATTTTCACTTTTAAAAATATTTTAAATATTAAGAATATTTATTTTGAAAAAAAAATTTAACATTTATTTTAAATTATTTTAAAATAAAATATTTAGAATATATATTCTGATGTGATTGAAAGCACAGTTGAAATAATGTGGTTGGACAGTAAATCAGCCTTCCATATAAATTAGCTTGTGGCTACGTTACCAGAATGGACTTTAGCCTTCCCATTCATCTTCTTCACCGATCCCCTTTTGCTTGATTCACGACTAACAGGAGATGATACGCCCGTATAGCTCAATGGCCCTGAGAAAGATTCCTGAAGCATGACGCCGAAGGTGCTTTCGTCTCCGGAGACCGATGCTCCTTCACTTCCGGAATCTGAGCTCCTCTCTCTGAGGTTCACGAAAGTCTTCTCCCTCTCCATAACCCTGTAAGCAAACATCTGAAACGGAATATCTGAAACCCTAGGAGTGTTGTCTGTTCCCCATGCTGCAAGTTTTTTATGCAAGCTTAGCTCCAGTTCGAAGTAGTCCACTGGTGGGATCGGCAAATCGGGCTGGTTGTGGTCAGGGTTCATAATCAAGAACTTCTTGATGTAGCGGATCACTCTGCTAATGGCTGAGAAGCTCGGGCGTTGAGAGGGATCGGTATGCCAACATCTTCTTGTTAGGTTAGTGAGGTACCTGTTAGAAAATACCATATTAATATTTGATATTAGCAAATATGACATAGTGCCTTACCATTTTATCCCCTTCAGCAGTGCTCTCCCTAGACAAGGAAGTACGAATATGTCAAAAGTGTAACCCGTGTATTATCCGATAATTGACATTTTGCAGATATGTCAGACACATTTCAAACATATCAGAAAAATATCCGAAAATTAAAATAAAAATTTCGGACATATGTGTCAGACATGCATGTCCATATGTATATTATTATTTCAAAAAAAATTTTGAGAGAAATAAAATATTATATAATATTAGCAGTAAATAATATACTGTAGTGATATATTCAAGTATTATATTTTTCTATTAATGTAATTAGACAATTGTTGTTTAAATTTATCTTAAGGATGTGAAATATTATATTATGCATCGACTTTATTGTTGAATGTTATTGTATTTTTATATATTCAAATATTAATATAAATTATTTTTTAATTATTTATATTTTATTATCGTGTCTCGTATCCTTGTCTTATCCTACTTTTTGAAAAACTATCATGTCCAATGTTTGTTTGTGTCTTCATATCTGTGTCATTAGTGCCTAGGATTAGGTTCTTAGTAATACAAACAAAAAGAAAGACCAAAGAAATAAATTTAAAAAAAAAAAACAGTGAAGAAAAGAGGAAAGGAATATTTTCTACTGCTAAAAATTCTCAGTACCTTGGAGATGGGAAAGGGAACAGAGGTCTCTCTCCAGCCCTTATGTTCCTGCTCATTTGATCACCTTTAAGATGGCTATCCTCGAACGGAATTTTTCCTGTCAGCAGTTCGAAACAAATCATCCCGAAGCTATAAACATCTGCCTTTTCCGTATATTTAGAAATACTAGTATCTGTTGACTGCTCCTGCTCGAGGAGAACTTCTGGGGCATACCATATGCAAGGATACGTCGATGCTCCTCGGTTCGAAGAAGGTTTCAAGTTCTTTAGTGCTGTAAATCCAAACCCTGTGATTTTTACATGCAGGTACCCATCTAGAGAAGAATTCCTATTTTTTGTTAGTATGTTTGAAGGGTTCAGATCTCCATGATATATCTTACAAGAATGAAGGTACTCCATGCCTCTGGCTATCTGCAACATTATATCGACCGCAACAAGGAGAGGTATCGGGACCCTCTTTCTCGAACTGCTATTTTCTTTGATATAACTGGCTAAATTCTTTGTCATGAGTTCCATAATTAGGAAACTCTCTTTCCTCTCTTCACTAGAGAAAGCATACATTACATGCATTATATTGGGGTGAACTATTGATGATAAAAGAGAGAGTTCGCGTGCTAATGGCTCGGTCTCTCCGATTAAGTGTCTCAACGCAAAACCTTCTCCCATCCATTGGATCTCCTTGTAGGTGCCGTCGTCGCCTAGGCGTCTTCTAACTTGATATTCTTTTGCGTTCACAAGAATAGAGCTGGGAAACATATGTCCTTTCGAATCAACTAATAAATCAGCCAGTTGAGTTTCTTGTCTCGATAGTAGTGTAGACGTCGAGTTCTGTTTGTCTGAGATTGTCTCGGACAACAACCATCTGTCTTCTCTCCAAACACTATTCATTCTACCACACATGTCTTGAGAAACTAAGTATTGCCTCCCAAATTTGTGATGGAAGAGTTTAGGGTCCATCCATTCTTTCTCATACTTCTTTGATAATACAATTTTTCTTTTGTAGATTGATTCTTGATCGAAACCAGTTATCTCAGCGACGGATTCGACGGCCTCTAGAACGACGTGTAAGCACCAGACCAAATTATGCATGTGGAAATCAACACAGTCAGTATTTTGGCCAAGACTAAGTGCCCTAGCCCACCAATCCTTAGTCTCTGAGCATAGCTTTATATATTGCTCTCCTTCTCTCATAAGCCTACAGAGCTCTCTCAAAGGGCTCTCGAGGGCCTTCCATTTCGTGTGCTTCTCTTCAAATCGAAGGTGTAATTTGATTTCTTCTGCAACAATTTCAAATGCTAAAGTATATGCGTCGGCAAGCAAGCAACATTGACGTTGGTTTATGTGAATCTCATCGCGAAACACCATTAGAGCCCTTAGGCTCCCTAAAACCTCTCCAATTTGTCGTAACTGCTCCATTGGCGCGTAGGAATTTGTATTTGTTGAATGTGTCAGCTTAAGAGGCCACGGGTGTGTTCGGCATTAGCTGGTAGCTAAAAGATGATAATAACTGAAATGTTGGTATGGCATTTAGTAATCCCATTTATTTAACCAATATGATGTATTATTCCTATAAAAAACAATTATAAGATGTAAAGTCTAAGCTAAAGCCATGTAGTTGGAGGGGATGTGAGATGAAGAAACTTGCCGCAGAATGTAGCAATCCTCATATGATTGTTGTTGTGCAGGCCAAATTTTCTTCATATTGTTCTTCAGACGCCAAGAAGATCTGTTCATATTGATGCAAATCAGAGATTCTAGTATCTTCACATTACCTGTATTATGTCCTATCAAAGGAAGGAATCCGTTCAAATTTAGAGACACGTTTAGAGCATGCATAGGGAGGACCGGAGCGATAGAATCTCCTGTTAGCGACCAAAAGATCATAAGATCGAAGCATGAAAATCGCTTCCCGCAAAGCAGTTATGGCGGCGCAAAAAATGCACCCCCGGTCCTTTTTTTTGGAGCCTGCGCCTACACGAGCGGACGCCCTTGTGGTACCTGATAGCTCATTTTATCTAGAACATGCATAGCTTTTTCTAAACATCTAACCATATTAGAAAAACATTCACTAACATGCACATGGAATTTTTTTTACCGAGCACGATTAGCTCGACCGGATGGGGCCGCTTAATTTTTCGAAGAAAAATTTTTGGTACCATGTGGCAGCATCTCTCATTCATAAAAGGTCTGTAATCGGATCCCAAAGCGTTGGTCGACGCTGGGGGTGGGAGTTTTACACGAGTTTGAGATCCCTACAGACGCTTGCGCTCGCATTATGGATTTCATCACGATAATCTTAAAAAAAAGCAATTTTTGCTTACCACAACATGATGCAGGGGGATGAAGAACTTCAAAAAGATCAATGTTTATTTAAACAGAGAGGTAAGGAAAGGATATTCCAGGTGGTTTTGTAGAAAAGTGATGAATGTTTCAATCAAACATTTGACAGACTACTTGCAGATGGAGAGAGAGAAAATCAAGGAGAATGAATAGGTAGAAATGAAGGCTTTGGTTAGGTTCTATGGCTGGAAATTTTCCTGGTTTTATTTAGATGAGTGTTCTTAAAATAGTAGCAATATTGCTGGGGAATTTCATTCTTGCAGTTGACTTTGAATTCTTGCTGATAAGATCAGAGGACACTGTCTTCTAAATTCATTGTCTGTTTTTGTTACAAGTTCTTCATGCTTCCAAGTTAGAGCTACGAAGATAGGCTCATGAATATTTGAATGATTTTATTTATTTATTTATTTAAGTTGAAGGAACTGATTACGGAACATACAAGTTGAAGGAATTTGCATCATCATAATATGGTACGCAGGAGTATATCAAATATGAATTTAGAAATTATTTTTGAAAAGAAATTAAATAGTAACCGTAGATTTGGATGTGATATATAATTCTTATATTCGAAGTTATTTTTAGAATATACTTTTAAATAGATATTTGGCAGCTCAAAAATTTTAGTGCATTTCAAAGTTTTTTTAAACCTGTCAAAACATACTTTTAGTTCAACTGAATGGAAGACACATCAAGAAGCGTCACCATCTAGGTTCCAATCTGCGTGGGTAAAATCTGTCGCACCATTTTCTAAAAAAATCTGTATCCTGTGCCAGGAGCTTCTGTTCATAAAAGGTTTATAATAGGATTCCAGAACATCTGTCGGGGATGGACATGAGAATTTTTTAGGTGTTTGAGATTTTCATGGGAACGTGCACTCGCATTATGGGTTGATTTTGGACCATAAATATATATCTAAAAGTATCTTTTTAAAAGATATTAATATTAAAATTATAAATTATATTAAAATATATAACTTTAATATTTAATTTTTTCAAAAATAACTTATCAAATATGTGGTTTGTATAGTATGAACTATAATACGGTACACTCACATCGATATATCGGATCAATTTTGATTATTAGGTTTTAAAAATTTAAAAAAATGTTAAATAGGACGTGTAGTTATTGAAATCTGAATATGTAGAGCTAAAATATTACTTTTTACGAATTAAATGAGTTGTTCATAATTTACAAAATTACTCTTTTGTTTTTTTAATTTATATTTTTGGGATAATTACAGATCAGTCCCCCCTATTTTACCCTGCTTCATTTCCCCAGTCATGATCATCACTCTCCACTCCCCGTGGCCGTGTGGTGGAAAATTGGCCGCTTCTTCTCTTCTCTCGCCGCGCGCGCGCGCTTAAAATCACCCCTCGAACTCCTCAACAAAAGATGAACAAGGTTCTACTTCTTATCTCATCTTCTTCTTCGCTCCCCAGAATGATTTCTCTCGCCGCCGCCGCAAACTCCCCACTTCTCCGACCTCCCAATCGTCTCCTCCGCCGCCGCCACCTCCGCCTCTTCTCCTCCTCCTCCTCCGCATCCGCCGCCGCCAAGAAGCATCCCGAACTCATCTCTGCCGCTGCTTCCCTCCTCGAGATCGGTGGCGTCAAGATCTCCAAAGACGGTTGATGATTTCCAACTTATTGAACTTTCTCGTCATGCTATCTATTCCATTACTGAATTTTGAGGTAAAAAACGGTGTAGATGTGGTGAGGGAGAGCGATCCGACGAACAATGTGCCGGATGCCGTTTTCTCGAAGATTGGATCGCAGCTGCATCGGAGGGAAAACCATCCTATCGGAATTTTAAAGAGCGTGATATATGATTATTTTGACACCATCTGCTCGCCGATGTTTGACAAATTTGATAATCTCTGTCCCATTGTCTCTGTCAAAGAGGTATAGATGCTTTTGATAATCTTGTTTTATTATAGAATATAATTGAGCAACAGAAAAATTATATCACATTATGCTTAGATGTTTGATTCGATTATAAATGTCTATTCTTGTATATAGAAGTGTAGAGGTATGGATGACAGGAAAAACTATTTAGTTAATATATAATAGTACTGAAGAATTTAAATTGTATTTAACAGTTTTAGTAAATTTGGTGTTTTCAAGCTTTGGGAAAGAATTGTGCCCCTGGAAGGCTCACTTTAGGGTCATCTTTAGAGTCACTTCTCCTCCTCTTAACTCTCACTATGAGAAGGTGAATCTTACACTTTCCCACTGTTACTACACTAAATGGTGATGCTAGGAGCGAGGTTGGAGCAACCTGAACTGTTGCCGTTGAGAAATTAGAAGGTTGATAAATAGAGTGAAAGTAGTAAAGACAAATTCTTAGTTCAATGCAAGTCACTAGAAGCTGTTTCCAGCGAAGGCATCCGGTTTTAGGAACTCAACACCAACATGGTGGAAAGAAAGTTTCAGAAACCTGGACGTTTTGGGATGATAAAACTCTCTTCTGACCTCACTTCGTGCAAGTAACAATTATAGATGATTGGAAGGTGAAAAAAACATAGCAGGAGAGAATGAGTGCTAGCCCCACTTTTATGCAACTAAAAGTTCTGTGGTCAAGTGCTTGCTCAGTGCTCGCTAAGTAATGCAAAAATGTATTTTGCCTATTCCAATGAGTTGCAATAGGCTAAATAGTCTGAATAGGCTAGTGAATGGAAAGTAAGTGTATCTCTTCCAGTGAGTTGCAAACTTGTCATAGAGCTTCTAGGCATTGTATTTTGCCTATTCCAATTACTATCTAGTTGAATCCAATTGCAAAGGTGAACATTTGTTGCGTAGTCTTAAGAGTAGCGCCTAACAATTTGGTGCAAGCATAATCATCAGCTTACGTAGTCCAACTAGGGGCCTTGGTTTGGCGAGATACCTTTGCATGTGCAGATAGACTATTTATATTTAAGCAAACAGTTTTAAACTTCTGTTGTTCTTCTTGCTTGGAGTTGTGGCTTCGTATTAGACATTATTCTCATGTTCATTGGTCGCTTTCTAAGAATGTTGACTTTTACCTTTCCAAAACAAATGTTCATTTAGGGCCGAATGGCGCTGTAAACTCTATAGCATAGTGCTTTGGTTAAAATGTTGACTCCTAAAGCCATACGATGTTAATGATTCTATCTGACGATTTTGACTGTTTGCATCAAACGGACAAAAAAGATGGAAAACCAAAAATGAAAAATTCAAACACGTGGATAGGCATTTGCAAATTTAGGGACCAATGCAACCATTTGACCTATTTTTATTTCTATGCGTTCGTGTAATTGTACTTTTCTGGTCAAATTAGATGCTGAAATTTCCAACTGGCAAACTGTTTATATCTCTTTAGTTGCCCTTCACCATTGTGACTTTGATCTGTATTGAACTTCCTAATCTTTACTGCAACTAATTCGTAAACTTCCCATTACCACTATAACAATTGAATATGTCATGTCCCGACCCTAGTGACTGTAAAAGTTTCTTTCTGCAGAACTTTGACGATGTGTTGGTTCCTGCTGATCATGTAAGCAGGAGTTACAACGACACATACTATGTTGATTCACAAACAGTCCTAAGATGCCACACGAGTGCCCATCAGGCAGAATTATTAAGGAAAGGGCATACACGTTTTCTTGTTACCGGCGATGTCTACCCGAAGGGATTCCATTGATGCTACCCATTACCCTGTTTTCCATCAGGTTTATAACCTTCTTCTTATTATTATTTTTAAAGCAAATAGAGGTGGCTTTAATCTAGGGGATGTTGTCTTATCTAGATGGAAGGACTCCGTGTGTTCTCTCCAGATGAATGGGCTGGTTCAGGTATGGATGGAACATCCTATGCTGCAACAGATTTGAAGAAGACCCTTGAGGGTTTGGCACAACATTTGTTCGGTATGTGTGTTTTTTTATCCAAATCTCTCTCTTTTTTTTTTAGAATAGCTTCTGTTGCAACATTATACTTCACATATGAACCTTAAGATCATTATTTAACTATGTAATGAGCAGGGGCTGTTGAGATGCGGTGGGTTGACACTTACTTTCCATTCACTAACCCATCCTTTGAGCTGGAGATATATTTTCAGGTTTGGCACTTGTTATCATTTTTGTCATTTTATTGTTGCATGATTCATCTTGAGTGCAGTGCATGCAGTAGCGCTTATTATCACATGGTATCAGTCAATCTGTGCCTCCTTGGAGTAAATCGCAAACTTACAAAGAGATTCATTTATATTTAGTCTTACCTTTTGAGTTGTTTTGATTTGTTTGCCATATATACACTTATATCATTTGTATTCTTCTTAATCCTCAAAAGCAAATTGTTAACTCTCTAAATTTTGTTGGGTTAAGTGAAGATGTAGTACTTATTTTTTAAGTGTGAAAATTGGACCACAACTTGCACTTTAGTGCAATTCCCCTGATGTGAAAACGGGTCAATTTAGACCTCAAGGCGCCAATCCTTCCTTTAACGGCATTATACTTTGCTGTTACATCAAGTTAAGGTGGACAGTCCCTTTTAGAATAAGATTGTTTGGCACTCCTTATCATTTTTTTTTCATTCACAATCTAATAAAATTGTTTTTATGCTTGTGTACTTCACTTCTACATGTGCCTATATCTTTCAGTCCATTTCTGTCATTTAAATTACCAGGGATAAATTCGAAGGTTTGGTGAAAAGTTGAAATTAAAGTTTATATGCTTCATAGCCCAAATTAAGTGGTCCATTGTTCTTAATATGCAAGAAGTATTACAGTGTACTTCTTAATTGATTAATATTCATGCCCTTAAATTTTAGTAGAAGCTGCACTTTTTTATAGTATTCTAATGTGGACAAAACCTGCTTAGTTTATTTTACTACATACTATATGTATAAACCAATGTTTACTGTGACGTGCCGTTTCGAGTTTCGATAAACTCAGATCTCGAGACGTGTCGATCGTGCCGACTATGCCATGTCGACTACCGACCCGTGCCGAATCGTACAATTTATCAGAAAATTATTAAAAATAATTAAATTTTATAAGATTTATTATATAAAAAGGCCGGCTATCCAGCCAAAACAAAAACAATAAGAAAAAAAAAATTGTACCGACCGAACGGGCGGCATAGTCGGCACGGTCCAAGACATCTCCGTGCCGCCACATCAAGACAAAAAAAAAAAAATAATAAAAAATTGTGCCGACCGTGCCGACCGAACGTGCGGCACGGTCGGCACGGCCTAAGACGTGGCAGCACTGAGACGTCTCGGTCGGCACAAGGCGTGCCAACCGAGAAGTCAAACTATGGTAGAAACATAGTTGTCTGTAGCAATAGTAGATGCTTTATGCTCTAGATACAATGGTTCGGGAAAACAATTATATATGTTAGGTAGGATACCTCCTAGAAAAACCTTACCAAATACTAAAATTCTCTGTTAATATGTATTCTAGTTTTGTATCAGGAGAAATGGTTGGAGGTGTTAGGTTGTGGAGTGACTGAGCAAGAGATACTAAAGAGAAATGGTAAATTGGATTGTGTGGCTTGGGCGTTTGGACTTGGGCTGGAAAGACTTTCAATGGTTCTCTTTGATATACCTGATATTCGGTTATTTTGGTCAAATGATCCTCGTTTCACATCACAGGTACTTCTCACTCATGTTTCTCTTGCACAAAGATTGTACATTGCACTATAATTCCTTTCATTAATGTTCAGATATTCACTATAACCGGAAAATAACTCAGTCACTACTGTTCCTTCTCATGTCTTTATTTTCATCCTTTGTAATTATTGTTCATTCTATTTTCGTAATATTTTATTGTTTTCATATTTGTGAGAAAGTTTGTAGAGTTTCTTCTATGTTGTGCATGTCAAATAATTTCTTCCTCATTCAATCTTAAGAAGATACTAAACATAGGAAACTCGGTGGTTATTTGATTCCTGGAACATAATGCTTCTTCTTTCCTTACTTTTCTTGTGTAGTTATTCTACATATGTTTTGTTGCATGCATGTTCAATTTTGTTTTTTAATTTATTCTTTTCTTTTTCACTTTTTGATCTCCATTTAAAACTCTAATTTGGTTCTCATCTAACAGTTCTCTGAAGGTGAGCTTGGGATAAAGTTCAAGCCATTTTCTAAGGTATGCTGGAAAGGATATCCTAAATATTAGAAGAAAGCATAGCTTAAAAAATAAAACCAATCATCCGCTTCTTCAAATTGATGATAAATTTTTAATGCAATGAGTATGGAAGTCAAAATGTCAAGTTTATCACGACAGTATATGCTTTAATACTTTTTGTTTGTCATCACCATGTGAATATGCTAGAATTGCCTATTATTAACTTGCAAAAAACTTTCGCTGAACAGCATATTCAAGATGCTGCTCCTCTTAGATCAGAGGCTTTTGTTCTTTTGTGGAGCAGTGTGCATTGAAATGTCTTTGTCACCCCCACTTGTAATAGAGGTTCAAATCCACTATGTCCTGGCTAGGATCCCATTGTCTTTTTTACACTGTTTTCAAGATCCTTGTGTTCATGCACATTCCCCTTGTACAACTTGCTCATTAATAAAGCTTGTTTATTCATTTTGTAAAAAAACTATTCATTTGCCTTTTCTAACAGTTATTTGTGTTAGTAACCTATACTTTTTGTTTTTTTTTTTTGTTTTATGCTTCATTTATATAGTCTGACGCACAATTCCTCCATCAACTTGCTCAATTATAAATCTTGTTTGTTCATTTTGTAACCAATTATTTCATATGTCTTTTCTGACAGTTATGCACTTTATTTATTCTAGTAATTATGAATTTTTGTTTAATTGTTTTATGCCTTATTTATATGGTCTGACGCTACGACTTTATTGTGGTCAGTGCCTCACTTTGCTTGGTTAAGGGTTGCAGAATATTTATGCATCTAGGCAAACATATTTTGTTGCGACTGAAGGATTAATCTTTTAATTTAAATTCTATTTGCAATTTTGAAAAATGTATTGTAGATGTTTTAAGATACTCATAAATTGATTAACAATCACTGGATAATGATATCCATTTGCTCGTTAAATAGAGACCCGACAAGTCTATGAATGTATTTTGATTAGAGTGAGCTTTGGACTCAAGTCTTATCTTAATGACTTTCTGGTGCTTTTCTTAAAATACGTCCGAAAGGGTTATGATCTGACAAAATGTAAACCGGCAATCATTTGTAACGTTACATTACAATTCTGCAATGCTACTGATGCTTTTGCTTTCCTCATGCTACTGCAGTACTGCGATAGGTTAGCTGTATGCAAGATGTGGAATCTAATCAGCAGCCTAGCTAGCTTCATGTACAAGATGAATTAATCTGTTATTATGGACTGAGACCTAAATTGTTTCTATGCAGTATCCTCCTTGTTATAAGGACATGAGCTTTTGGATAAGTGACTCTTTTACTGAAAACAATTTGTGTGAAGTTGTCAGAGGAATTGCTGGTGATCTTGTGGAGGAGGTAACTAAATTAAGTTTTAATTTTCTTGTCCGCATCCAAGTTATTTTGGTTTTGTTGAAGTAATGCAAAACTAAAACGTTTCTAGTCGTGGTAGTTATTCTGAACACGCCTTAGCTAGCTGAAGTTTATTGAACTGCAAGCTGACATGTCATCCTTCTGTCCTACTTTATGTATATGTCCCTTGTCGAGCATACATTCTCTTCATAGAGTAGCAAATCCCAAGAGTAAAGATCATAGTTAAAGGTTAAATTGCATTTTTTTGAACAAAAGGTCCATCATACAATATAAAGGCTATATCCTCTAGCTCGGCAGCTGCTCTAATGGTATCAATTTGAAGCTTTCTCTCACTAATTTCATTATTGTAACAGACTTGAGCTTAGGGTTGATATGAAAGTATATATTAGCTATGTATATGCCTTTTTACTTTAAAATTCTTCGGGAAACCCCACCTGGCTCCTGATTGATCCGTACTTGCCTATGAAGGTGCTTCAGTTTCGAACTATAATGGTTGTTAAGAATGCATGAGAGCCAATTTCTTTGTTATTGTTTTATGGCTAATAATCTCACTAGAAAATTTTATATTTTGACTAATTTTCGCATAAGAACTTTTTAAGTTTTTAAATCAATACGATAAAATTCAAGATTTTGACTCTAAATCATGGTTTGCCTTCAGGCTTCAGTCCATAACCTGGTTAGATTTGGCCAATGCAATGTTAAATAGCCAAAATACCCCCTTTTGGCCAAAAGACTCCCTGCCAAAAGAGAAAATAGAGGAGAGAGAGACTGCTAACGGCATTGTCCGTGTGCAATCTTGACACACCTCAGGATATAGGGTCAACTTACACTAAGTAATCGATTTTAAACCCAGGTTTTGATGTGAATATCAGCCAGAAGATAGGGTTAGGTGGTGAAATATCGTTTTCTCTTATAAAATTCGAACTGAAGCTTATTGTAAGGTATCTTATCAAGAATCCAAGACCACTTATAAAATAGTTGTTGCCAGTTGAATTTCATGCACAACATTTTCTCCTTCATAGTTTATGCGGTTCTTCCACCTTTTTCAAATATATATTTGGTTTGATCTCCTTCTTCCTGCCAGGTAAAGCTGATTGATAACTTTACGAATAAGAAAGGAATGACTAGCCATTGTTACAGAATTGCATATCGTTCCATGGAGCGGTCTCTTACCGATGATGAAATAAACCAGTTGCAGGTAAGTAGGACCGTTGTAGAATAATACTTTGCAACTTTCCTGCATGCACTCCTCTTTTTGCTCCTTAATCTTCCACCATCCATCTCCTAAAACCATCCCAAGGGGCTGAATCCCTGCCGTTTATTTGGAGCACAGAGGAGTGTAGATTCCGAGCGCTATGATAATAATTGTAGGATTGTGAGTTGAACTATCTCTGTGGTTGTTCACATGCCTGTCTTTTTGTGCATGCAGTGGGCTGTAAGGGCAGCAGTGGAGAGTAAATTGAATGTGGTGTTGAGATAAAGTTCCACCATTTTTTGTTTTTATAACTTAATCATTTTTGTTATTGTGCCGGTTAGTTTTTTTTTAAAAAAAAAATTAGCATCAATGATGTATAAATTTTAGAGTAAAATGATGTTAATTATTTCCATTATTGCATTAGTGAAGTTTGCAAATGAGAGTCAAATTCATTTATTGTATGTCTGTGGATGACAAATGCCCGCATTTCACCAGACCCTAATTTTTGATAACTATGATCAATAGCTTAATTTGATCACAGAAAGGGCTTC
Source organism: Xerophyta viscosa (assembly GCA_002076135.1). Lineage (NCBI taxonomy): Eukaryota > Viridiplantae > Streptophyta > Magnoliopsida > Pandanales > Velloziaceae > Xerophyta > Xerophyta viscosa. The sequence goes on along the minus strand of MJHO01000078.1, from coordinate 379,198 downwards.
TGATTTTCCAGTATCTCATTTTGATGCCTGTCCGCAGTGATTGTTCCAAGCATTTGTCGATATTGGAGTTCATAGCAAGTTTTTTTGTCTGTAACTGTTGTTAGAAATGGTGTTGGAGCATCTGTTGGTGTATTTTAAGTAGTACCTGATTTTGCGTGCTTACTTGTGCATGTGTATTTGAATGTTTCTTGTCATGCCTATGGTACTACAAAAACAATCTCTTCCGGAGCTGCTTATATCTATCTTCTTCAGACTTCTTTTATGTGGGTTTCCATACTGTGGTTCTTATTTTTATTGTTGTATAGCAAGCTTGTATCTCATCCAAGAGAAGCTCGAGCTCTTTTAATCATGCAATTTACCAAAAAAAAATGCCAGAGGTCCCAAAATTTCTCTCAAAAGCAGATTGACTTGTACAGATGGTCAGCTTGCTCCAAAATTTACCTCATAGTCAGCTTCAGCCCAACAGGATTTCACAGGAAAGCAAGATAACAAGTAACTAATTTTCAATTTAGAATAAAATTTCTTCTTATGTTAAGATTAGAAAAATACTTAATGAATATATATATTCACTGTCATGCTGTAGCAGTGGGAAATTATATCTACGATCACTTCTTACCTGTCATATAATCTACATGTTAATTATGCCATTTAAATTTCGACAGGCGAGGCTGATGGCAATCTAACTTTTAAAATTCAAGAATTGTGGGCGAGTTAAAAATAGGGGTGTTCATCCGGTCCGGACCGAAGACCGAACCAAGACGAATAGATGGACCGCGGACCGGACTGCAAAAAAGCAGGACCGATCCGGACCGGACCGGTGTGGACCGATCCGCAGTCCTGCTAGCCTGCTGCAGTGCTGCCCAAAATCTCAAATCCTCGCATGTGCGCCACGCCGCCGCCTCCTCCCGGTCAGCGATCGTCGCCTCGCGCCTCGGCGATCGCCGCCTCGCGCCTCGGCGATCGCCGCCTCGCGCATCCCGTCGCATTGATCGATGACGACGCAGGAATGGCGTGACGGCGTCGCATCGCCACGAGTAGAAGATGAGGTGACGACGGCTACGCGACGTCCGTGAGGCGAAGGCGATGGTCGACGGGCCGGCGGCGAATCCTCGAGGGAGGGACGACGTCGAGGCGGCAAGCTAGTGCTGGTCGGAGGCGAGACGACGTCGCAGCCTGCACGGCAACGGGAGTTGAGAGAGGTTGTGACGACGAACGCGTAGCTCGGGAAATGGGCTAGTGGGCTGGGCTCCCATAGCAACGCCGAATGGACTGGACTCGTATCTTATTTTAGGCCTCGCGTAATTCGGTCCTCGGTCCGGTCCGCGGTTTTTCCGGTCCAGGACCGGACCGAGGACCGAACTGTAGTCAGATCCCGGACCGCGATCCGGACTGAACTGCGTCCGGTCCGGACCGGACCGGACCGAACTCACCGGTCCGGTCCGGTTTTTCGATCCGGACCGGTATATGAACACCCCTAGTTAAAAACTAAAGCAAAGACACTTTTTATATTCAATTTGTAGACTTTTTTACCTCAACTATTAATTCACACAACTTATGAATTTTAAGTTGGTTTTTGTCGGCGTCACGTGTCGAAGTTGAGCATGCCCCCCTCCCCCCCTCCAAAATAAATAAATAAATAAATAAAACCAACAGTCCATCTTTGATGAATATTGAACAAGGTATTAGACTAACATTCATGTTTGTCATTCTTAGGCTTCACGATCCATAATGCTTCTTTACCCAAGTGTACGATATAATTATTTTATCTTTTTGATTTTCTGACGAACCATTTCTGCTTAAGAAAAAACCGTCTTTCTACAATATATATATATATATATATATATATATATATAGGAGGTCCTACTCCGCTCTTCTAAAAGCCTAGCATGCCTTTTCACTCCTTTACATCAACAGCCGGGAGAAATTCACTGAAGCTAATCTCCAAATGAACTTTCTGTAAAAAGAAGAAGAAGAAGAAGAAGAAGATGGAGAGGAGGAGAAGAAGAATTGCAGTCCATCTGGCTCCCGATTCACAATGAATAATATGTCGTCGGCTTCCAGGATGTTGTAGTACCTGCAAATCATCAACCAACGGTCTCCTGGCTCGTGAATTCAGGTAAAGTCATCGTATAGCAAGAATGACCCCATGAAATATATATATATATATATATATATATTATAAATTAATATAATTATAATTTTATTATAAAATTTTATTTTAAAAATATTTCTAAATAAGTCTTTTGGGACTTTAAGTTTAATGAGTTTGAAGCGTATTCTAAAACTATTTTTAAAATCGGTTAAATTTGAAATTCCTAAAATATATATTAAGAAATATATTTTAAATTTCTTTTTTTAAAAAAGTTATAGTCTCATCGAATCAACAATTTAATTTCAAATTTATTTTAAAAATACCATAAATATTTATAGGACATTTTTGTTTTTGTACCCCTGTAAATTAGATTTGCTGTTTGTACCCCATAATTATTTATTTATTAATTTTTTCTTTGTATCTCCTGTCACGTGAAATGATAAAAATACATTCAATTTTTTATTCTGAAAAAATATAAAAACACGCAAACACCTACGACACTTACAAACACCAATAAACATACGTGAACACCTACGAATACATGTGAACAATTACGAACACTTATGAATATTGTAGTAGTTTCTTCTTTTTTAACACATAATTTTTTTTTCTTTTTTCGTGGGTGTTCGTAAGTATTTATGGGTGTTCGTGTGTGTTGTTCGTAAGTGTTCGTGGATGTTCGTGTGGAGTGTTCATATGGGATATATTTAAAGTGTTCGTGGGTGTTTTAGAGTGTTCGGAAGTGTTCGTGGTGTTCGCAGGTATTTATAGATATTTTTGTGTGTTCGTGGGTGTTTGTATATTTTTTTTAAAAAAAATAAATAATGATATTTTTATCATTTTAATGACAAATAAGTATAAAATACCAAATTCAAAGAGTACAAAAATATAAATTCTATTTAACGGAGCCATAAAAATATAAATACCCATATAATCTATACGCGCATTGTATATAATACTTTTATATTAACGAGCGTATGGAATTGCTACTGCTAAGTCTCGCCGTCCTTTCACTTTATTAGCGCTTTATCATTTTTATTTTTTTCAATTTGTGTTGACTATGGAGACAAAGGGAGTCAGAGAAATAGCAGTGCACAAAGTCAAGCGTATGATTACCAGACATAATTAGGTGGTTTCAGTGAAGTTCAAGCTAAGTAATGGAGTTACAAATGATGAAAGACTTTAACTTTTTCCTCTTTTTTTTATTCCTTATTTTGGTGTAGAGCTTTAGGTTCAGAAATAGTAGGTGTGCTCCCAATGGGCCAGCATCTGAAGCTCTCATGACCCATGATGGCTTTCTTTCTCTTTCATCTCACCCAATGACCCAACTTTTTAGAGGAAAGTTTTCATATCAACACTAAATTTAAAAAATTATTTGCAAATCAATTTTAAATTTAAATCCTTACACCTAAATTTAAATCCTTATAATAATAGGAAATGTCATTTGCTATATGGATAATTCTGATGTGATCTATTTGGAAACATGATATATATATATATATATATATATATATATATATATATATATATATATATATATATATATATATATATATATATTGAACTCAATTAGAACTCTTGTTGATTGATAAATAACAGGACATCATGCTCTATGATAATCGATTAATCCCTCATTTTTCTAAAATGTTGCAGATAAAACCAAAGAAAAATTACTGTTCAGTCCCCCCGTTTTTCATTTTTACTGTTCAGCCTTCCGAAACGCCACGTGGCGGCACGCGCGCGCCGCCACGTCGGCAGAAAAACCGGTTTCGAGGGGCTGATTTGAAACACCCTAAAATTAAGGGGACTGAACAGTAAATTTCTTTAAAACCAAATATGTTTGCATTTTAAACGTTGAAAAAATATAATTGAAATACATACAGCTTCTCCAAACATCTGACTATAATCTGTCGTTTTCCCAAAATTAACCCAAAAAAAATTAATTATAACAAGAAAATCTAAATTATGATGCCTCATGAGCTCCCTATCGCACAAGCTTGCAAATCAGGGAGATGACGTGGCAGTGCGGACCGATCTGCAAAAGCCCCTAAATTATATTCGTCTGGACTGCATCCCAGGTTACCAGGGTTTTGGACACTGTCCCTGCGGTCGCGTTCTCCGCCGTCCGCGGCGGAGCGGGCACGCCGCCGTCGCTGGAGGCACCGTCATGCAATTGTAGTATAAACACAAAGCTCCGGTGAGCGGAACCGCCGTGCCTGGCTGCAGCCCCGCCACTCCTGTAATATAGTTATGCTGCAGGTAAAGCAAATGTATCCTTCCCGTCACTAGTCCTGCAGCGAGTCCGCCGGAACTTCGCCTTCAAATCTGTTATCGTTCAAATAAACTCTGTTTGCCCACGCTAGCGCCGCCGGCACCTTGCCAGAAAACCTGTTATGGCTGAGATCGATCAACTCAATCTCGGTCTTCCCCGCCGCCCTCACCGGCCCAGCGAAAGCGTTTCTCTGAAGCTGAAGCGACACTAATGGAAACTCAAAAACACAGCTCGGCAGTGGTCCAGAGAATTTATTAACACTGAGGTCAAGGTAGTTAAGTTCATTAGTTTTGCAGATCAATCTGTCTATATGGCCAGTAAGAAGATTATTCGATAAAGAGAGGTAGCGGAGTGACTGCGGGAGCGACGGAGGGAGTTCGCCGGAGAGGAAGTTCCGTTTCAAGTCTAGCCGGAGTAGTTTCGTCGTCGCGAATGTTGGTATACGGCCTGTGAGACGATTGTGCGAGAGAATCACGTTGGTTAACGAAGGTATAGTGAAAATATATGGTGGTAGTGCACCATAGAGATTGTTATAGCTAAGATCGAGCGTGTGGAGATAACGAAGGGAAGAGATTCCGTCGGGAATGCGGCCGGAGAAGAAGTTGTGGCTGAGAGCGAGGAAACGGAGGGCGGAGAGGCGGCCAATTGACGGCGGGAGCTTACCGGAGACGGCGCCGGGAACGAGGGACAGCTCAGCAAGGGCGGAGAGGCGCCCAATAGAATCGTCAAGGTGGCCGGATAAACCGGCGGCGCCAGCGCGAGGATCGCCGAGAGTGAGAGTTGTAACGCGCCCGCCGCTGCAGAAGACGCCGGCGAAGCTGCAAGGGTCTCCGGTAAAATCCCATGATTGTATGAACTTGGAGCCTGGAAGGTCACGTAATGAGCGGTGGATTGATTGTAGAGCTAAGAAATCTACTGGTTCGAGAATCGCCGCCGCCGTCGTCGCCACGGAGATAAGCAAGAGTGTAGAACGCAAGTACATGATATCTCTTCTTGTTCTTCTTGTGCTATGGTAATGGAGTTGGGTTGCTGGTTATATAGAAATGGAGGTATCAGAGGTTGGCCATGGAGGTTGTGAAGAGCTTTAATGGCGCAGAAGAAGAGGAAAAAGGGCAGGGAACGTGAGCAGTATAATAAGAGTGAGAGCACTTACTACATCATCCATTTCATCTCACAAACTCACAAGGGAGAGTATACGGTGGAGATTGGCGAGAATACAGTTTCTTGAGATTGGAGTAATGAGATAAGCGGGTGAGATTAAGGAAAGCGGAGTCGTGGGGAGGAAGATTGAGGCCACGAGGGGAGGCCTGTTTTATTGTCCTTTAGCGCAGTACTTGATTCTCATAATAACTTTTGTTCGTGATTTCGGCTTGCTGGTGAATAAGGCCTTAATTTTTTAAGTGGGCCGGATTATTTCAGAATAAAAAGAAACAAGGCTTAGATTCAATGTGTGCTGTCTCTTTTCAACAGTACGATACATGAATAAAAAAGTATATATAAATAATAATATTAAAAAATTTTAATTTTTTAATTGTATATATTTAATCATATAAAATTATAATTATTTTTGTTAAAATCTTATGTTTTATATATATTATTAAAATAAAAATAAATAAATAGTATAAATAACAATTATTTAAGTGGGACGTAAAATGATGATAATATTTAATTATATTATATATATAATTAATTTTTAGATGAAATTATTTGAGAAAATTTTTATTCCGTAATATATATAGTATGAGTTAAATAATACTATCTTTGTCATTCTGATTAGCCATATTATCGATTAGAACTAGTTTTGTATCCGTGCGATGCACGGATGTTAGTCATAAATATAAAATAATAGTATTAAATTTTTTTTATAATTTATATTTATTATTAAATTTAATAACTATTTTTATTAAATTGTATATTTTATTTATCACATATAATTAGAGTAAGCTAATTATTACATGTTATATATAAAATAATAAAAGTATTTGAGAATAACGTGAAATGATTATAATATCCAGTTATATATATAATTTGTTTTAGAATGGATAATTTTTATTAAAATGAATATTATTATAAAATTTGTAGTATTATATTAATAGTTACGCATGTATGTAGATCATTTTTTATAAACTAATTATTATTTAATAAAATTATTATTATTTTTTTAAACTTTATTTAATCTTTTTATATTCTTAAATTAATTACGTGAACTCTTAACAGATAATGAAAATAATATGTGTGTTTTTTTTTAAAAGAAATACTAATTACACACCGAAAGTCATTAAGATGCCACATGGTGAAACTTTTTGACCACCGAATTTTATATATTTATAAATATTCATATATTTTTTAGCATCTTTAAATAGAATATTTTATATTTGTAATACTTTTTAATATATATATATATAATTGATAATATTCGAAAGGTTAAGTTGTTTTTTTAAATATATTAATTTTACATAAATTAATATTTATTTTATTAAAATATTATATTATATTCATCACATATTATTAGAGCAAAAATAAATATCAAATAACATACTGAAAGTTACAACTTTAATTACCCCTTTATGTATATTGTATATTACTATATATAAATTATTAAGAATTTGATAATGACATTTTAAATTCTTCGAAATGATTATAATTTATATTTAATATACGACTTTGATCACCCCTTTATATATATTGTATATAACGATATATATATTATTGTGAATTTGATAATAACCTTTCAAATTCTTATAAATGATTATAATTTATATTTAATATAAGTAAAAAAAAATTATTTTAAATTAGACTTATTTTTATATTTAATAAATTATTAATAATATATTAAATGTGCATGTGCATTGAATCAAAACTCTTATTAATAATATGATTAATTATATATTTATTATGTTTAAATATGCCACATGTCAAATTGTGAGATATTAGAGATGCCATGTGGCATATTATGAGTTATAAGAGGTGCCACATGGCACTCAACTCCTTTGATAGAAAATTTTTATATATATATATATATAGATTAATTGGAAGTTAATTTTCCACGGATTTTGTAATTTTTTTCACAAACTTCTGTAAGGAACTCGAGATCGGATTGAGATGTGGGAAACATAAATGCTTTGGAGTACTGACAACTAAAAAGAGTTGTTGTCAACAATACGTTTGGAATAGAAGAATAATACTTTTCAAGGTTCTCTTCTTTTTTTTTTCTTTTTTGCCGAGTTCGATTTCTATCCTACATCTCAAATGATGGATACTGAGCAGTAAACAATAGACATTTCTAATCATGTATTGCTGAGATTCAAATTACCGACCTATCCTTCGTAAGAAATATACTTCTATTTTTTTTCTAACATCTTAATAACTGGACAACGCTGGTCGGTAAGGCTCTTTTCTTTAATCCTTCATCCTACCCTTCATCTTTTTATACCCATCTCTACAGAAGAGTTGCACTAACCGTACCAGTGTAGATATCAAAGTGTTAAAACTGGTGTGAAGATGGGAGCTAAGTTTGAAACAACTAGCATATAATTTTTTTTTTTTTGGGCATTTGAGTTTTTATACTTTCAGATAATTTTAAAATTATAAAATTATATTTTAATTTAATTTGAAATTACGATTTTATATCGTGTGAAATAAAAAAAAAAAATTATCATCATCAATTTAAAGCCAAAAAGAGGAAATAAAAATAAGACGAGCAGTTCCATAATTCTATAAAGTCAAAAAAGGCATAAAAGTACAATTTTAAAATAGGAGATATAAAAATACAAATAACATTTTTATGCTCCCCTGATCATGTAAAATGACAAAAACATTTTTGTCGTTTAAGAAAAATACCAATGACAATTTCGTTATTTCACAAAATCAAAAAAATAATAAAAATACTTAATTTTGAATTAGGAAACATAATACAAATAAGACCGCCAGTTTTGTCATTTTTCAGGTCCACAGGAAATAATTATCCATCTTCATTCAAATTGTAAAAATAATTACAAAATAAATATAGACAAAATAAATAAATAATTTGTGATCATTTTTAGGAAAGAATTTTAATATAAAAGTTATAAATTTTGATGAGATTTATTATTTTACGTTGAATTTTTTTAAAAAATAGTTCTAAATGGATATTTTGGGATCACAAAATACTTACTTAGAAATATTTAAAAAAAAAAAAATTCAAATATAAAAATTGTAGATCTCATTAAAATATATAATTTTTTTATTAAATTTTTTTTTAATAAAATCATAATTTTTTAAAAAAAAAATTCCATACGTCTGTGTGTATGGGAATCCCATTCGCACGAGTGTATGGGATCAAATTTCCTAGAGAGACTAACATCATACACACAGATCCATACGTCTGTGTGTATGGGAATCCCATTCGCACGAGTGTATGGGATCAAATTTCCTAGAGAGACTAACATGTGTATGGGATCAAATTTCCTAGAGAGACTAACATCATACACACAGATCCATACGTCTGTGTGTATGGGAATCCCATTCGCACGAGCGTATGGGATCAAATTTCTTAGAGAGACTAACATCATACACACAGAGAAACTACCTCTAAGAGTCACTTAATAAAATACAATATCATAGAGAGACTATCGACAATTCGAACTCTTTGTCCATGCTATAATGCCTAGATGCGTAGGACGAGTGACCCGAATCATATCGTCGTCGTTGCATTTTCGCTTTTCTAAGCGCCGCAAGTGTAGCTTCCACTTCCTTCATCGACGGTTTCTTCTGCTCGTTCCTTCACACATAATGCCGCAAGTTTCGCGACTTCCTCGATCTCAATCTCGTAGTCTCATCTACAAGTCGGATATCGACAAGCTCGAAAAGTTCATTTTTTTCCACAGACCATAAAAGACGCGTAGCTAAATTTCTATCTTGATTTATAGATATAGGCTTTTGTCCGGTAAGAAGTTCTGCCAGTATAACCCCGAAGCTGTAAACATCGCTTTTTCTCGGTCAGTTGGCCTGTTTGAAAATACTCGGGTCGAGATAACCGAGCGTTCCTTGGACGACTGTGGTTATATGTGTTTGATCAAGCGCGACAATCCGAGAAGCTCCGAAATCCGAAACTTTAGCGGTTAAAGTGTCATCAATTAGTATATTAGGTGACTTAACATCCCTATGAAAAATCGAAATAGAAGCCGCAGAATGTAAATAGAAAAGCGCCGAGGCGGACTCCGATGCGATTCTTAGACGATCATCCCATGATAATAATGAAATTTGATTGAGATTATGAAGATGATGAGAGAGAGTTCCATTGGATATGAATTCATAGACCAGCAAGGGAACCTCTGTCTCTAGGCAGCAACCATATAACTTTACAACATTTCTATGGTTGATCTGAGTTAGGATGGCAACTTCATTTATGAACTGATCAATCTCACCTGGATCGGTCACTTTCGATTTTTTTATCGCAACGACACGCTGATCCGATAAAATTCCCTTGTAAACTATACCGTGACCCCCTCCGCCGAGGATTCGGTTGGCGTCGAAATTATTAGTTGCTCTCTGCAACTCATCCAGAGGAAAAATCTTGGTTTTATCAGCAGCAGAGGGATCTGAAGAGATCAGCTGTTGTAGCAGAAGACCCCTGTTCTTATAGAAGTAGCTCTTTTTCATCCTTTTTATCTTCATTTTTCTCCATTTGTACCATAAAAACACGGCTAATGGGACCAAAATTTGAAGAGCCAACAGAACTCCAAACAGAGCACCCAATACTGCAAGATCAAAGCAGCAAATTAAGACTCTGCATACTTTTTCGAAATTCATCATGAGTATTTTGATATAAGTATTTTTTTAGAGATTTTGAATAGAAAAAGATATTGATGTGATTTATAATTTTATTATGTCAAAATTTTTATATATTTTTAAATAGTTATTTTGATATTCTAAAATTTTAACGGGTTATATTAATTTTTAAAAATATTTTAAATAATATTTTGGGGCAAAAAATAAATATGTTTGAAATAATGAATTTATTTGTAAAGTTGACTCCCCTACTTTTTTCCTTGATAATATATAATATATATATATATATATATATATATATTATATATATATATATATATTTAAATTCTCTCAAAAAAAAAAAAAGAAGAAAAGAAAAACGAACATACCTTTGATTATTGTTGGCACAGCTTTCAATTCTGGTGCCTCTCTCTGCGCCCATCCCATCTTCATTGATGGATTGAAGAAGATGAGGAATAAAACCTGAAGCAACATGAACTGCCTAGCTTCGATTACCACCATCTTCTTCTTCTTCTTGTTGCTCTGTACAACTACAGCTGACTTCTGTTCTTTCTCCTTCTGATTCAAACTATTAATAGATTCATGGTGGGATAAGCCTTCGTGATTTGCTTCCGCACGCAATCAAATTTTTTGAATCAGTTTTACAAGTGACGACGAATCGGTCTTTTTGTAACATTCAAACAAAAGATTTCATAGAAAAAGTCAGACATTTTCCGCAAAAAAAAAACACAATTTTGTTAAATACCAGTTGTTAACACGCGGTTGTAATCTTGGAAGAAGTTTCTGCAGATTACAACAAAATGAAGAATTTGTCACCAGTTTTTACACTACTTCTTTTTCTAATTCAAACTATTAATAGAATCATGGTTGGATAAGTGAGTCGTAATTCGCAAGTTACGATAAATCGGTCTTTTTGTAACATTCAAACAAAATATTTATAATATTAAAAATCAGAAATTTTGTGCGAAAAAATATAATTTTGTTAAATAGCAGCTGTTTTCACAGCTCCGAACACGGTTGCATTGAAGAATTATCTGCAGATTACAACAAAATGAAGGATTTTTCACCAGTATTTAATGAATTGATATTGACTTTTTTTCCTGTAATTTTTTGGATGATTGGAATTCTCTCCAGGTGAATTTCGGGGCAGGAACAGACGTAGAAGACTACTGAATTTCAAACGTTTATTATATATTTCCATAGGAGAGATTTTTAGATATAATGTTATATCATGTCGTTTCATATAATGCCTAAAAATATTTTTTCAGAAATATTTTTTTTAAAAAAAATTAATATTAAATTTATAAATTTTAACGAGATTTACAATTTTTATGTTCAAAAGTTTTCTAAAAATACTTTTTAAAATATGTTTGGGAATCCAAAGTTTAAAGGATTTGAAGCGGATATAAAAATAATTGGCAATTTTGGCGAATCGGCCCCCCCCCCTTAATTGGTTATTGGCGAACAGCGCCCCCCTAATTAATTTTGGCCAAATCGCGCCCCTTTACGCTGAAAAATGACCAAAATACCTTTATCTTAGTTTTTCGAGCATAACTTTTTGTATAGTACTCCAAATGAGATGAAATCGGTCCCGTTTGAAAAATATTTGAATTATATTTCAAATGAGACCGATTTCACTGCATTTAGAGCTACGTACGAGAAGTTATGGCAAAAATACCGAATCAGCATCAAGCTGCTACGGTATTTGACGGCGTTTCGGTATTTTTAGTATAACTTTTCGTAGATAGCTCCAAATGAGATGAAACTAGTCCCATTTGAGTCCTCTTTCTAATGGTGCTATTTTCACTACATTTGGAGATACGTACTAAAAGTTATATAGAAAAGCGTGTGCAGGTGTTCGCGGGTGTTCGTGGGTGTTCGCAGGCGTTCGTCGGAATGTACTACTATTGATTTTATACTTGTTGGAAAGCTCTTTGAGTTATCTTTCAAATTAGACTAGTTTCATCTCATTTGGAGCTCTCTACTAAAAGTTATACAAACAATATCGAGATTCTGTTAAATACCGTAGCAGCTTAACATAGATTCGGTATTTTTGACATAACTTCTCGTAAGTAAGATAAAGAAGTTATGCTCGAAAAACTAATATAAGGGTATTTTGGTCATTTTTCAGCGTAAAGGGGCGCGATTTGGCCAAAATTAATTAGTGGGGCGCTGTTCGCCAATAACCAATTAAGGGGGGCCCGATTCGCCAAAATTGCCAAAATAATTTTAAAATTCATTAAACCGTTAAATTTTGAGCTCTAAAATATCTATTTAAAAGTATGTTTTGGAAAAGTTTTGAACATAAAAATTATAAATCTCATCAAAATCTATAAATTTTACTTAGAAATTTTTTTCAAAAATTAATTATAAATTTTACTTTTTTATATTTAAACACAAGCAGAATATATATTGGCGTGGCGTAAATATTTCAATAGAGTTTTGCTTTCCAAACAAGTTGAGACTTTTCTCTGTAGATCATTCAGAGTCCAACTCAGCTTTATATTTGTGCCCAATAAGCGAACGATGAATGTGGAAGAGGGTGCGGCGAAAAGATGACGTTGGGGAAGAAGATTTAAAATATTCAAATCTCATTAGGAAAGAAAAATCGAAATGGTATTTTCATCAGAAAATTATTTTAGTTAGTTATTATGGTTAAAAAATAAGAATATTTAAAAATAAAGGTGGTTATCAAAATCTAAATCCGGAGGGGTTAAAAAATTACTTTTACCAAGTCAATGAGTCTATCCATAATTTTCCCTTCTAATTATGTATTTTTGAAGCGAGGAAAATTTTTTATAATAATCCAGATATATATTTCGAAACTCACATCAAATTCACAAAAAAATTATATATTTTTGTAATTTCTAAAGCCTACTAAGGAAAAATTCTGCAATGTTCCTGGCGAAACTTACGCCAAGTTTACAAAAACTTATACTTAGAAATATTTTAGTAATTTCTAAAGCCTGGTTCAAGGCATAAGTTTCGATACAGCTCATATCAAATAAACAATCCATAAATAAAATGAATATAATTAAAAAATTATATAAAAAATATAGATAATAGAACAAAATATGTAATTTTGTAACTTCATACATAATATCAGCCACGTGATATTTATAATAATGACTATATATAATTTAAAATTTTAATTATTAAATAATTATATTGATATATAAGATACCGTCAAGTTTTTCACTTGTATTTTAGTATTATATATTATTATAGATATACATTATAAGCTAACAAGCTTGTTTAAAAATCAAAACTATACTCTTGACAAAAATAAAATAATAAAAAAATAATAATAATTCAAAACTGTTAGAGGCATATTTTGAAGCCCAAGTAATAATCAAAGGCCTATTTATTTGTTTAGAGATGTAGAGGCCCATATCTCTAAAATTCTCAATCAGTGTGCTCGCTTAGCTCCTCGCCGGTGGGTGGCGGCGGCCCTTCGTCTAAACCCACCATTAAAACTCTCATTTCTCATTTCCCTTGTTTTCTTCTCTTCTCCCCTCTCATCAGCAGCAAATCCGCCATGAACCTTCTTCAAAATGCTTCTCGTATGTTCTCATTCCATTCATCAATCATTCAATCTCTCTGTATTTTATCTGAAATATCTTTGATTTTTTATGTTCTCTGATATGTCGTTATTTTTGGTATGTTAATTGATCAGCGCATGGTCGGAGGGTTTTGGATCTGATGGTTCGCTCTCTTCGCTCTTTCTCCACCGCTGTGGAAGAGGAGTACGCTAGAAGAAATTACGCTAACAATGTGTCCGAGTACAACACTGTTATCGGCTCTCTCATTGCCCAGCGAAGGTTTTGTTGATTTTATCTTACTTGATTTTCTTTTACTCTGTGTGTGGCAGGTATTTAACTTGTGATCTCTGTGTGCAGGAACTACTTGCTTCGAGATGTGTACGATGATATGATGCTTGACGGTGTGCAGCCTGTGCGCGACACTTTTCATTCTCTTATCGTTGGTACCATGAAGGGTAGCCGCCTCCAGGATGCATTCTTTTTCCGTGATGAGATGAAGGCCATGGGCCTACCGCCAGATGTACGATTCCTGATTTGTTTTTAACCAAGTTTGCTTTATACAGTTGTATATTATGAGAACAGTATAACCCTATCCTACAATTTCTTTATTGGACAATGCCTCTTTGGTGGAAGAGGGACAACGATGGCAAGAAACATTGTTGAGAAAATGCATATTGATGACCTCTAGCCTCACAATCCGGGGGAGGGGTTCGAAATTTATGCCAAACTTTGGTGGATGCTTGTCAAGTTGATTTTTTCCCTTTACCTCATCTCTATGTTTTTTAAATTCGAAGATTGCAACTTCGGAAATCTCTTGGCGTCTTTACCATGAGCTGTTCCTTGAAATGTGTACTCGGTTCAATCTGCAATAGGAATCTATATTCTATATATAATTATTTTTGCAGTCTCTTTGATTGGATAATGCTTCTTGATATGAGAGGGTTATATTTTGGGAAGAATATCATGTACAATTTAGAATGATAGTTAAGTAAGGAAGGATCTCTTTGACCTCAACAGTTCAGGGTGACTTCAAGAGTAATGCCATAGTTTGGTGGATGTGGGGCAAACTGTATAAATTTCTTTTCAAATGCTCGTCTCCTTAGATTTTTAAATACCGTTATTGCAATTTCATTTGAGTCATAATTCAAGCTTCTGGATCTTGTAATGAGGTACTGAAGTTATGACTTAATTTGCAGGTTAACCTCTACAATTTCCTGATTTCTACCTGTGGCAAATGCAAGAATTCTGATGCCGCAATCACGGTGGGTCTTTCTTTCTTAGTAATCATTTTGGTATTGACCCTTCTCTTAAGAAAATACATTTAATAATTAAGTCTCTCGTCTATGTTAAACTGTAATATATAAAAAATGCTATCTGTTCATTATGCCATTTGAGGAGTTCTCTTGTTTGCTTTGATTTTCTTCATTCCAGCTTTTGGAGGAAATGAAGAGACATGGGGTGAAGCTGAAGGGAGAAACTTACATCTGTCTTCTCAATGCTTGTGCTGCAACTGGCAGGACTGATCAAGTGTATGCTATTCTTTCTTTTTCAAACCATGTTTTCTTATCGTAATTTTAGCTGATTGTTAAATTGTTCAACTGTTTATGCAAATGGGGTTTCTGTTACTTTCAAACCAATGTTGAATTAACATGCCTGCAATAACATAATGTTCTTACACGATTTGTTATTAAATTGTAGTGCTCATGCATTTCTTATCTTTTACAATATCGTGTTTTAGTCTTAAAAAGTTAAAATGGAGATACTGATATACGTATTTGAAATCATTTTGCCTCAATAAGAAAATAGCATTCTTTTCTGGTTTAGTGTATTGGATTGCTGCTTGGTTATAGTAACTATGTGAGATAGTGTCACAGGTATGCGATTGTTCGTGACATGACTGCTGCTGGTCTAGGTTTAAATAAATTTTGCTATGCTGGGCTAATCACTGCTTTCAAAAACAAGTTACCGACAACTGATGAGACAATGACAAAGGTAGTATAATTGGGTTTATCTTGTATGCCTATATTTTGCATATTTTGCCTAGTCATTATATTAACTCATTTCCTTTTGGAAGATCATTGACCTTGTGAAGCAATCAAAGGGGTGGTCTTCAGTTGAAACATCAAGTGACAGTGGAGAAAACGTGATGATGAATGTTACTGAGGAAGAATTATATAACATACCAACAGCTGAATTTATGCATAGACGAGGATTTGTAAATAGAGAACTGACAGTCTATCATGTTGCTCTCCATGCTTGTGCTGATTTGAAGAACAAAGAAGTAGTTGCTTGATTTTTATTTTTATTTTCTCCACCATTTTCTCCGCCGATTACATTACTGACCCCTGCTTTTTATTTAGACAATGGAAACGCTACTCAGTTTGTTAAAGGGGATGGTAAATCATATGACACCTTCACTACCATGCAAGCAATAAGGTAAATTTATATAAATTTTTTGTGGTATGATATACTTTTGAAGATGATGAAATTTTCGCCTAGCAAAATTTCAGTTATTAGAAGTTCGAATTGTAACCAAACCTATCTGGAAAGCTATCTTATAATCACAATTAGGTTATTCTAATATTCTCATGGAGATGCTGCTTTATAAAGCATGTGTAGCCATTTGGCTGCATTGTTGCAGTATTATGACTGAAATGTAGAGTTCAAAAAGCAGCAGTTGTTAGAGATACATGGGCCTTCTATTTGCTAATCTTCAAATATTTCTGGATGTTTACTCCATTTTCTAAAGTGAGAAAGAGCCCCTGTAAGAAATAGTGAGATGGAAGCAAGGTTTCCCGAGCTGTCCGGCACGTGCCGGATCTAGCACGGTGCTAGTGCCGTGCCGGCTTTTCGTGAGTTTCGGCCTTGTCGACCATTTCTGTCAGCACAACACTTTTTTTAAAAAAAAGGGTCACACGTGAAGGGCGGTCAAGTTACCTAAAGCCAGCCCTAGGGCTGGCTTTGTTCCCTAAAGCACGGAGCCGGAGCAGTACCGGCAGAACATTACTTTTTAAAAAAAAGAGAAATGACGGAAAAGTCATGTAGCTGCCACCGCCGTCGCACACTAACACCACCACTGCCACGCTCCAACAATGCCGCTACCGAGATCTTCCCCGCCATCCACTCCTCTCTCTCTCTCTCTATCTCTCTGTTTCCTCTCTCTCTCTCTCTTCTTGCGCCAATGTCGTGAAGAAGCGGAATTTTCTTTTAAGTATTTATCCACGCCCGTGAAGGACGGTTGTGTTTTTGACCTCCTTCAAAGGGCGGTCAAAAGCCAGTCCAGAGCTAGCTTTTGTCACAATAATGACCCAGCCCTCACTTTTGGTGCATGCGCAATCACATTATTTAATTTTATTTTAATAATAATTATTTCATTGTATTTTTTATAAATTTTTATAGTATTATTTAAATAGTAAAGATTTATAATTTATAAAAGTATTTAGAAAATAAAAATTGTATGAATCAGCAGGATCGAACACGTCTCGAGTTTAAAATTTACCAAAATTCGGCTCTGCTCGGCACTGTATAGAAAACCTTGGATGGAAGCATCTGAAACAAATCAAACGTAACGACAATTACAAGCATATAACCAACTTTCGCTAGTGCATATAATAAATCAAACGTAACGACAAATTTGAGGATTGTAAGGATTTTGCTAGTGCATTTAACCAACTTTCATAAACTGGGTCAACCTATACTTATGTGAAAGCATATAGCGGCATCTGTTTGTGCTAGGATGATCGCATCTCATAAATAACTAACACCCATGCACATGTAACTCGCTGTGAACACTATTAAATTCATTGTTGAAAATCAACGGAACCGTAGCTTGCTGTTATGTACCAAATCAAACGAGTTCGAGCCGCATCAAGATACGGAGCAAGGGTTGAGTCAGAGATTAGGGTTTGCAACAGATTTAGGATTATGTATTAGGGCAATATTTTGGGGAGAATATTTGTATTAAGATACTATTGTTTGAAGTTATTTAGATGAGTATTTTTAGTAGGGATATTTAGTAGGATTTTGGAGGGTAGTCTGTATAAATATATATTGTACTCCTTATTTTTCATTATAGAAGAAAAATAATTTACCAAACCCTAGCGTAAACTTAGTATAGCAAGTAGGTTCGTAACACCTACATTTCTAAGCAAGGCTTTTGTTTTAATGAGTCTCATCCAAAGCTGGTGTACTTCTCTTTTGGTGAAGATCCTTTCATCTTATTAGATCTTAGCAGTTAGCATGGCAACAACTAACTTTAGATCTTGCGTTGAATGGTCAAAATTATATTAAAAGTTGGTGTATTGCAAGTTCTTATGCGCTAGATCTCATCCAATAGTTTGGATTCTGTATGTAGAACACGGATCTTGCAAGACCACCAATTGTAGGATTATAACTCGAATCCCTATCGATAGGAAGTAGGAAAACAAATAAATTTTATATTTATTATTTTTCTTTTTTTTTTTAAGTAGAACATGGATCTTGTAAAACCATTAACTGATAGGATACTAATCAGAATCGTACCTGTAGAAAAAAGAGAAATAAATAAACTCTATATATATGTTCCTCTTATAAATACATATATACATACTGTCCATAAGAATATTGAGCGTCCATAAAAGAAAGTTAATTAGCGTCTAAACCAGGGCTGAAATGGAGCTAGAGGCATATTAAGGTGTGGTTGATTCAGCAATTTCGTAACTTGTTTGAAGAAAGCTGATGGGGAAGTAAAGTGCTCATGCTTGATACTTATGTTAAGTGGTTATCTTTCGTTCCATGCAAGTGACTACATTTGGCTTTTTTGCAAACTGTAGTTGGCCAAAGTTCTCTCTATGGGTTACTTTCTGTTTCCATTGTTGTTTAGAGGGGGGAAAAAGTTTAAAGAACATATTGGAACTAGCTTAGATATTTTATCTATCATAATGTTAGTCAAGCTGCACAAGGTAGAAGAATTTAAGCTTATGATTCTGTTGGCAGTACTACTCACTAAGTACCTTCTTAAACTAGGTGTTATTTGCATTGCGGGGATATTGATTCTGGTTTGAAGATTCTTGAAGAGTACACTAGCTCAAGACAAGCATCAGCTGAGTTATACGTGGTAAGTCAAATTATATTTGGTGTATTTAAATAACTGCATACATTTGAGTCATATAAAAATTTTGGTTTTTGAACAATTTTGGTCAACTGGATCCTAGTAAACATAAAGAAAAGGTAAAGTATATGACCGATTGTTGGTTTACTTTGTGCACCCGAGATATCGACTCGAATCAGGAATATGTTTATACCTGACAATGTCTATTTTATTGACAGACTTTTGTTGTTTTTTTTAAAGTGTATATCCTTTCAATTGTAATCTAAAGTTACTGTTTGTAACTTGTCTTTTTTTGCTTTTCTTCTCCTTTTTTTCCTCTCTTGTAAGCTATCAAATAATTATCATAGGTGTGTGAAAACAAATATCTTAATAGTCAGAATTGTAACAATTTTGGGCCAATTATACCATGACCACTTGAATATTTAAGGCGAGTCTTATATCACCCACCAGAGAGTTACGCGAGCGTCAGCTATTTTGTCATCATGATTGCCTTAATGTCTAATCAATTAAGTAGTAAGAGTGATTGTACATTTGTACATAACAAAGGTAGTCTTAATGAAATGATTCAATAGTTCAGGTTGGTGATGTTTATTTGTCAAAGTGATAGTGAACTTCCTCTTATATTTATGCATAACTATCATAAATAATTGGT
The DNA here is from genome assembly GCA_002076135.1 of Xerophyta viscosa. NCBI lineage: Eukaryota > Viridiplantae > Streptophyta > Magnoliopsida > Pandanales > Velloziaceae > Xerophyta > Xerophyta viscosa. The sequence goes on along the minus strand of MJHO01000078.1, from coordinate 359,782 downwards.
TAAGACCCCAAATATAAAACAATCAAAGCCTAAAGGTATCTTGTTTGTTTCTATCCAGCTGCCATATCTTAAGAATTATAGCATGCTGCCCAACCCTAATGTTGGGAATTGCCTTCATGAATGTAGCTATTCGAAGTCCTGTCTGCAATTGTTAGAGGAGGTTAACAACCTAGTAGATAAAAAGTGAAGATGTGTTTGTTGTCAACTGTTAGTCTTAACCGTTAGTCTCAACCGTTCGAGCCATGTTTATTGCTTTCCATCATTAATTCGTTCATGATTACTATTTGCATTAATGCTAGGAATTACGGCTTTGTTTGTGTGATGATAGACACTAGTTGAGGGAGCTATGACTGGATATACACCAAGAGGGATGCAGGTTGCACAAGAGAAACTGGTAAAGGGTTCATTGTGCAGTTTGGGCTTTGTGAATTGTAATTTATTTGGAGTTGCCAAGTTTTGCAGTACTCAATGCTCTACAATTTACTACAGGAGGAAATGAATGCGAAAGGGTTTTTCTTGAACCCCAGGATGGGAAGTGATCTCCTTCTTATAGCTGCTGGTGAGAAGGTATGTGTATCTAGCTTGCTAGCATCCGTCTATAATTATTTGCATCGAATTTGTGCTTGAACTCTCGTAAAGCGTTTAATTTCGCATCGGTGATTCAGCTTTAATGGGTCTTATCCAAGGTTTACGGTGCCGTGCCGTTTCGAGTTTTGGTAAATTCACGAGATGTGCCGACCGTGCCGAATCGTACAATTATAAAAAAATAAAATAAAATTTATAAGATTTGTTATATAAATGGTAATGAAAATTAAATACAAAAAGAAGTCTCATTCATTTGTCAAAACTCAAAGCACATACTACATAAATTATTACCACATTGAGTGTCGGTGTGGTTGATAAAATGGATTAACGAGATCTAAAGTATGTAAATCTACCCCTTGCGTTGTTTAAACATAATACACACACCTATCCTACGAATAAATATGATAATATTAATTATTAATTTTTTTTTTTTTTTAAAAGTGTGCCGACCGTGCCGACCGAAACGGTCGGCACTCGCCGAGACGGCCAAAAAAACGGCCGTTTCGGCCGTTCCGTGCCGACCAAAACGTCAAACCATGGTCTTATCAAGGGAACGATTTAAGATGACCCTTCCACGTGCTTACCCCTCCCAGCATCTCTTTACATCCCTCTAGATGTCTTCTTATTTCTCATTGTTGATGCTGTGGTGATTGTGGCCTCTTTTTTGTCCTTGCAGGGATCCAACTTTTTGTTATATCGGTAGCTGCCCTTATGTGGAATCCTAATTGATTTGAATGCTTGTAATTACCAAATGTGTGTTTTGAGTTGAATCGCAATCTCTCTCTCTCTCTCTTTTCTTTTTTCTTTTTTTTTTCTTTTTTCCTTTTTTTCCTTTTTTTTCTTTTGTTTTTTCTTTTTCTTTTTTTCCTTTTTTTCCTTTTTTTTCTTTTGTTTTTTCTTTTTCTTTTTTTCCTTCTAATCCTATGTCCTATGTACTCATTATTGGCTTCTTTGTTTTCATTGTTATGCTACACATCAGTGACGATATCATTGTTTCGCTCCATGGGTTATATGCAGACCGGTGGGTATACTACTGCTAATTATATATGGGATCTATTACAAACTCGTAAGATAACCCCAACTCTTCCAGCTGTGGAGGAATATTACAAGGGCTTGAAGGTAAGTGCAATTTTTGGCATTTGTCCGTTTAGTACATCTATTTCTATGGGCTATTGAAAGGAAGATTTGAGTGTCAGTCCATAATAAAGCCCACCCCACAATGCTGTCTCTCATAAGTTATTCACTATATGTCTTTTCTGTTTGCAACGTAAATGTATGACATAGACCTACGACATCCTTCATCCTTTTAAGGCCTTCGTTTCAATATTTTGATTTTAATGTATGCTTGATATTCACATATAGAGAAAATCTGGTTTGTTATACTAATTTTAAAACATCATTTGTACACCACACCACTTAGAAAGGTATGGTTGATTATGTTTATTATACCTTAAATAACTTTTATTGCTTGTTGGGTGTAGAACTGTTTAGATCCATTAAAATGTTAACCTTTCCTTGCTCCGCTCCCTGGTTTACATTAATTACTTTAGCGTTATATTTGGTATAATAGAGCTAAAAAGAAATCTTTGTAACCCAGGGAGCAAGGAAGAAGTTTTAACATTTTGATGACCTAAACAGGTCTATATCCAATAAAGCAAAACAGTAATCTATGTAACACTTAAAAAGTACGTTTTTAATTATATATTATAATTAGTACTTTCTTCTCTCAAAAAGTAAGTAATTGTAATATATATATATATATATAATCAGTACCTTTTATGTTAATTCTTTCACTGACTGTGGAACTTTTAGGTCCACCTAAATGTTAACCAATGTCATTTTTCCCGGGGATTCCATAGATATTGTATTGGTTTCACCTTTTGTCAAATAAATAATTTTAAAAATACTGATAAATCCTATCAAACTCCCAATTCCTCTTTTTTCTCAAAAAGGAAAAAGAAATCCGATATTCCTTTCCACCCTACCTTATGTATGCTTTAAAGCCCGATTCACAAATTGCAGGCAAATTGTTTTGAGAAGCCACATTCCTAAGTTGAGGAACTATTAATGAAACACATATAGCTGAGGTTTTAAAGAATTTGAAGTCCTTGTCATAAGTAAAATGACATGTTGCTGAAAATAGGAGGATTTTGAGAATTAATGACCTCAAGATATAGTAAGATGTTGACTCTAAACTTTCACTGAGAATTTACTTTTTCTTTCTGTAGCAACGTGAGATACCTGCCGATGACCCGCGACTTGTGTTGGTGGGACGCACGCACGATCGATTAGCTGCTAGATTTGGAGGGAGAAGAAACAACTAACTTCTGCTTGCTGTTTGTTTATTTCGGTTAAAAAGATGGTTCATGGTTATTTACTAACATCCATTTTGTAACAGATGGATGTAGATGTCGCTATTCAAGTTCTATATATTAGATCTGCTTTAGAAATGGAGGCGAGAATGGAGCAGATGTTGGTATCTACTTTACACAGAAAAATTGGAATAAGTTTCAACTCTTATGATGCATGGTTTTGTATGTGGTGTTTTCGCAAAAAAGGTAACTTTACGGTTTTTCATTGATAATAAGTTCTCTTACTTTTTAACTACCAGTGCAGATCTTTTTCATTTGAAAAAGGGCACTGAATTCAGGTAAGAATTTTGATCCCATGAGGTCGTGTATATAGTATTATCATACTTATAACTCTTAAGAAAAAACCTAGAGATTTTTTTTTTTTTGGAAAAATTTTCAATACAAGATTTATAGGTTTTGAAAAAATTTGCTAATTTTTAAGTTTAATTTTGTTTTTAAAAAAATACTTCTAAATTGATGTTTGGGGTTTTAAAATTTTACAATTGGATCCAAAACACTTATTTAGAAATATTTTATTCAGAAAATTTTATTTGAAATTTTTTGAAAAAATAGCATCAGATGTTTTTTTTTATCGGGTCATGTATGGGAATATCATGCACACTATCCTTTAGGATGGCTCTTCGGGGCATAACTCTGGTTTTACCAACTGTTGGTGATCTTAGAGATCTAAAATATTTTATGAAAAAATTATGAACATAAAAAATATAGATCTTATTAAAATATATAATTTTTATGTTAAAATTGTTTTAAAAAATAATCTTAGATACTTTTTTCATGAAATCATGTATACGGTAATATCATGCATTCAATCTCATAGGACCAGGACTCAGGTAAAACTTCTTTGGTTTTCCGTGCAGCAGTTGGCACTTTTGGTGGGTTGTTTAGTTCCAATATGTCAGGCAATTAATTGCAATGGTTGGATCTAAGCGGTAAATTAGTGAAATCATGGTCCATTTATCGTCCCTTTTTATTCTATCATGAGATAAGGGCATGAGTTCGACCACCTGATGCAAAGAGGTGGGAGTTTCTGAAACGCGTTTCCCGCTCCGGGAAACATGTTTTTATTTTTTCGTATTTTTATTCGTGCGGTATTTCGAAAACCAGCTCCCTACACACACACACACACACACACACAGATATATATATATATATATATATATCCCCACCCAAAAAAAAGAACAAAGAAAAAAAAAGGAAAACAGCAAGACTTGGGTCCTATTTGGAAACATAAAAATTAGAGTATTTTTTAAGAAGACTTTTCTATAGAGAAAAAAATCGAAATTTTCTAATCAAATTGAAAATTTTCTATTTGAAGAATTAGAAAATGCGATTCTCCAATTTTCTAAATTTATACCACCTTTAAACTAGTAAATGATGTTTTCTAATTTTTCAAGTCCCAAACGCGGTTCTCCACTTATTCTTTAAATAGATAGTTCTCTAAATATATTTTCATATTTCTTTAAACAGCAATATTCTTCATATGCATAAACCTTAAAAAATGGTTCTGTAGAAGAAAAGTTGGATGAGTGCTCTTCAGGCCTCTTGCCGTTTGGGATGGATAAAAATCCTCTGCATTCAGATTTTATACGTCGTTCCGTACACCGACACTTAAAATAATATATACATATAATTTTTAAAATAATTTTTAACATTAAAATTATAAGTTTTATTAGAATTTAGAATTTTTATATTTAATAATTTTTTAAAAACTTCTAAATATATGTTTTAAGATTTCAAAGTCTTGACGGATTTAGCATATTTTAAAAATTATTTTTAAATTTATTAAAATTTAAAAGTCTATGCAGAAAAAAATTTTAAAAAAAATATTAAATTTAAAAGTTGCATGCCTCATAAAATTTAAACTTTCATAAGTATTAATGCACAGAACATTGTCTAGAATCCAGAGGTAGAGAATTCTCATCCGTTGAGGATGGCTATAAAAAGATTCATCCATCCTCCTCGAGTGTCTAAGGATACGTACTCAAACCTAATTTCCAGATACATTGCTCCTTCGGTCTCTATCCAAACAACAGGAACTCCTCCAAATGGCGCACGAGTCAGTTGGATGTCTGGTCCCTGGTACAATGGAACTTGCTTAAGAATTCAAAAGATCTGCAGCGACCTATACATGAACCGTCCAATGCTCGACTTAGAGACCGACCATTCTTCTCAACATATCAAAAAGAAATATTCTTAAATTACATGATAATTATCACAAGAGTAGCAAAAGATTTTAGAAATAAATAAAATAAATAAAGGTGTGTTTGGTTGGGTACAAAAATGATGTATGTGTTTATATTTCATATATACAAGAACACAGGATTTCAATGAACAATAGAATCTGCTATTTGATTACAAAAGGGTATATTTTACCATACAGTCTTCAGGGTAGTACATTAAACCAAACACACCCTAGAGACAAGCACCATCCCATAGGAAGCACGCGAAATCGCTGAGGTCTAGAGATGCTAAAAAAGCCCGCGGCCCGTATTGTGGGCATGCCGCACGGGCATATGCTATTTTTTTTTTAAATTTCGGCCGGCTGGGGGACCACCAGCGGAGCCAAGCCGGCGTAACTAGGGGACGGGCAGAGCTAGCCCGGCCTGCCTTTAGCGCCATGCGGGCCGGCCAGCGGCCCGCCGCCGCGGGTGGCCTACATCAAACCGTGCGGACCGGCTCGGGCCCGCATGGTTTGCAACACTACTGAGGGTGAAGCTCCTCAACCAGTCGCTGATCAATGTGATAACAGGCGAATCGTCTTATGTATAGCATTTCATAAAAACAATAAACAGAGCTAATATTTCAATCAGCTGTGGAACAACAATGTTAAGTTCAGATAAAATAACTTCTAACCAAGACTTAAACAGGGCGAAAAAATAAGCAAGCGGATCAAATCTAAAACTGAAAGAATAGTGCAATGCGAGCTGAATATGGAGGAGCACGTAAAGCACAAGCACAAATAGGTTGGAACACAGCAGATTTGAAATGTACAAAGATTCAGGATAAGAGCAAACACAAGGAGCACAATAAAGAGAATATATATCACTTTAATGTCAGCGGAACGGTGAGCCATAAGCGGAGTCAAATGCATCTACAAACCGGGTCTGGCCTCCACCGTTTCACATTTTATGTCCATGGTGGTTAGAGGATTGACACGAGCACTTGATGTCTCGGATTCAATTTATGCTCCCTATAATAGACGTTAAAAATTTCTTATATGGTGATAAATAGTCAAGTAAAAACTTACACCTATAACCTATATACTTTATCCCTGTTGAATTTCCCACAAGCCAGTTTATCTGTACCTGAACCGTTCAATGCTCGACTTTATAGGAATGGCAATTCTTCCCATATTATCGACACAACACAACAACAACAGAAAAAAGAAACCCCTACATTTCGTGATAATTACAAGAGCTGCAAAAGACTCCCAGAGGAATTAAGGGTGTGTGATGTATGCGGAGAGTCAAAAGTATAAAAATTTTATATATACATATATAGAATAATATACAGGATTCCAATGAACAATAGCATGGTATTGATACAAAATTATATAATTTATCCTATTTAGTTTTCAGGGAGATATATTATACCAAACACACCCTAAGTTCACTTTGGCATACTTGACTTAAATGGTCGGTATCAGAATAACAAAGTAACAAGGGAAAATACTTGGGAGGCATTTTAGGAGAATTTAACATAACAAACAATTCCAAAAAGTTGACTAAAAAGCTCTAACCTTTTTACATGCTAAGTTTCCCAAAGAGCAGGACAGAAGATATCTTAGTCAATGCACTTTGAATATTTGCTATCGTCACAAAAACCAAGTGAAAAAAATAATATATATATATATATAATATATATATATATATATATATATATACGGGAAAAAATGACCAGGCAAAAGCTACTGCTAGGAAAGATCACCACATTTCAAGTCACACACAATATTTGAACATTATTTTATCAAATATGCACGCACACAACTGAACATAAGCACAGAACAATAAGCTAAAACTTTTATGTAATAATAAAAAATAAGCTTAAAAAAGTTAGAAATTAACATAAAACTTTAAAACTAATATTGGAAATTGAGAAGGCTAAACTCAAGTACCTCTTTCAAGGTCCCAACTAAGAGACAAGCACAAGCCCGTACTAAGCATGCGAGTCACTGAGGTCGAAGCTCCTCAATCTGTCGCTGATCCAATGGGATAAAAGGCCTATCGTCTTACATATAGCATTTCACGAAACAATAAACAAAGCAAAGATTTATCAGCAAAATAACAACGTTAAGTTCAGATAAAATAACTTGGCCCGAAATCATTGAGTGGAACAATCTAAAAGCTGAAATAATCGTTCACGCTGAATTGGATGAACAAACACAAGGGGCACATATAATCACAGTTGACGAGGGCAGGTCTTAATGCATTTGATAGGAGGATCCTCTGGGCAAAAGGAGATGAACAAATAACCTAGCACATGTACAGAAATCCTAGGAAAAAACACTAACAAGACATGTGGATGGTTGCTTACCATGTGGGTGGCATTTCACAATCTCCTCCAAGCATTAAGAAAATTAGACCAAGTGTTACGGCATAAAAATATCTAATATATCAGTCATTACATAATAGGAGCTCTGGCACTGAAGCAGGATCGAGCTCCCAAAAACCTCGCAGCTTACCTCCCTTTTCTTCTGTTAACCGGAAAGCAGGCACCTGATGAGAAAATCTCAAATGCTGTGTCATGGGTAACTCCACTACGCCAAGACTTCTTCGCTTCATATCAGGCATAAAAATAGTCCTGTACCCATCTACCCTTGTCAATGCTGAATAGGTTATACCTGAACCAGTTTGCTTAACAATTTCAACCAAATCATACTCGCATTTATCCAGGTCAGCTCGGGTCCACTGCATGCTCCATTCCTTAAAGATAGCCCATATCTCACCTTCCTTAGGGTAAAAGTCATATCGTTCCTTTCTTCCGGAAGGAGTTGCATTTACCAGGTGCGAAAAAGGTGCAGTCGAATCAAAAGTCTGACTCTCTTTCATTAGCTTGAAACTTCCACAACCGTAAGGCAGCCCTTTCATAATCCACTCCAACTCTCCCTCCTGCAAAGGGCAAGCCTCAAGCCAAACCAACTTGACACTAAAATCTTCATGTTTAACTTTCTTTATCAAACCATAGAAGTTTGGATACTTATCTATGTCACTGTAAAGTGCCCAAATTTGGCCTTGCTCAAACTTCTGTTCCAATCTTTCTTCTTCAAAGTCGTAGAATTCTGACTCAGGGTAATCATACTTGAAACACTCGGGTTCACTGCTCAGTTCGATGTACCCTTTTCCACAGAGCACATCTTCTCGATCAGGTGAACGGTCTATAACTCCCACATTCTCTTCTTCCCTACGCTTCTCATTCTTGTTCAACTCCGGTTCATTGGCTTTAGTAGCTCCATTTTGTTCTTTACAATTGGCGGACTTTGAGGAAGTGCCTTCAAATAACGTTGAAATACTATCAAGAGCAATTGACGGACAAGTCTCACCAAAGTTTTTGGGGAGCGACATTGCATCAAGTTCAAAACAACCCCCGGGGACACCTTCTCTTTCGTTTCCACTCAATTTATAAGAAGGAACCATGTGCGAAAACCGAAGTACCTCACTGCGTGGTATTCTAAGTGGACACGCGTGCTTTCCTCCTCGTGTGAACAGGCTTACAAATCCTGCAATTTTTAGCAGTTGAACGACAATGATATCACTACCCTCTGTCAATTCAGAAAGTACTTCAACGGGCTCATAGTTATATGGTTCATGGTTCCCTGCATTAAAGTTCCATTTAATATCCCAATCCTTGAAAAGAGCCCAAACCTCACCTTTCCTAGGATATATTTCATATGTATTCTTTTTTGAGCCAGCTTTCCAAGCCATAATGTGAGAAAATATTACGATATCATTAGAGTAATCAGTTTTGCCGAGTTTGTACTTTCCACAAGCCACGGGCAATCCCGCTTCATACCATGCACTGTCAGCCTCTTCAGTAGGATCATACTCCAACCATGTATACCGCACTCTAAAGTGAGGGGAACTGACACATCTAATTTTCGCATAATATCTAGGCATTTCACCTGAATCGTCGTACAAAGCCCAAATTTGGTCAACCGCAAAATTTGTAGGATTTCTATTTTGGTCAAAGTCGTAAAAATCTGGATCAGGGTATTCATTAGTACTTGGGCTGGGTCCCCATGTAGGTATCTTGTTCTTCTCAGACATCTGCCTTTGCTCCGTACCATGAACTTTGTCTGTGTCTACTTTTTCACATCCGCTAGGCAAGTTCCTTCAGGAGGATGTTCATTATGTTTGATATTTTGCTTGTCCTCAACCTTTGCAAACTTCCAGGGCCACCCATTCTCCCCATTAACAACTCCTTCAGATCTATCACAATGATCAGCATGACCAGCTAAATCATCTGCCCTCGACCTCTTAGAAGTGGAATGTGTTCCCGCGTCATCATCACCTTCTTTGTAAGAAGTGTGTTGCTTCTGCCTGGTTGACCTTCTTAGCTTGGAATAGCCATTCGCCCAAGAATCAGTTTCTGCTGAATTATACTTTTTAGTGATGCTGTCTTCACTATCGCTGCTACCTGAATCATCGGAGTCGAACAATGATTCATCATCGTCTTCTAGTTTGGCCCTCTTTCGCCTTGCATTATTTGCAGGTTTTGTCTTCTGCCTTTCGCCTTCTTCCGTGCTTAACTTAACCGGCTCTTTTGCTTTGTTAGCTGATGTAGATTTGGACAAAGGTTCTCTTACAGAATATCCTCTGCTCATATTTCCCGGAAACCTTGTGTTAGAAGCAGCAGCAGTAGTAACATTTTGTCCAGGAAAGGCATGATAATGGGCTCCAGAATGATCATGTGAAACTCCAGAGCCACTCCCAGCATTTCGTGGCTGTGCATTCATGTCAGTAGCAACATAAGGATGCAAACAATTATGGCAACGAATATGCTTATCTAATATGGTCTTGTAATATTGGTATCTCGTATTACAATTAGGACAAAGAGTCCAAAATGTCTGCGGATTAGAGAAAGATGAAGGTCGCTGCTGATTTAAACCATTAAAGTGCACGCTAGACGTAGTGACATTGACAGTGACCCCAGATTGCTTTTTTGTTGCTTGTGGAGGAGGCTGCCGTGCTTGGAAATAGCTGACATTAGCACCTCTTTTCATATCATGAAGGGACCGTTTCCCCTTGTCTGACAGAATCATATGTGCTTCTTTAATAAGCTTAAAGGCGGCTTCTGCTCCTGCAAATTTGTTTTTATCTGGATGAAGCAGAAGAGCAAGCTTTCGAAATTGCTTCTTGATTGCTTGCTCATCAGCTTTTGTCTCAACTTGAAGTATACTATACCAGTCCATCTCACCATTTATCTTTGTTGCAGCAGAATTATGCACTTCACAAACAGTTAGCATCTGAGAGATATTTTCAAGATCTGGGCATAGCTGTTGGGCCTTGACAACAATCTTACGTGCTGCAAGGAAGTCTCTATTTTGCATCTTGCTCTCAGCAAGGTCCTTCGCTCTAAGAGCCTCATCCTTGTTGCAATCCATGAGACCCAACTGTTCCCAAAGAAGATGGTTAGGTGTTTCTCATATAATGCATAAAAATTAAAAAGAACGAAATTCTTTCAGCTTTTCACCTTCTCACTTTCACTACATGCAAACTTGACACATGCCAGCTTCCTTGGTTTAGACTTATTTTTTAATCTATGCAGATCAACCACCTATACCTATATATATACTAGCGGAGGATGTTTCCATCCTGCCTTTGGCAGAATTCAACCTGCACCAGTCCCGTAGTGAGGGATAACCCTTACCACTACGCCACTGGACTCGCCCTATATATATATATATATATATATATATATATATATATATATATATATATATATATATATATATATATCCCAATCATGAAGTCCCGCCACGGCAAGGCCGGAGGAGGGCAGATATATACAACCATGTCCTAAATGGATGGTTTCCCCAGGGGCCCTCCGAATACTCACTCCCTGTAGTTTATCTAATAACATCGATCTACAATTAATGGCGATTCTTTCACCACTTAGGAGTTTGCCCCAAAACGTTCTCTTTTGTGCATGCCCGCAACTTTTGCTAACATACTCCGGCCCATACCAAATTTTGCACATCACATCAAAGACAAAGGCCAACGTAATTCCTCAAGCTCTAGTAATAGTAATTTTTATACTTAAATTATTCATGCTGAAGTCTCATCCTATGGTCAATTAATTAACATAGACCTATACCCGACTTTTCCCCAAGTAAAGGTTCCTAGAAGGAAGAAGTCATGTTTTTCTTTATTTAACATGTGTGTGACTCTTGCTAATGTAATTTCCTCAAGCCCCACGTCTTATGAAATTGCACACCTCGCAAGCTAAGGTACATGAAAAAATTGCTCAAGCAGGAAAAGGTACATGGAAGACAACCATAGCAAAGCAGTGCTATAGCCATGTCGAAAAGGAGGAGTAGACCAAACAATTGTTTATACTATGGGAAAAATTAAAAGGAAATGGTGCCACATATAGAAGCTCAAAACATGAGAATTTTGTTTTTTTTTTTTTTTTCATTTTGATGGTGAATAGAAGAGAAGTCACCATTTGATCAAAAGAGGTGGTAGTGGCGATGACTTAATGTACAATGTGCCACTAGCAATTACTAATTCTTGGATCGAAGGCACAATCGATGAAAACAAAAACTGCTCTAACGCCTATATAGACTGGCCATTGGAAAATAATATCAGTAAATTAAATTGAAAATTAGGACACAAGCAGTGCGTTATTTAAGTAGACCTATAATTTTGACTAATTCAGGATTTCACTATAAAGAAAAACACCACAAAGTAATGACTACTGTCACAACTATTCAAGCAGCTGATCTCTTCCCTAAACATGTGAAATCACAGAGATCCTCTAATAGGCAAATGAAAATGTAAATTCAGCTGCAAGAAACATACCATAGTCATCAAGATAAAAATATAATATTGTAGTCCTAATGAATAGCTATAAGGAACATCTTGTTAACAGGGGGGGCATTTATATTTACATAATGCAATGCACAATAAATTGCAAAAGCTCATAGATCTTTTATGTTTAAGCAACATTCAAATTGAGAATACTTCAGAATTGACCATCTTTTATCACTTTATTACATACTGATCTGCAACCCAAAAGAATCATTTTACACAAATCTCGTAAAAGTAAGATTCTCGTCTTGTAGCAAAAGATGCGTGTCAGAGTTATGGCACTGCATAATTAAAAATAATAAGAAGCAACTACATATCTCACCTTTTAGCAACTACTGAGGAGAAAAGACAGTATGAACTGCAAAACACAAAAGAATTCATCCATCGAGAGGCAGTCACCCTTCATGTACTGCAAATACAATAAGTGGCTAAACTTGAGAAGCTTGAATAGCGCATATATCAACAAAAGCAACAATAAAGTAAGTGCTAAACAAGACGAAGAAACTTAACTACAGAATACAGAACCCCATTTCCCCAAGTAAACGTAAATGCTTATGAAATTCTAAATATAGTTCCAGACCTTGTAACTCTAAATTCTGGACTGCTGAACACTGAGTGTTCAAAAAAACCTTCAAATTCCAGCAACTCTGTAGCACAGTATAACTTCATATTAGTTGGTGTATTACATACCAAAACTGAACCTTATTAGGTATATAACTTGAAACGCCTATAAAATTCAGATTCTAGTACAAGAAAATCAACATAACTCTAATTTTGGCAGTTGAACACTGAGTGAACAATAGAAACCTTCAAATTGATGCAACTCCATAACACATCTTAACTATCTAAACCTTGCTAGCTATGTACTTTAAGTCTATGAAATTTTAGCTTGAATTTCCGGACAGATGAACACAGAGTATTGAATTAAAACCTTCGAATTCCAGCAACTCCATGACAGATTAACTACATAATGCAAAATCACATGCCACAACTCAACCTTGTAAGCTAATTACTCAAAATGTCTATGAATTCAAACTCTAATAAAGAAAATCAACTTAGAACTCTAGATTTCTAACTTTAATGGTAAGTGTGCAATTAAAACCGTTGAAATCCAGCAAGTCCTTAACAGAGTTTGACTTCATGTTACAGATTCCATACCACAACTAACTTTGTAAGCTATAATATGCAAACTCTAGTATCAAAATGCCACTTTAATTTCCAGTACATTTGAACATAGAGTGTACAATTAAAACCTTCAAATTCCAGCAAATCAAAAACATGATTTAAAACGTTTTAAGCTATCAACTTGGAATATCTACGAAATTCAAACAAGCACCACAAAATCAACATGCAGCTCTAAATTATGGGCAACAAAGACTGTGCAATTAAAACCTTCAAAATCCAGAAACTCTGTTGCAAAGTTTTGTTAATATTACACAATGCCACACGGCCCACACCAAAAGTAAACCTTGTAAGCAATCAACCTAAAATGTTTACCAATTCCAAACTCTAGTACCAAAAAATCAGTACGCAGCTCTACGTTTTGGAAAGTTGAATGTTCCAGTAACAGTGTACCAATCCTAACTCCTACAAACCCTCAGATGATACTTTTTCAAACACAAGACACAAAATGATTGTTTCTTTTTTTCAAAAACCAAAAAGAGCGGGAAAATAAGCTGTATGAAGTCTTCGACGTAGAGTGCACAGTACTCACCGACACCGCGCGCAGCGTGCGGCAACAGAGGGGACGGGATCACACGGCTCCAAACCCTAGAGAATCGAAAACCCTAAATGAAGAAGACTTAGGAAGAGAGTAAAAGTTAATGAGTTACTAGTACAGTACTGAGAGAGAGTGAGATAGAGAGTGTGTGTGTGTGTGTGTGAGGAAGGGGACGCCCGCCCAACCAAAAGCGCCGCGGGAAAGAGAGAACGGAGCGGCAGCCACCACAAAGAGCATGCCTGCACTATTTTTTTTCAAAATAATATAAAATAAAATGAGGGTGACAAATGCAAAATTTTAAAGGACCTTTCTGTAAAATTACTGAACTTGAAATGTCAAAATATGCCCTCATCAAACTAGTTCTCCATTATCCCCCGCCTCTGGGTCAGTCGGCCGAAACGCTCACCTCAGAAAGCGAGTGCCCAAATTCGAACCCAGGGGTGCCTGTAATGGAAATATGCTCATGACCGCGAATTTATAACGATTGCGGAAAAACTGATGGCTGGGTAACACCCAATACTCTATATCTGGTTCCGGACCGGATGTCAGGCTGGAGTTTTAGTTTCTGCGCGCACTTGGGTCCAAAATGGTCCTATAAGTGTGCGTAAAAAACTGTGGTCTGCGAGTTAGCGGAGATCCAGAGAGAGATTTCGCCTCGTTATTTAAAAAAAAAAAAAAAAAAAAAAAAACTTTTTCTCCATTTCAAAAAAAATTAATGATAATTTAGGTTTTTCATATGATTAAAGGAAATATTAAATACTATTATAAATTTAAAATATATTTGAATTACGCAAATATAAGAATACAAGTACCCCACCTTCAAATATATAAAAGAATAAGGAAAAAATAAAACATATATATATATATATATATATATATATATATATATATATAAAATTCATACAAATCAACCATTATTATTTTTCTTGATAACTGTTAAATCAACTCAAAATATATATTAAAAAGTAATTGATAAAAAGTTAAATAAAAAAAAATTACGTGCTCTATAATTTCTTGAAGTTTGCAAAACAGCTTTGGAGCTAGTGTACAATTTACTAAAGAAGTTTTATGTACACTTGATTTAATGTAAAATACATGAACTCATGAAGAGTTGCAAAGTAAAAAGTACAGATACATCGAAATTTTATCTCGTACAATAGTAGATATGGATACGGTCAGAAACATGTCAGACACGTAAAAAAGTGTCTAAAAATAATAAAAAAAATCTCACACGTGTGTCTAACACGCAAGACATGAGTGTTCGAAATGCCCATCCGCATTTATATTATTAATTTTTATTAAAGAAAAAAAAATGAGAAAAGTAGAATAGAATAAAATACTATTAGTATATATCAGTAATTAATATAATATTATTATGTACTCAAATATTATATTTTTTAACGTTTTAATATAATTAGATTTTTGCTATTAAATTTGTCTCAATGACGTAAATTATTATATTACGCATGAAATTTGTTATTAAATGTTATTATATTTTCAGATGTTCAAATTTTCATTATAAATCTTTGTTAATTATTTATGTTTTTTTTTGCCATTTTTTTTTGTTATAATTTACAAAGTGAATGGAACGTTGGTAAGAGCTGAAAAAGTTGAGATTATATCATTCCTTTGAATTTTTTACTACGAAACTCCATCCTCCCCCTCAAGTTCTATAGTTCATGTCCAAATTAACTTGCTAAATACTCCACCTTTTTTTTCTCAAATAAATAAAATTGTATAATCTATCCTTAAGAATGCATCAAAGAATTTCATTCTTCGTATATGAGAAAAATACGTTTTAATAGATTTTCGAATTAAATTAACGGACTGCAGCATTTTCCTTCTAATATACAAGACCTTCATTGGAATCGCAACAACTTTTTTTGAACGCGATTTTAGGTGTCGGTCGACACAACTCATACCGTACAGCACGTGGCTGTCTTGACAGTTATCGGCACGGCGCATGCCAAAAAAAAAATTCTATTTAAATTTAAATTTTAAATTAAATTTTTTTTTTTTTTTTAAAAAAAAAATAACAACTAAATAATACTAGCAAAATTGGCACAGTACATCTCAAGATTGAAATTTACTGAAATACAGCACAAGAAGATACCTCAAACCTTGAATCAATAATATTTATTTAAGAGATCTAGCTGATATAAAACTTGACAATAGTGAAAGTATCATCTAAGTTAATCTACAATATTCCAAATCCAAAATTATACTATATATCTAAAAGAAACCCCCCAATTCTACTGTTCAAGGAACAGTACCGCATATTTTTGCAAAAAACCCCCTTTTTTTAAATTTTGATTTTGCTTATACTATATATCTAAAAGAAAACCCCCCCCCCCCCCCCCAATTCTACTGTTCAGGGAACAGTACCGCATATTTTTGCAAAAAACCCCTTTTTTTTTAAATTTTGATTTTGCACCAGCAAAAACACTTAGTTAGAAGCATCTTCTCAGAAAACTTTCAACATAAAAGTCGTAGATCTCGATGAGGGCTACAACTTTTATATTCAAAGTTTTTTGAGTTGACGTCTCCAAATAGGTGTTTTGGAGGTCCGAATTATGATGGATTAAAACGTAATTTTTAAAAAGGTTTGGTTTAAAACGCAAAATCGCCGTTTCCACCGCCTATACCATAGCAAAGCTTTTTTTTTTTAATTTTTTTTTTATCTGTTAAGATTTCGGATGACCAAAAACACTCATTTAGAAATATATTTTTAAAAAAAATTTAACATTAAAATTGTAGAACTCATCAAAATCTATAATTTTCATATTAATATTTTTTTAAGTATTATTTCTAAATATATATTTATATGTTTGATACTGAAAAACAATTTTATTTTGTTTTAAATTCTTACACCCTGAAACTCTGAAAACACTTATTTAAAAGTATTTTTTCAATAATTTCAGCGTTAAAATTATAGATAACATCAAAATTTATGATTTTCATGCTAAATTATTTTTTAAAAATTTTTTTAGGCATACGTTTTATATGTTTGTGCGTACCGAAATACGATTTTATTTTTATTTAAGTCTGATAAAATTTTATTTTTATTTTAAAACTGTTAAGATATTAGATCCCTAAAATATTTATTTAGGAATATCTTTTCTAAAAGTTTTCTACATAAAAATTATAAATCTCGTATTATACAATATAACTAAAGGGCACTCTCATTTTTCACTATTTAAGGAATAGTGCTATCATATTTTACAAAAACCTCTCTTATTTTTTAAAAATCTGATTTTGCACCGGCCAAACTATCTGTTTAGGAATATCTTTTTGAAAAACTTTCAACCTGAAAGTCGTAGAGCTCGACGAGGATTACAACTTTTATTGTTAAAGTTTTTCAATATAATATTTTTAAATAGATATTTTGGAGGTCCAAAGTTTGACGAGTTATTAAAAAAATTTGGATTTAAACGCAAAAACGATATTTCCACCGCCTTTATGGACTATTAATCCGTTAAGATTTTGGATTTCCAAAATACTCATTTAGAAGTATATTTAAAAAAAAATTCAACATCAAAATTATAGAACTCATCAAAATCAACGATTTTTATGTTAAAACTTTTTTTAAATATTATCGCTAAAAATATGTTTTATATATTCGTGATACTAAAATACGATTTTATATTACTTTTAATCTTTTAGGCACTATGAAACTTCGAAAATACTTATTTAGAAGTATTTTTTTTCAATAAAATTTCAAAATGAAAATTGAAGATCTTACCAGAGCCTACGATTTTAATATTGTATATTCTTTTAAAAATTATTCCTAGACATATATTTTTACGTTTTTCATACCAAAATACAATTTTAAAATAGTTTGCTACAGTATCTGCTACAGTTTTTCTTTTTCTTTTTTTTAAAGATTTTGACTAACCGAAATACTCAATTCGAAGTGTCTTCTTAAAAAACTATTAACATAAAAGTTACAGATATTGATGAGAGCTACAATTTTCATGTTGAAAGTTTTTTGAGAAAACATATCTAAGCAGATGTTCTGAGAGTCCAAAGTTTGGTGGATTAAATTACGAGTTTATTTTGTTTTAAATTTTTTAGGTATTTGAAGCTCCAAAAATACTTATTTAGAAATATTTTTTAATAAATATTTAACATGAAAATTGTAGATATCTTTAGATTATACGATTTTTATGTTGGAATTTTCAAATATAATCTCTAAACATATATTTTTATACGTTTCTGCAAACCGAAATATGATTTTAAAATAATTTGCTAGAGTGACCCCTACGGTGTTTTTTTTTTTTTTTAAATTTGGAAAGTTTGACCCACTGAAATACCCATTTAAAAGTATCTTTTTAAAAAACTCTCAATATAAAAGTTATAGATCGTGATAATAGCTACAACTATAATGTTGAAAGTTTTGAAGGAGGATATTTTTAAGTAGGTGTTCTGAGAATTTAAAATTTGACAGTTTAAATTACGAGTTTATTTTTATTTTATTTCTCAAAAAAAAAAAAAAAACTTTAGGTATTCGGAAACTCTGTAAATATTTATTTAGAAGAATTTTTTTCAACAAACTTTAACATAAACATTATAGATCTCATTAGAAAATACGATTTTAATGTTGAAAGTTTTTTCAAAATTATCTCTAAGCTTATATTTTTATACGTTGGTGCATACTGAAATATAATTTTATTTTTAAGTCCGTTAATTGTTTTAGAAACATCTTTTCAAAAACCTCTCGACATGAAAGTTGTTGATCTTAATAAGAATTACAATTTTTATGTTGAAACCTTTTTGAGAAAACGTTTTTAAATATTGTTTTAAGGATCCAAAGTTTTAAAATATAATTTTATTTTGTTTTAAATCAAATAGATATTCTAAAACTCTCAATGATTTTCAATATGAAAATTATAGATATTATTAGAATCTATATTTTTTATATTGAAAGTTTTTTCCAAAAATTATCTTTAGACATATATTTATACATTTGTGCATTTCAAAATATTTTTTTATTTTATTTAAATCCGTTAAATTTTCAGAACCTATAATTTTTATCCAAAAACTTTCCAACATGAAAGTTTTTTATTTAATCAAAATCTACTATTTTCATATTTAAAATTTTTTCTAAAATTATCTATGCATACATGTATTATACATTCGTATATATAATAATATATAATTATTTTTTAAAATTTGTTAATAATTCGGTGAATTACAACACTGCTTAAATTTTCTTTAGAAAATTTATTTAAATACAGTTTTAATAAAATTTCAAATATAAAAATTATATTTTTTAACAACTTTTAATAAAATTTTAATAATTTTTTAATACAAATATAAATATCATTAAATACATAATGATATATATTTTGCTGACCGCGGCAACGCGCGGCAAAACAAAAAGCTTGTGAGATCTAAAATGTACAAGGGGCACAATCAAAGTAATAAACAAAAGCGTAGCATGCAAAATACATTTTTGCAACAAATTATTTGTCAAAGCTCCATGTCCTTCTAGGCTCTAGCTCAAACATTCTGAACTTTTCATGTATATGTTTCCCACACTTAAATGCTCAAAAGTTACTAATATGAAGTTTAGGGCGTGTTTGGCATGGGGGTAAGTGGGTGGTAATCGTTACCCGAGTAATGATTACCACCTACTTACCTCCGTTTGGTTCATGGGTAAGTGTTACTCACCGACCGATTTACCCCCTCAACCATTCACGCCTCAAGCTCCCGCACCTCTCTGTATCTCCGCTGGCTGCATCCTCAACACACCTCGCCGGCCGCATCCTCGCCACACCTCGCCGCGCCTCTCTGGCTCCCGCCCTCCGCGCCTCGCCGGCCGTGGCCCTTCTCCTCTCCGCGTCGGCCACGTCCTCGCCGTCCTCTCCGGCCGCGCCCTCTCCACGCCTCGCCGGCTCCTGCCCTCCGCGCCTCCACCACGGCCGAGATCGAGCTCGGACAAAACCCTATGCCGTTGCTAGTTGTTTCTTTTTTTTTTTTTTTTTTTTGAGAAATGGCTGCCAATAATGCTCTGATAATGTTTTTTCCTTTACATTGCTGACCAAATCCTAATAAGTATTATGCTAACAAACAAGTATTTTGTTAGCCAGTAAAAGTCAAAAATTAAAAAAAAAATAAAGAAATTATATTGTTCAGTTACAAATTTAAAAAATTAACCAATAAAATACACATTACATTAATTTAAATATAAAAAAAAATTAGTCATGTTCCACAGGTAAGTGTTACCCATATTTGGTTCTCGGGTAAGTGTTACCCAGGTAACAGTTACCCATGTAACTTTTACCGGTGTACCAAACATGGGTAGAGTTTACCGGCCTATTACCCATGTAAATGCGTATGAAAAGCATAGGAGTTAAAAGTTTAGGACCATTTGGCATATTTTTTCAATTCACATTCAAACATTCTTACATGGAGATCCAAAGTTGTGCAATAGATAGTTGCCTTGTATGTTGTATAATACATTATTTTCTACTTCAAGCAAGCGTAAATATATGAACCCGGGAGGGCGAGAGTTTGAACTTCACCGCGTTTGCAAATAGATAGATTGAGTTGCCTTATATGTGGTATACCCTATTGTTTTCTACTTCAAGCAAGCATAAATATACGAGGGTGAGAGTTTGAACACCGTCGTGTTTAGTAATCACTTTTGATGCGACCCTCTAAGCCGAATAGTGCAACGAGCCCTCGCATCCGAAACCGAACGAGATACTCCCTTTGTGGGGTAGTGTTTCAAGTTAGTAGCAGATTTTGAATTTTTTTTTCTTTAACGGGTCCTTATAACACATAAATTATATTTTCATTAATACACTATGAGAATATTTAAAAAATATATATAACATAAGCTTTTATAAACAATACATAATACTTATGACCAAGAATGATTGAATTTTGCAGAGGTCAACTAAAAGGTGTCATATCTATTCAGGTTAACAATAACTTCTTACATTATTGTATTGAGTTTATTCTCTGAATGATGAGATCTACTGCAGCATTAGCAGATGAGAAAGGTCCATGAAAACTTTCCTGGAAAGACATAGTTTCCAATTCTCTCACCATCTTCAGCAGGATTTGCCCTAAATCTGCCTGTTTTGCCGTCAACGACTCGTAGTATGATCGTGCCGCTAAGTTGCTGATCTCTACATTAGCAGGTTCTGGGCAGTATTCCTCATCTAACCACTTGTGTAAAGCCACTCGAAGCCATTCGGATTCCTGTCGGTATCCACATGGTGCAACAAAAGGTGATTATTTTTGTTTAAATGAAGAGACAACTAGAGATGCTAAAAAAGTCCGCGACCCGTACTGCAGGCTAGCCCTCCCCACGCTGCCGGCCGTGCGGGCTGCTGGCATTTACAATATAATTTTTTTAAAAAAAAATTCGGCCGGCGTAACTAGGGGGCGGAGCCCGTCCGCCCCGCCTTAGGAGCCGTGTGGCCCGGCCCGCTACGGCGGGGCCAATCCGCCGGCCCGTATGGTTTGCAACACTAGAGACAACAAAATGGAGATGTATACTGTTACTACAAATATGAGCTCCAACCAGGTCACTGCAAGCGGTTTGCACTTCAATAAGATGGCCATGATTAGAGATAATAAAGCTGTAAGTTTGACAGATCTGCTCTTACATTCCGTCACAAAATCGATCAGGATGGAGGTTGCAATGTATGGACGAGGATTCAAGATCTTTAAGTCAGTTTATGTAAGTTTTTCCAAGTTGTAAGCAAGTTTTTCCCAAGCTTCTACAACTCTAAATCAGCCTTTATAAGTTGCTGGGGATGGCGGGGTGTAGTGTTGCAAACCGTGAGGGCCGAAGCCAGCCCGCACGGTTTGATGCGGCCGCGAGTCGGCCCGCACGCCACCTAAGGCGGGGAGGGCCGGCTCGACTTAGCTCCGCCAGCGGCCCGAGCATGCCGAAAATTTATATATATATATATATATATATATATATATATATTGCAAATGCATGCGGACCGGCCAGCCCCGCCCCGCGCGCGGAGGCTGATTTTCCCAGCCTGGCGAGCCGGACAGCGATACGAGCCGCGGGCTTTTTTAACATCTCTAGCGGGGTGTCGCAATGAATCAGGCAATCAGCGGGGGCTTAGGAATCCCACCAAACGTGTGACGGAAAATTTGGCCCGGTTGATAGTCCCGGATCCTTTTCCAGATAAAGCCGGATCCGGAATAAGGGCAATACTCGTTTCTCAAAGAAAGCCTTTATAAGTTGCTTGTTCGAATACCTCAGAGCTTATATAATGCTAAAGAACACATGGACTCGATATGTGGGGCTACTGTGACACAAGTAGGAATATTTAGATTGGTAATGTATAGCTACTCAAGAGGTCGAGCTACATATGTTTTCTCTTCAGCTAATGCCAAGTAACAAAATGAGATCCTAAAAGGTCAAAACCAAAATAATTACAGGGCAAATGCAACTTTATTTTTTATATCTTGAAATTGATCAAGTTCATCTTTTAGAAGCACAATTCAATTCATTCGAGATTTTGGGACAAATTGGGGACAATGTTTGGGTGCTATAGCCTTTTTGAATAATTAATACGAATTTAAATTTGAACTTCAACGAAGTTCATACTTTTTCAACATTTTGAACAATAACCAGAATTTCTAAGTGAATTTATCTTTTTAGCGCTTCGGATAGGCTCGATGACAATTCATTTCATTGCAATATTATACAACTTCAATATCAACTCAACCGAAATTTCAAACGTGAACCAACCTCTAGAGCGTTGGAGGGATCGAGCCACGCCGCAGGAACTGTGAGGTCCTCCACCAGGGCTTCCGGATCCTCTTCTTCCGGGACATTTTTCGCGTCCAATGAGTAGCGGCGGCGCAGAAGGCGGAGCTCCTCCTTCCGCGTCAGCTGACGGCGGCGGCGCAGTCGGCAGGAGATGAACTTGGGGCTGAGGGGGTTGGAATTTGGCGAGAGCAGAGAAGGTCGAAGAAGAAGAGGAAGGGAAGAGTAACTTAGTATTGTAGTTGGTGTCGCCGGGGTTCCCATGCTGCCGGAATGATTTGATTTTTTTATGACTGTTTTATAGTTCAGTTTATATTGTGGATAGAAGAAGATTGGCCGCAGTCAATAGTTTCGACCCATGCCTCGCGGACAAACTGTTACAGTTTATTCTCACCAGGGTGGTGACTGTATCCCATCTGCAACGGTCCTTGTAGTCTATTTACAATTGGCTGCCTGAAAGATCTACATACAGACATCTATTCCCTCTCTCTCTCTTCGCACGCTCGATCGATCAAGGGGTCGCCTGAGGTAAAGATTAATCTCAACACTTAGATCCGCTTGATAGATTTCATCTGAAAACCTAGTGATCTTGAATATCTATTCATTCGATCACGGAATATCAGATTCGATGGTTTTAGGATTTGGTTGGGACTGAACACGATGTGTCGATGTCTACTGATGATCTAGCGTTCATCTGTTTATTTCTGTTTTTGACAGTAGATCATGGGTTTTCGTTGTTATCTTAATTGCATTTGTATAGAGTACTTCTTTTTATCTTTTTGTTTTGTTTGTTCAAATGTTAGTTGAAATGTTTGATAGTAATACAGATGGTATCATGATATCCAGATATTGAAGTGTTACTGTATTACAATATTATATGGTTATGGGATTTTCTCGAAGACATATGGTTGTCCTACCTTGGTGAGCCACTAGTCTTGGGTTTTTTTTTTTCGCTCCGGAAATGCGTAGCGTGTGTGAGGAACTGCCTCGAGTAGTATGGCTAGGGCTGGGGCCTTCCGAGGGTGTATCTGCCCTGAGGGCAGCGGGACTTACTTATGCGGATGCTTATGGCCAGGGTTACCACTTGTTAATCTCAAAAGAAACAAAGCTATATGCTAGTTTTTCGCTCTTTTAGTTTGATTTTCATGAAGTTACCATTTTCTTGTTTCTTATAGCTTTCGAAATAACATGTAGTTTTATGATCTGAATCCTGATTAATCCTATGGATGAACTCAAACTCTTAAAAGGCAACGGTAGTTGCTGTAATTGCTGTACTAATCACTGTCTTATATTCACATTTTTCCAAATATGAATTTATTAGTTTTATTGCTTTTTGGAGGATGTAGTAACCTTATATTCACGTACTACCAACTTTGTAAAGTTCATTTATTTGATTCAAACTAGAACACTGAAGATACGATGGTGAAGGCTGTGGCTGTGCTTAGCAGCAGTGAGGGTGTCAAGGGCACCATTTACTTCACGCAAGAAGGAGATGGTAAGCGTTTAACTGCATTTTACTACCCATAAACTTTTCAATTTCAAAGAGACTAGTTTCTTGATGCGGAACTTTGTGTCAGTAACGGTATTCTCTTTCGCATGCCAGGTCCAACCACAGTCACTGGGAACATCTCAGGTCTCAAACCTGGACTCCACGGTTTTCACGTACACGCGCTTGGTGACACTACCAACGGTTGCATGTCTACCGGTAATTTTGTGTTGTCTTATATAATTGGTATATGGAGTTAATTGATTGGATAACAACTGTATAGATTGCACGTAATGGAGAACAATAGTATGAATTGCTCTACAAGTCACTCCTTTGTTAAGTAACAGCAGTACGGGTGAGATTTACCCTATAAAAAGTTTTGGACTGGAGTTGGAGTGAGCCCAGAAGTGACTGCTGGAATGGTGAAACATATATTCATTTCGATAGCTGAAATAACTTGTAGAAATATATTTCTGTTCTTCCGCAGGTCCCCATTTTAATCCCCATGGAAAAGAGCACGGTGCTCCAGATGATGAGAACCGCCATGCTGGTGACCTTGGAAATGTGACGGCTGGGAATGATGGTATGCCTTATAAAATTTGGGTGAATAAGATCGGGTTGCTTATTTCTGTAACTATAATAATACTAATAAATTTTATGCGCAAGTATCTTACTTTTTTGCTTTAATTTGCAGGAACTGTGAACTTGAACACTACTGATAGCCAGGTAAATACGTGCTTCTTCTGTCTTGTAGGGTTTGTACCATCTGTCTGGTAGGTGTTAATATTTTCCACTTTTTGCATACAGATTCCCTCCACTGGACCAAATTCTATCATTGGAAGGGCTGTTGTAGTTCATGCTGACCCGGATGATCTTGGAAAAGGTAATTTATTTAAGACCAAGAGATTATACATGATGATTTCAATGCCCTTTGTTTATTTTTCTTTCATAATACAACACTTCTCTGCCTTTGTTTGTCCATAGCAATTTACTTGGACTAATCAAATAGAGAAATTGTTTGCCCAAGTTTGGCTAATATGGACATCTGATGTATATTTACTTTTGGCCAAGCTTTCTGTTTTTTCTTTGATCTGCCTATGATGTTGTTAATTTCTTTTGTTCTTTTATGTTTTGCACATACCGTTATTTGTTTACAACCATGATCTAGCATGTTCAATGTAAACTTACATGGAAGTGGATCTCCTTATGCCTTGATTTTGTGTTTTCCTTTTCGTTAGAGAGCCAAGTGTGTCTGTGTTGAGCAAGGTTTTAAAACCGGTCCATGCATTCAACCGGCAAGGCCACTGGTTCAACCAGCAGTTCAACCAGTTCGTGGCTGGTGAACAGTTGCAGATTCTAAACAATGTGTATCAGACTTATAGTAGTCAATCTGAAATTGGGCTACAACTTTATGCTTTTATACCCGTCCCTTAAGTAGATCTTTAGGAAGCATTTACAGAAACAAGGTATACTCGGAATTATTTCTTTAAGCATTTATGCATTATATCAGAGTCCAATGATAATAATACACATATTCAATTGCACAATAAGATTCTTATTCAAACTCGCAACTCAATAACAACAAGAAAACAAATTTGATAGATTAGCTTGCCACCGAGTCTAGTCCAACAGACTTTACACTCAAACATCTCTAATTAATCTTAAGACAACTCTTATAGTTATAAGTGGTTTTCTACACTTTTGGCCAAATGAACCGATCAAAATCAGAAGTCCAGCCCGAAAAACAAGCAAGCGGAAAACATTTCATTGGAGCAAGTTAGCCTGAAGAACAATGAACCAACACTAACAAAACTATCTTGGGTCCTACTAAAGATATCAAGATTGTTTTCAAATTTCAACTTTGTTGGGCTCTAGGGATACTTGGAAGGGAAAAATCATGGTGGCTAAGAAGCGAAGCCCAACTGCGGCGGAGTGTTGGTTGCAAGGCTTAAAATGCCGGGCGGCACGCTCGGTGCCGCCCGGCACGTGCCGGATCCGCCAGGATCCGGCACGGCCCTCATTTCGGCCGTGCCGGCCTATTCTTTTTTTTTTTTTTCTTGATTTTTGATTTTCGAGAGGGTACTGTTCAACAGTCCCTATTCTCTAAACGGGTCGCACTTGCGACCCGTTTAGAGAAAAAGGGTCGTGTCGCACGCGACGCGACCCTTTAAGTTATTTTTATTTTAATTTCTCTGTTTTTTTAAAAAAAAATTAATTTCTTTTATTTTTTTTAAATTTTTATGTTTAGTTTTTTTTTTTCAATTTTTTTTAATTTCCTTTTTTAAATTATTATCTATTTCCAATTGGCTCGATTTTATTTTATTTTCTGCTTGATTTAATCTAACTAAAATTAAAATGATAATATATTTTTAAATTTTTTCAGTGTAATTAGTAGAACATAAGAAAGATGACAAGAAAATCAGTTATAATTTTAGCATATTTTAAATCTGATTGTGTAAATTAAAGAATAGATGCTCCGATACATTTTTGAAGATATTTTTAAAATGACGGAGCTTGTAATTTGGATATTTGTATATTTTAAATAATATATATTGTTGATACGTGATTTGGACATCGGTATTTAGTATTTCAATTATTTACACAGTAGCATCTTCTTAAATTTATAAAACTATATATTTTTTAAAGTTACTAATTATTTTTAAATACTATATTTTTATAATTTACAAATATTTTAAAATTGAAAAGTAGTACGGATCGGCACAGTCGGCACGTCTCGGCACGCTTCGGCACGTCTCGAGTTCAGAGTTTACCGAAACTCGGCACGAAACGGCATTTAAAACTTTGGTTGGTTGCTGCAGCGGCGGTGGTGGTTGAGATCAAATTGGTGGAGCACGAAATGATATCTAAGAGGAGTTCTACCTTCCGGAATCTCAACTAATCATGTTTACACCTGGTTTTCCAGTTTATCTGGTTGGGTAGTTTTGCCGGCCCCACAGGTTTTGGCCTGTTCAAACCAAAAATCATTTCTATTGGAACGGACCAGTGGCCTGTTCCGGGTTGAACTAGTCCGGTTTTCAAAACATTGGTGTCAAGTTTCATATGAAAGTGAGTTTCTCATGATAATTGTGTTTTAGTTTGCTCAATTTTAATCTCCCCCCCCCCCCCCAAAAAAAAAAAAGAGGTTCAACAGGTGGACATGAACTTAGCAATTGTGTTTTTTGTCAGGAGGACATGAACTTAGCAAAAGCACTGGAAACGCTGGTGGAAGGATTGCCTGTGGTTAGCCCATGTTTTTACTTATCTCCATGAACTTCTATTATGGATATGTTTAAAACAGTTGTATTCCGTAAATTGCAGGCATTATCGGGCTCCAGGGCTAGAATGCTCGTTCCACGGAAGAGTCTTCGTTTCGAGATTAGAACGTATCACGAGGTCATTAGTTTCTCCTCTTTAGCGGGGCTTGTTTATCTGGATAAGTCTACGTGTTTGGGTGTCGACAAATGATATACTGTTCTAAGTTCTTCTGTTTCTGCTCGAGTTTCTTATATATACTTTTGTCATGCAGGGTAGAGTACCGTTTTTAAGTTGCTTGCTTGGTATCGTCTTTAAATGTTAATCTCATAATGCATAGCTTTTGTCGCTAGGATTTCCAACTAGGGGATGAAAACAAGCGTGGTTCGAGCCTAATACTACTTAGTTCAGGCTCAGCTCTGATTGGTTTAGTCCGATATCAGTCTCAAGCTCGAAATCGACGAGCTTCAGAGGCTGAGCTCGAACTGAATTCAACTCGTAAAATTTTCAAGTTCGAGCTCGACTCAAACTCCGCTCAATTGTATCAAAAGAACCAAGCTCAAGTCGCATCGATTCGAGTTTGAGTTGAGTTTGGATCGATCGCATTAATTAGATTGAGTTTGAGTCGAGATGGAGATTGACTGTTTATGTAGTTATAATTTTTTTTTTTTTGGAATAATATAAGGAAGCTCGTATAGGTCGTTAGCCTAACGAACCAAGTAACATAATATTCAGTTTTTACTCATTTAATTATTTAATCTTGAATCAATGTTCAAACTCCGCTCGAGTTTAGTAAAACTCGAGCTCGTGCCGAGCTTAACGAGTTCCCACTAGAACTATTCATGAGCAGCAAAATTCGTTTTCACGCCTAATTCCAACCATGTTCAAGAATTTCGTCAGGAATTCTATCCAAGATGTCCAAAAGTTTGGTTGCACCTAACGGGCCCATATTCATTTTGGAGCTGTTTATCAAGGTTAAAAAAAAAAGGCTATATACAGCCTTCTTTCTATAAACATGAGCTATAAGTTTGTGAGGATTACAGAGGTAGTTGGTGAAAATAATGGGAAAAAAAGGATGGTGTCGGACTAGTGGAAGGAATGTTATAAAAGAAATGCTTTTTTTTTGTACTTTCCTCACAATGATGAATGATCTATCTATATATGTGCCTTGTTTCTTCGTGATCGCGGTATGTTTTTTCCCTGCATTTCTTCGTGGTTATGAGTAGTGTTTGTAGCCTCCTCTGATTTCTTGTTAATTGTAAGGTTTTAAAAGCCAAATGACATCACTTACCGGAGCCGCTGGACTACGGTACCTCCTCCCCCCCCCCCCCCCCCACCCTCTTTCTTCCCTCACCCTTCTCTCTCTCGATTTTTTTTTAGAAGATGAAGGTTGCCCGCACGCGGGGCGACCGGTAGCTGCGCGACTGGCAGCTTAAAAATTAAATAATCTTTTTTAAACAAAAAGAAAATTTTAAAAAATAAAAATAAAATATAAAAAATGTATATATAATAAAATATAAAAAATAAGATTTTATTATTAGTATGGTCGATATGTTTTAAATTTAGAATTTATAAAAATTCGGTACGAAACAGAATTTAAAATATGTGTTAAATTGTATGTATTAACTAAGACTGATTTAAGAGGAGGTGGATTGACGGTTGCCATCCAATCACTAAGCTCCACACTGAACTTTCAGTCCATTGTCTCAATTTGTCTGGTTCATATTAGGATTCTTCGTTCACATGTCCACTGCTGGTTGGCTATATAGGTGGTTAAAATCGATTTTATATTAGTCTTTAAAAACGTATTTTCGGGAGCTAATTTTTTTTTAATTCTATATCAGCCTCCTATTTTAAAATCGATTTCATATCAGTCCCTAAAAACATATTTTTAGGGACTAATTTTTATACATTTTCAGGGGCTGATATGGCAGTTTCAAACAAACGGAGGCTGATATGGAATTATCTCTAAAAAATATTTATATAATAATAAAGTTATTTTTAATATAACTTTTAAAGAAGAATTTGTAAAAAATTT
Organism: Xerophyta viscosa; assembly: GCA_002076135.1. Taxonomy (NCBI): domain Eukaryota; kingdom Viridiplantae; phylum Streptophyta; class Magnoliopsida; order Pandanales; family Velloziaceae; genus Xerophyta; species Xerophyta viscosa. Next base: position 330,551 of record MJHO01000078.1, on the reverse strand, counting down.
AACATAAAGAACTAATTTTAAAATCAGCCCCTGAAAATACGTTTTTAGGGGCTGATATGGCAGTTTCAAACAAACGGGAGCTGATATGGAATTATCCCTAAAAAATATTTATATAATAATAAAGTTATTTTTAATATAAATTTTAAAGAAGGATTTGTAAAAAATTTAACATAAAGAACTAATTTGTACAAAATTTTAAAAATATGGGATGATATGATATTTCTTCTAGAATCTTGTATAAGTATGAAATCCCACTCATTTCTAGTTGGCTAGAGTTGATATCATATACTATTGTCTGTATATGTAAGTAAAGACTGTTACATTAAGTGGAGAAATACATAAATAAAGACATTACAATATTGGGTGCTACTATACGCAACCGAATTCATCAATAAATTTATTAATTCGTATGATTAAAATTTTTTGACATATCATTATGAACTTTTGATATCAGACACGTGTGGAGAATATTATAATTATATTAAAAATTATAAAAATACTAAAATATAAAAATATTTTAAAAATTAAAATAATATAAATAAACTGTATTTTTTACTCAATTTGTAGCTGTTGAACATACTATGCGTAATTTTTCACACGTGTCGGCTGTTTTTCTACCACTGCACCAACTGGCACTGTCGGCGGCTTTTATTTATTTTTTTTAATTTGTTCAAAATAAAGGTGTGTACGTTTTTTTTTTTTTTTGTGATAATATGTGGACGTGTTTTTATCTACAAAAAATTATGTGATGAGACAAGCAGGCACGTAGCAAAATCTAGATTGTGACCGGCACCGACAAAGCACACGCGGGAACAACACCCGCCGTACAATAGGATAACGATAGATCCTGACCTGACACGTGCACTTTCACTACACCAAAACAACTGGGAAAGTTTTGTGAAAGTTCCTTCCAATCGCCCCTGTACTTTCATTTATTTTATTTTAACCCCTTCTTGATTTTTGTACATATCATTTATTTCTATTCATAATTAACTTTCTCTTCACTTTCATTATCCTCCGCTATCCAAACAAATTGGCGAAAAAATATTTCCATTACTTTTTCTCTCTTTATTTTTTTTCCTTTCTATTTATTTTCCTTCATTTTCTCTCTCATCCCAAACAGAGCCTTACGCCCGTTTGGAAGATGAAAAATAGGAGGAAAAAAAACTCGGTGGAAGAAAAATGATGGCAAAAAATTTTTTTTTTCCCATGTTTGGGAAGGGGAGGGAATGACGTGGTGCTGGAATTGGGGAGGAAAAATTTTCTTGGGTCCCACCAAATTGTATTATCACCGATTTGATGAGAATTGCATGGGAAAGAGGAGAGAGAAAGAGAGGGTAGAGAGAGAAACATAGATTAATTAAAATAATTATTTTTTTTATTTTTTTTTCCATCTACATTATAAAATATAATATTTAGGCACCTGCTTTCTTGACCCTAGCCTTATAGCTGGCTCCTCTTTCCTCAACTCAAGTCGCCAATATTTCATTTTTTACTCCGATAAAAAAATATTTATAATAATTAACTAATTTATTTTTATAATAAATATTATTAACTTTCTCAACACTTTATTTTCCTTCATTATCCAAACAGAATAGAGAGAAAATATTCTCACCTCTTTCTTTTCCTCTATATCCAAATAAAGAGGAGGAACAATATCCTAATCACTTTCCTTCCCATTACTTTCATTCCTTTCACTTTTTTTTCCTCCACTTTTTTTTCCTTATTCCAAACGGAATCTTAAAGAATAACTTGAAATAACTGCGTACACATAAAAAAATAAGCTATTGTTCAAATATTCACAGGTGCTCGTACATATTTACAGGTGTTAGTTGAGTTCGTTCTCTTTTATTTATCTATCTATTTTAGGCAGTCCGTATAGCAGTAGAAAACTTTTTGATTCCACTTTCTAATAGCGTTTATTTCATATCATTTAGAGGTGTCTACAGAAAATTATATTCAAAAAATCGAGATGCTTTCAGATCCTGCGAACACCTATAAATACCGCGGAGTTCGAAAACGGCCGCGGGGACGTTACGCGGCGGAGATCTGAGGTCCGGCGAAGAAATGTCGAGTGTGGCTCGGGACATTCGACACCGCCGAGATGCTGCACGAGCTTACGACACTGCCGCCATTAACCTCCGCTGCGCCGAAGCCAAGATATTTTCGCCCCCCCAGCCGTCGTTGTTTCTAGCAGCTACACTGCCACTAGTAGCGCCCGCGAGTCGTCGGATTATGATGTGGAACTGCCAGCAAGACGGCCGGTGATTTTGTTTGGAGCTGTTATCAAGAACAACACGGATTTGTCACCGGTCGTGGATATCGATCTCAGTCTCAATCTCACTCCGCCTGTTGTGATGGTTGTTTGAACCACATTTAAGTGTAATTTTATTGTGATCGTCGGAGCACCCACCGTACTATTTAAAAATTTACCATTCTAAAATTTTATTGGAGTAGTTAAATTTTGCTTAAAATTTAATTTAAATTTTAAAATATTATTAAAAATTAATATTAAATCTTATTAATTTATTATTTTTTTAAAAAAAATTACTCAAAGAACATATTTTTATTTTTTAATTATACTGATAGATGAACTTTTTAATGGTGTGGTGATGGTAACAAATATCTTTCTTTTATCTTATAGTTTTAGTAGGATCATATCACAGGCGTTGCAAATTTTCATTTTTGTTCTTTTTTTCCCCTATAATGTGGAGATTTAGAACGTGTCCCTTTTTTTTGTTCGAGATGAGTAAAAATCTCATCCGTCAGTAAAGAAACAAATTACTCAACCCAACAAACTATCCAATAAATCATACATAATCAATTTCCACCACACACATATTTCGCGATCCGCACAATATCCTCGTGATCCGTAAAAAATGTATAAATATATCTCTTGTGATATGTGGTCTTAATTATATCATGTCATTATATATAATTTTTTATGTAAATTTTTTGAGTAAGAATGCTATTTTTCAGGGTCATTTTGATCCTAAGAAATCAAGGTTGATGTGGTACAGTGCCAAATCAGCCCAAGTATTTAATAGAATACTAAAAATTTAATTATGCACATATCTCGATGTGTTGGAATTAATTATTAACACATCTCAATGTGTTGGAAATAATTACTTCACACTTATCAAAAAAATTATATTAAATTTTTTTTTTCAAGATATTTAATATTAAAAATAATAAATATATGCTGATGTGGCATTATTCACATCAGCCTTAATTTTTTTAGGGTCAAATAACCCTGAAGAATATCATTTTTCTTTTTTGAGGTGCATGGCGTATGCTGTCTGTAAATGGATTCTTGAACAAATACCTGATTTTTTCGGCATAGTTGGGTTCGGTTCAGCTACGAACCGTTTTTTCGGCCCTAGCCGACAGCAGAATAATTTCAGTCGTAGATTTGCGATCAAGATTCGGTCCAGGTGCATTTTGGTCAATCACGCATAGTAAAGGACAATCTTACCCCTCTACATCTGATGGACACGTTCTACCGGCGCCGTCTGACACCTACTGATTTAATCGGGAAAGGCATTTCGCGTAATTGGACATCTAATTATGCTTTTCTCGTCAAATTGGAACCCTGGTTAGTACCCTTAGCACCTTCCGCCTATTACATAAGATTTTGTTTGATTTGAGGTATTGCAGCTTATTTTTAGAAAATTCCCGATATTTATCAGAACGAGTTATAATTCAAACATCTGATATCTTGAACTGCTTTAGACAAGATACAATTGATAGTTGCTATAAAAGCTAAATTAATTTTATATTAGTAACTTATGTGAGCCTTTGTTTTGACGGCATGATAGATTAGATGAATAACTCATAAATTCCTATATCTAATTTCGACCTCTATTATTTATGAGAGGATTAAAAAAAAAAAAACTTTTATACATTGCCATAAGTAGACATCATCTTAAACGGCTAATATATATTAACTATAATTAAATGCCTGTGACATATACTTATCCACTTAATATTTAATTTTAGCAACCAAGTAGTCTAGGACAAATGTTGAAATTTTTACCTCATTAAACGTCATACATAATGGTGCAGTAAATTTATTTATTTTTTTTATTTCTTAAAGAATAATACAAACTCTCGAACCTGTCGAGATCTCAGTTGGTAGAATATGTATCGGTAAAATTAATAAATTTATCTATTATAACGGTTGTATAAAAATAAATCAAATATATAAAAAAATTTTTTACGTTAATAGGTTTCCAGAGGTCTATTTTTGCAAAACAAATACTATAAAGCCGTTATAAGTAATAATCTACAATTAATTTAGGGAGTCATGCGGCTGATTCGGCGCCGTGTGGACGCGGAACACGGAGAAAACATGAGGAAGCGGGCAGGGGCGTCGTCGTTGGGTCCGCTGTCAAATGGTTGGACCACACGCCGCTGTCTGCTGCGTTGGCTCGCCCGCCCGCCACTGCTCTCTCCCGCGCGCGCCCGTCCGTGCGCCTGCCTCCGCTCGCCGAGACAACAGCGAATATCTCGGTACGATTAAACTTTAGGATAATTACATATCAATTCTCCTAAAGTCAACAATAGTACATTTCAGCTTCAAAAAAAATATATATATCAACGTAAAAATATATTTTCGGAGGCTAAAATTTAAATATCAAAATTTGGAGGTCTGATATATAATTATCTTCTAAACTTTTCTTTTATTTTTAATTTTGATCTTCAAATTTAATTTTTATTATATATTAATTAAAAATAAATATATATTAAAATAAATTTTTATAATCATATATTTTTAAAATTTAAATTTCTAATTATTTTTTATGAGCATGCTATATCCTTCTTTCAGTACGCAGCCACGTTAACTAATTGGATCAATACTTATTGGTATTTTTTAAAAAAAATTATCGTAGTAATATTTTATTGATAATCGATCATTCTTAGTTGTAAGAAATAAATATTTTAAGCGATACACGGAGATTACAAGAAATGTTATAATATTTATATATAAATTTTATTATTTGACCCATAATTTTAAAATTTATAGCAATTGATTTTCAAATAATATTTAAATAAATATTAAAAAAATATATAATTTATGATTTTTTTACAGAATATCCTAAAATGTTAAAATACTAATTTATCAAAAGTGATAGTATAATATTAATTTATTTTTACGTAAATATGTTTAAATATAAAATTTTCTGAATAATGTTATAACTTTTTATAGAAGAAGGATAGTACAAATGGTGGTAACAAAAAAAAATGCTATTTTTAAATATTTGTATATTTTTAATACAATTAGAATTATATAATTTAAGGGATAATTGCGTATCAGCTCCCTTATTTTTGGGGCTGTGCAAATTAGTTCATAAAAACGCGTTTTCGGAAATTGATTTACACAAATTTAAAAAACGGAGGACTGATACGTAAAAACTTCTAAAAATAATATTTAATTAATTTAACATAATATATCTGATATATCACATCTATTCATCATGATTGTGTACTCATCCTGAAATGAATAATCTTTAAAGCCGCTAAAAGATTTACACGGGCTGCAGCTGCTGCGTGGGTGGCGGACAAGGCATCCAAATAATACGTTACCGTCGTTGTTGTAGGGCCCGCCAGTGAAAACGAAAAAGCATAATTACATATCAACCCCTTAAAATCAACAATCGCAAGTGCTGCCACATTAGTACAAAAATATATTTTTAGAGATCGAAATATAAAAGTTAAACTTTGGGAGGCTGAAATGCAATTATCCCAAATGAAAACTGTAAAGTCTTACCTTTTGTTTGGGATTTATTGGATTTTGCTTTCATTTTTTTTTTTGCTTTAAAAGTTAGCTGGTTCGATTAATTAAGTAATTAATAGCTACATGAAGCTTTTGCACAGTCAGCTACACGAATTGACATTTTAGTCCTCAGCTTACACAAATAAATCCTACCGTTGTTCAAGTGTGTTAAAATATATTAGTTATCTTTTATTAAAAAATATTAGAATAACTATATATATTAATCGACTTGACCTCGGTCTACCGGTAAATATTTGAAAATTGACTATGGTTAAGGGAAAAAGTTAGAAAAATAAGAGGGTACAAGGACTTTTATATCGAAACCCTTAATAAATACAAGTGAACAATTATGGACGATTACGTAAGTCAAAATAGAAAATCCACTATAATTGGAAGAGTTACAATATCACTCGTTTCGTTCTCATTGCCGAGGTCTCAGACACTTCGGACTTGCTCTGCCGAGGTGTCTTACACCTCGGATTACAATATCGTTTAAGCGCACAACTAAGTTTTGGCACAACACTGAAAGTGTTAGTACTCTCTGGGCGCTCTTGAGCGCGTGGAGCTGGAGTTCCCGTCGAAATAGTATCAGGTATGTCCTTTTATAGACGCTACTTGGCACTTGTCTGGATTTTAACGATTGCAAAAATAGTGGATCTGGAGATGATCACGGGTTGATTAGCCATTTGTTTACCACGTAAGCTCCCACGTTTGCTGATTAATGATGTAGCAACTGACATGCACCATATTGGCGCGGCGGTTACATGGCTGACTTGGTCTCCATTTATTTAGGATTCACGAGCACGGTTGATATGTCGAATCATCGGTTATGTCTGGGACGGCGTTGGATCTCGGTATCGATTTGCGGAGGCCTTAGTCGACGATATCAGCCTCGGCAGGTCCATGTGGAGTAAGTCTCGGACGTTCTGCCTAGACCTCGGGTTGATCTAAAATATCTACAAAACGTCGAACTGAGGTTGGTTTCAGCTGGCGATTTCGAAGCTGGGGTTTCGGATCGGTCGAGCTGAGGTTAGTTATATAAGATACAGACTCTTTTTTCTATCCAGTGGTCAGCTCTTCAGCTAACACGCGACAATTCGAATTCGTACAGTATCAAGTATATTGTATTTAAATATTTCAATACTCGAAATTATGTAATGGAATAGTTATCTTAATATTTACTATTTTATATTTATTAAACTATATATATACATACATATATATATATATATATATATATATATATATATATATATACACACACACATAAGGCTAATGATTGATTGAAGATTCAACTTTTGCCTGATCCAAATTCAAACTGGTTGAAACGAAACGGCGGCTGGACCATACCGGCCGTTTCTTGGATGATCTTTTTTTTTTAATAGGCCGATTGTAAAATCCGGATTTGCAATATGAACACGTGTCTGTCTAGAGGAGGTCAGAGTGTGCTTCTAATATATTCATTAAGTCCTATCCCGCAAAATAATTGCCCAAACAAGTGGATGACAGGATGAGGCCGTTAGGGGCGGCTGTTTAATTACTTTAATCCACATTGTTAATTAGAGTAATATTACTCGTGGCGGCCGCCGCGGTTCGGCCGCTTTCGTAGGGAAGGACTGATTAGGTGGGCCCCAACTCCACCGTCCACGGCCGGCCGCCCACCACGACGCGCCACTCGTCATCAGAATAATCATCAAATGCTACGTAACTGCCACCACTGCTCGCTCCACCTCTCTTTTCTCTCTAAGATATCGTCGCCTCCACATCTATTATTTCATAATTAAAAAAAATTGTATTTATTTATATTCGTCTCAAAAATATGATATTTGCTGTTCTTGTTGAGTTAATAGAGTTAGACAAGCACGTATAACTTATAACACGGGTTAGAATCTATGCATGCTAAGATCAAATGAGCCATCGATTTAAGCCGCAGAAAATACAGATTAAAAAAATGAAACTATTAATACGATAAGTTGAACGAATTGTTCATCGGAAAAAAAAATTTTAATTGCTACAACACCGAGAAGGATTACAAGAGGTCGAGCGATCTCGGGGCAAAAAAGAACGAACAGAAAAGCGTCATAAGATTATACACAATTCTCCTCCTCGTTTTTTTTTTTAAATGGGAGAATAAAAAGGAAAAAAAGAAGAAGTGTAGGCAAATTAGCTAGTAGGGGTAGGGCTTCTCCTAAAATTTTTCCTCTAGAGCAGGCGGAAAGTTAATCAAGAAGCCGACCGTGTGTCCGAAAATAAGTCCGACTCATGCAACCTCCAGAGCAGGCGGAAAGTTGAGATCGAGATCTAGTGACGGTCTCTCGCTCTGATCCACGACGGAGGATGAGTCCGAGTCGCTCTGCGCTTCGCTGCAGGCCGCCGTAGCTGGCGGCGGAGGGAACTTCAGTCCGGCTGCGGCCGCCGCAGCTGGCGGCGGAGGCTTCACCACCGGCGCGATCACTCTGCCAAACAGCTGCAGCGGCGGCGCCACAGCCACCGCCATCGCGGTCGGCGGCATAGCAGCGACGGTGACGTAAGGATGCTGGAACGGAAACACGGGCAGCCCACCGCGGCGTAGAAAATCGAGCCCGCCGAGATCGAGCCGCGACGAAGGCAAGATCGACGACTCGACGGTGCTGCTGGGGCTAGAAGGAACGTTATTACTTGCTCCGACAGCGTAATCGCCGGCAACGGCGCCTGCAGAGCAAGGGAAATTAGTCTTGGCTTTAGGACCGCGGAACTGGAGCGCGGCGGTGTCGTAGGCGCGCGCAGCCTCCTCGGCGGTGTCAAACGTGCCGAGCCACACACGGCTCTTCTTCGCCGGATCTCGGATCTCCGCCGCATACCGCCCCCATGGCCTCTTCCGAACACCGCGATACTTGACCTCCAGACCTTTGACCTCGGCGGCGCCGCCGCCTGAGCTCAGCCTCGCCGCCGCTTTGGGACTCATTTTATTGATTTAATTAATTTGTTTTTGGGAGTTTGTTTGGGTTGGTGAACGATGAATGAAGGAGAGAATGGGGGTATATAAAGGACGATCGACGGAAAAAGAAACGGCGTAAATGCGCGGTGTTGTAGTCAATCGAGAGTTTGACCGTATCCTCGTACGCCGCCCCGAGTTACGGAGTGTGTGTGATCCGTATTGAATGCATATTTTTACGGGTTAATACCCTCATAAAAAGAAATAACCTAGAAAATCCATACAACCAGGCCACTTTATTAATTAGTGAGTTATTAAATTGAGATAAATACACGTCAGTCCCATATAAATTGATTCTTCGCAAATCAGCCCCCTCATATTATTAACGTCAACAAAAAATATAGACTGATATGTATTTCTTCGTGTTAAATATGAGATAATACTATTTCATACTCCACGTAGTTCATCCTAACATCGAACTCTCTATATCATGTATTGCTGTCCATAACTTGCTAATTACATTGCGATTTTCTAAAAAAAAAATCACAAATTAAAGATATATTATTCTTATTACTAGTTTTATAAAATCAGGGTGTAAAAGATAAAGTTGCCGCATATCCATATGATCCGGATCTATTATAAATCAAATTTTATATTTCAAACGGATTATACAAAATCACTTTTGAGCTTATAATGTAAGCTTTATACAAATATCTTATATAATGTAAATTTTGCTCAATTAGGGACTGAAAGTGCCATTTCAGATTATTGGTATATGATGCTATGACTGTTATATCATATTAACTATGCAGATAAATGCACTGATCAATAAAGCATTCAGGACTATGGGCATTTTAAAACCTATTTTAATATTAATTATGTATAGAACAGTTTGATTAAGTGTTGATTATGTTCTCTAATTTGATGGGTCGATATATGTGGCAAGGCGCATGCTTGACAAGACAAGGCAATGAATATATATATATAATATATATATATATATATATATATATATATATAATATATATATATATATATAATTAGATGGTTAAAATTATGGGATAATTGCGTATCAGCCCCCCTATTTTGAGTTTTGCAAATCAGCCCCCCGAAACGTGTTTTCGGGAGGCTGATTTGCAAAAAAAAAAGCAAATCAGCCCCCGAAAACGCGTTTTCGGGGGCTGATTTGCGCAAAAAAGAAAAACGAGGGGCTGAAACGGTAGAACCCCTAAAATTATTATGCCACATAGTATATTAAATAATATTTGATGTGATATGTGACAATTGTTGTTATTCTAAATTAGTTATATAGTATTTACATAAATTGATAGAAATATATAAAGTAATATAATTTATTTGAAAAATCTAAAAGATCTAATATTGAAAATAATTATTTAATCAAAATACTCATTTATAAAAGTGATAAAAGAATATGGATATGTATATTAATATAAAAAATAATATTATATATATAATATTAATTTTTATAAAAAAATTTATCCATAATATAAAACTTTTGATCATATGTGTGTGTGTGTGTATATATAATTATATAATTATATGACTAATATTCGCAAATCGTACTGTACAAATCTAGTTAGAACCGAAAGAGATACTCTTAATTTGAATTAACTAATTTCAATGTAAATCTTGAGTACTTGTATGGGTCTTTACACTTAGTTGTAACTACAATCCATTCCAAATTATTGTGTTTGGAGTTCGAATTTTCAACCACGGCAAATCAAATAGTCCCTTAGCCTACCATAAAGTCTGTGTCGGCTTCATTAGGATTGTACATTAATCCAAAAACTTACAAAATTAAATATCAGTTCAAAGATCATATTGTTGACACATATTTTTGTGAGTATGAACTTCAAATGAAAAAAAAAATGCTGATCTGCTCGGCGAAAAGAATTGCTCTTTTGATGTGGATTGTATTGAAAATGAAGCTTTTCAAGGAACTTTCTCAATATCAATTGCTATATGAACTAAGATGTTATTGATTTCCTCATTTTCTTTTTCATTATTTTATTTTTTTATTTTGTCTGTGACCGTCGATTTGATTATATCTAAATTTCGACCGAAAATAAAATAATAAAGTAAGTACTTCCTAACTCACACTTATTAAAATTCAAATTTTAATCTACACAGACTGGATTCTCCTTCTATTATTTATTTTTATTAGTCAATTAAGCTAATATTGGTCGGTATTCATTGGATTGTTTATGAAAAACCGCAAAAAAATTAATTATTATTTTTTAACTGATAATCACAAATAACAAACCAAAATATATCCTACACAAACAGGGGCATTAACGTCTTTTACTACGCATCCGTTGCGGAAGCTGTCTGATGCACGCAAAACACACCCGCCTCACATAACTTCTTCTACTAGTAACGATCTCGTGTATGATAATAATAAAATAATCCGCCGGCGCGTACAATGTGGGCGGCTACACAAAACGAAGACGCCAGATTTGACGGCTGCCGTTAAGTTAAAGATAGAGTTAGCCGCCGTTACCGTTAGCGCCGCTAGCCGGTATTGATTGCGATTTTCTTGGTGGGCCCTAGAGCGGCAGTCGGTGTCCGTGCAGCCGTCGTGTTACTTGGATCACAGGAGGCGCGCCACCGCGGAATATGTCGGACTCTTCGCAGCCGGCCTCGCTTTTTACGGATTTACCTTTACTTTTTCGTATAATTTCAAATCAGCCTCCCTTTTCAAATTTTATCAAATCAGCCCCCCTTTATCAAATATCTTATACAAATCAACACCCAACAAAAAAATATGGCAAAATTTATCCCTGATTGAAAGCTCCTAAGTTTTTCTGATGGCTAATATAGTTTTGCTATTGGTACGTAGTGTTACTAGCTTTGTATCATAATATTTAGGCTAAAATTTTATGTACGAGTTATGTTTTTTTTTTTGTGATATAAATTATAAAATTGTTCTCAAATTTAAGTTCATACTATTATAAAATAAAGATAGTGTTTTGAAGAGATTTTATTACATTGTCGGTTGAATAGTTGGTTTAAAAAAAGAATGATAAAACCCTCACTTTCTCTTTCTAGGTTTTCTAAAAAAACCAACTTTTCAAAATATAAGCAAAAAAATTTAATTTTTTTAAAAAATTATAAAATCAGTCAAAATAATACTGTATAAATAGTTTTAAAAGATCTTAAAGTTAAAAAAATGTGTGCTCTAAATTTGTTGTAATTAATTCTTAAATTGTTTCTAAATAATATTTTCAAAAGAACAAAAATGATAACATGCACATTTAGTGGTCCTATTATGCAAATTGAATTAACCAGCTTTCTTGGCGGGGCACACACGCGTTGCTTCTACCGGTCGGTTTCCCGAACTTCTAGTCCTCTACGAGGGAAACCCAGCACCACCGCCCGGCCGAGCGGGCCAGCACACGTGTGCTTCCAGACACGTTAGCTGCGGTACGACACATCATTTTCTATTTAAAAATCATTAATCTTGCCTGATATTTTTTTTTTTGATGAAAAATCTTGCCTAATATTTAATATAGGATAATTTTATATCATCCTCTCTATTTCGAAGAATCGGAGGTAACAAATTAGCGACTAAAAATATAATTTTATAGACTAATTCAATAATTTTAAAATTAGAGGGGCTAATATATAAAAAGCCCATTTAATATTATATAACTGGATGGAAATGAATCTTCCTGAATAGTAATTAATTCTACTGAAAGAACACTACAACATATTCCCCTCAAATCTGACTTTACTAGATAGTTCCTATAAATTTCACTCCATCAAATTAGCTCCCATAAAAAATTATCCCATTAAAAAACTCCTCCATTTTCATGTGTTTTAATAATTTAACTTTATTTTAAGTGCTGCTTTAAACACCCCAAAATAAATATTTAGAATTATTTTTTGAAAATTTTTTAATATTAAAATTATAAATTTTTATGAATTTTTTTTAAAAAAATACTTTTAAATATTTAGTAGTTCGTAGTTCAGGATTATCGCGAGTACAGTTTAAAGTTCAGGATTATATAGACACATTTTTGTTAAGTTTAGGGACTAAAAAAAGTATTTTGCCTTCTAAAAATATATTTAGGATGTAAATAAATGGGTTTAAAATGATAAATTTATTTTGTAAAGTTGAAACAGTGCAGCTATAAAAGTCCCTCCCCCCATAAGTTTACCACTAAATTATTAAAAATATAATATTTAAACAGAAAAACTTGATATTTATAAAAAATACTAGACCATCTCATGATGAGATATGCTGTTCATCAGGGACTCCTGACGGTCCTGATGCAATCTGGACCGTCCGAGACTCTTCGGGATGTGTTCATCAGGGGCTCATGATGGCCCTGATGCAATCTGAGCCGTCAGAGGCTTCTGATGAATGGTTTTTTCCTCTAATGATACATCCAAAATATGACCTATAAATTAAATGTGTTTTCTTAGGTGTTTGATATTTTAATGATATGGGTGATTTTTTGATAATTTTGTTTTATGCATAAATACCGTTCGACATTTATTTATCATTTGTTATAGGAGGAAAAAAAATATTATTTTAAAATCTACTAAAACTATTGTACTATTAATCGCTAATGGTTTAGGCCTGAAACTAATTATTATTATTATTTGTGGTAAGTGATTAACTAAAAGCTCAGTGGCGGGGGTGCTCGCACCTGACCGTTCGGTCATACTTCAAGCCCCAGAGTTCATAGAATTTCAATTATGTGGGATGTATGTCCGTTAGTCTGCTGAAATCTTAAATATTGGTAAGAATATACATTTTTAGCTCAATATATAAATATTGCTAGAGCTTGTGAATCAGATGTGAGAAGTAAAATCGGAATAAGTGTATATGAAATTTATATATTATAATTGCGCAAAATAGATAGGTTATTATGTGATTTTATCTTGTAAATCACAATAGTAATAATAATACTAGAGGACGATATACTCACAAGACATATACCAAAAAATATTCAAAAAATGTTTTTTAAAATTGATAATTAGTCAAAATTAGAAATTATTTAATTTATAATTAGAACATCTATTTTCAACTTTTATACTGATTTATTACTTATTATATTGTTTATGAAGATAATAAAAATAAGTTTCAAAAATAATTTAGAAATATAAATGTATAAATAAAAATAAATATAGTTATAGAATTATATTGAGAATATTTAAGACAGAAAAAATATAAGTTATACAAATATTTTTAATAACTGTTATATATAATTTAAATATTATTTAACTATTAAATAATTATGTTGGGATGTAAGATATAATCAAACTTTTTTCTTATACTTAAACATAATGTTGTTTATAATGAGTTGGTTTTGCAAAGTTAATCAACTACTTGTGTAACACAAAGCATAAAATTTGATTTATTGAAATTTAAATGATTATATTTTGAATCCAATAATTTCGAGAAAATATTTTATGAAGATTTATCATTTTATTTAAAAATATTAAAATATTATTATATTTATAAAATTTACGAAATGAATTTAGGACTGTTTAAAAGTTGCTAGAGTTAATAAATATTTTTTGGACGAGTTCGTGACCGTGTTATTTTGGTTCTATGATAATATTTTTGCATGATAATATTTTGGAGTGACGATATTTTGTCTTTTAACTGTGGAGGGGCCTGAAATTATCAAAATTGAATTTAAAGTTAAGTTTTAAAAAAGAGAAGACCGAAGAGACGGTTCGAGGTCGATCCGCGCAATCTCTCGGTGCTCTCTCCCTCTCGCGCGCGAGCTCGATCCGCGCCGTCCACGCCCGTCGCCACCGGTGTTCGCGCCGCCTCTGGCCTTCGCCCTCGTCTCTCTCTCTCTCTCTCCGGTTGTCTGTCTCTCCTTCGGTCGAACCATCGCCGATCGTGCTGTCGCGATCAATCTCGCCATCGCACGGAGTGCCTCCATCCTTGGCCATTGTGCTGTCTCTGGCGCCGATCTGTCTCTTCGATGATCTCACCCTCAGGCATAATTTCTCTCTCTTTAGCCGAGCTGTCCGCGGACGTCGTCGCCGGTGATCATCTCCGTTGAGTTTACCGTCACTGCCTGGAGCCCTAGACGCGTTGGGGACAGTAGCCACCGCCGCTTCCTAGCTCTGATCGTCGCTGCTGCCGCCGGCTGACCATCTCCGGCGAGCTCCGGCAAGTTTTTAGTCGTTGCTCTCGGGTGTTTATGCTGTTCCACAGGTAAGTGGAGTTGGCTTGTGCATGTAGCAGCATTCGTGGTTGTGATTGTGTGATGTCTTGTTGAAAACCCGTTGGAAACAATTCCCCATGAACCGAGGGTTTGGTAAGCAAATCTACTTGAATTCTGGTTAGTTTAGAAGAGATGCGATACCTAATGAGGTAATGATATGTGGTGGAACACCCGGAACTATAGTTATGTGGTTGATCTCTTACTTGTTATGTAAACATGTGATAAATGCATATTTTCGAGAGAACATGAAATATGGATTGACATCTAGCGGGTATCTATGATTTGGAAATGCATGTATATGTGTATGGCGTGAAATGTGATAACTTGCTAAGAACATGTGTATGAGATGGATGTTAACTCTTGTGAATATTCATGCAAATACGTTTACGAATATGTGATTATAGGCTCATGCCAATATATGAATCCAATACATGTTGAAAATTTGAAATGAGCCTTGGAATGGGATCGCATGTAAAATTTATGACTATGGTTATGTACATTTTTGTGGTTAAGGTAAAGACCATGGTTATGTGCTACAAATGTAAATGTGAATACGAGAAAGAGATATACGCATGGTCTGTATCAAGGTTTAAAATGCCGGGCGGCACCGGCACGGTCCTCATTTCGGCCGTGCCGACCTTTTCTTTTCTTTTTTTTTTTTGATTTTCGAGAGGGTACTGTTCATCTTCCCCGCTGGGGAAGATGAACAGTCCCTATTCTCTAAACGGGTCGCAAGTGCAACCCGTTTAGAGAAAATGGGTCGCGTCGCACGCGACGCGACCCTTCAAGTTATTTTTATTTTAATTTCTCTGTTTTTTAAAAAAAATATTTAATTTCTTTTATTTTTATATTTAAATTTTTATGTTTAGTTTTTTTTTTCAATTTTTTTTTTTTTAATTTCCTTTTTAAAATTATTATGTATTTGCAATTGGCTCGATTTTATTTTATTTTCTGCTTGATTTAATCTAACTAAAATTTAAATGATAACATATTTTTAAATTCTTTCAGCGTAATTAGTAGAACATAAGAGAGATGACAAGAAAATCAGTTGTAATTTTAGCATATCTTAAATCTGATTGTGTAAATTAAAGAATAGATGCTCCAGTATATTTTTAAAGATATTTTTAAAATGACGGAGCTTGTAATTTGGATATTTGTATATTTTAAATAATATATATTGTTGATACGTGATTTGGACATCGGTATTTAGTATTTAATCAATTATTTACACAGTAGTATCTTCTTAAATTTATAAAACTATATATTTTTTAAAGTTACTAATTATTTTTAAATACTATATTTTTATAATTTACAAATATTTTAAAATTGAAAAGTAGTACGGATCGGCACGTCTCGGCACGCTTCGGCACGTCTCGAGTTCAGAATTTACCGAAACTCGGAACGAAACGGCATTTAAAACCTTGGTCTGTATATGATGCATGAGCGTTGGGAGAACTTTTGGATGAGTTGCTACCCTCTGGATAGAGATATTACATGGGGTTGGGTTTATATATGATGATTGTACTCATGCTTTGTGATGATTGAGAGAGTAACACTCTTGGAAAGTTATACTTGTAAATTCTAGTTAAAATACGCACTAGTGGGTTAAGAGCGTATTTTCGGATTATTTGATAAGAGAAGGTGCATGCTACGGGGTTTGAGAACCTATCTTTGGCCTTGGCCACTCCTGTTTGATCAACAGGAACCCAGGTGTTTAGTTCGTAAGCCACGTGGCATCCGCGCACCATAAGTAGTGTCTTTGGGCCCATGGGTTAAAAGGATACAAAAATTGGAGTTAACACGATTCATGAACTCTTGACTCCTATGAATACATGTTGATGAATATGGTTTATATTGTGATTGCATGTTTGGATGGATATATGTATACGTGATTCTATGGACAAGCATATGTGATGTAAGATGTTGACTCTTAATATGGTCGTACGATATCATGATTGTTATGCATGTAGATAACATACTAGGATATTGCATTGATGTATTCACCCCCAACGACACTAACCATCCCACTTATTTAGTAGTGGTGTAGATATGCGTGAGAATACTTGATAGCGGAGGCTCCAGTGGAAAAGGTGAAGCACAAGGTAAACTAAATCTTGAGGGTATAAGCCTATACTTGTGTGTGTGTGTATGAAATGTTGAGTTTGCCAACGACTTTCACAACCTAGCGAGTATACGTTTACGTCTTGAATGAGTTCTTATTCGAGATTGTAGTTATCTCTATCAAGTTTTAAGTTTGGTTTGATGGTTAAGTGGGTTCCATTTTGTTGAGCTTATATCTCGAGTCTACTAATTGTAGTTTCAAGTTTCTACTTGTTTATAGAATCTTTGTAGCCTTTTTGTATTGCTATGTTTGTGGAATGGTTTATTTATATGGAGCGTGTGGCTCCTGTGTAAATGATTCAAAGTTTAGAATTGTAACGTTGGGTGTGATTCTTAATAAATACATGGGAGACTATGCCGATATTAGATTTCAAATGAATTTTGTTAGTTTTGAGCGTTACACTTAAATAGATTCCATGAAATTAGTTATAACGACTTTGGGTTGTTTTTGAGACAAAGTGACTTGGTTAATTTGGTTTACACTTGTTCTTGGGGGATTTCATCTTAAATCTGGATTTTTTATATTTTTCGGCTTCTAAAATTTTTGGGGCATACAGCTTGCTTTGTAGTCCTTTTGTGTTATGATATGTGTTGTATGGTTTGTTGGTTATGGATTGTGTAATGAATTTTGATATAGTGGTTTAGAATTGTAATGTGAAGGTATAGTATGGTATCCTTGTATTTGCACGGGAGACTATTGAAATTTTGTTAAAAGATTTTTTACAGTTTTCAAAATTTTGACTTATTAACAAATGAGTTTATATTAAGTGATTTCTTTGCCCTTGCAAAATTTTAGTTTATATTGATTTTACTAACAATATATATTATGTGTGTGTGTGTATCGAAGTGTCTATTTATTCAACATGTCATCATAGAGTAATTGTTTACTATTCTATTCTACTATTAATAATATATTAGTTTTATACAATAGTTTCTAAACTATATAATAGGTACCCATTAAAAAGTTTATGCTAATTATTACATGTGATAAATTCGTCCCTCCATCTAATATTTTGAGATTAATTTTTTGTAACAGTTTCTTTTTCCACAAGTGCATCAACGTGCTCTTGCTCGTTAGAGTCAGGGGAGATCGAGCAATGGCCGGAGATTTCGAACGCGGCCGCCCACCTAAGAAACTCAAGCTCACTGCAAAGGTTGTTGAATTCCATAAAATTAGCGATAAATGGTGTCATTAATTTCATTATCGCTCGATTGATTTGATTTTCTCAGGCCGCGGCTTCTGCGATGGCGGTGGAGGATGATGAAGTTGATTTCGGCAACGATTTTGATGAGGATTCTCATAATGGTATCCAAATGTTGTTCATGATATGATATCTCTAACATCTGATTTGGTACTTGATTTTGTGGTTCTGAGAGATGTCTCAATGATTCAACGGTTTTGTGAACTGAAGACGTCAAATACGTAAGGTGCACGATGGCGCAAGGTGTATAACAAGTCGCGTGTCTGATAAACACGAGTTTTATGGGTGAAAAAAAAAAGTAAAAAACATCAATAGTAGCAGCTAGTAGCAAAAAGAACAACAGCATGAAGATAGTAAAATAAAACAAAGTAGTACTTGCTAGGGTTTCTAGTTGGGCGCAGTAGTTGGACCAATCTGTTTATATTAGGGTGTAGGTTCAGTACATAACTTTTCTTTCTTTCTTTTTTCTTTTCCTTTTTTTTACAAATGGGGCCTCACCGTTATAAAGTGCACTGAGGCACATCCAATCATCTGTATAAAGCATACATAGAGGTGCCTGGGGCTGCGCCTGATTGGTACTCACACTTTCACTCAGCGAACTCACACTTTCACTCAGCGAACCTAGGCGCGTCTTACAGTGGTGAACAAAGTTTGATAAGCACGAAATATCAAGTTGTGAATTTGATGGTAGGGAAATTACACTGTGCCTCCCGGTTAAGAAGACATGCTTCGCACACCCTCATGTGTTTCCATGTAAACTTAGGTCTATGATTTTTGAATGCTGTAGTACACTTGTTTGAAAACTATGCTTTGGCATAGTACAACTATACCTACAGTTTTGACAAACACACTTCCTAAATTGGAACACTTTCTCTGAAATATAATATTGACATATAGTCATTTGAAAAGATCATACACTTCTGTGTGTGTAGAATATACTTTGACGAGGGACATCAGAATAATTTGAACTCATGAGGTGGTACAGAGCGAGAAAATTTTGAAGATGGATTGCATATTAAGTGCCACTTAGACTAGCAAAAGTGTTGCTTTTGAATTAATCTTCTAGTGGCAATTTCTTTTTTTATAAGTTGTTCGCAATCAACGAATTTCTCTGTAGCTGTCTATAACCCTCAAATTAGAAACTGTTGATCAAGCTGTATCTGTGCCAAATATATTAATTTCTTTTGCCCAAATACTGCAAAAGCAGGTATGTTTATTCAATTGAATTGGTTCTATTGTAGCTTTCTGTCTGTGTGTTGTTTTTTATTTGTTTATGTTGTCTGAACTGTAATTGTGGTTGCTGGGTATGAAGGTGAGAAAGAAACAAAAAAGAGAGATTTTACCAAGCTGGAGCTAAAGCCTGATCATGCCAATCGACCTCTTTGGGCATGTGCAGATGGCCGTATCTTCCTCGAAACCTTTTCCCCACTTTACAAACAGGCATATGACTTTCTAATTGCTATAGCGGAGCCTGTATGCCGGTAATTCGCATATTCTAGCTTGCATTTCTTTACTATAACTTGGAAGCTAGAATATTTTCTTTGAAGTATATTCATAATTTTGCTGAACGCCTGAATTTGAAGGCTCTGATATTTTTCTTGGTTGGATTTTCAGTCCAGAGAATATGCATGAGTACAACCTTACACCGCATTCGCTGTATGCGGCTGTGTCAGTTGGGCTGGAGACTGAGACAATCATCAGTGTCCTTAACAAGCTCTCCAAGACCAAGCTACCAAAGGAGATGATAGACTTCATTCATGGTTCCACTGCCAACTATGGAAAAGTGAAGCTGGTGTTGAAGAAGAACAGATACTTCATTGAATCACCTTTCCCAGAGGTTGCCATTGTATATTTTTCTTTGGTGCCTTTTTTTTTGTCACATAAATTGTAGGAATGTTGTCTGCAGGTGCTGAAGAGATTGCTTAAGGATGAAGTAATATCCCAAGCAAGGATTTCTTTTAGGGAGGTATTCCTTTCTTTCTCCTCCAAATTAGTTTGCTTTTTAGCTTCTTAATCATTTGCAGGTTCTTGGGAAATTTTTTGCAGACCACAAAAAGTCGAATAAGTCTATCATACAGTAGTTCGAGCAAAGATTCCTTTGATTTTGTTGACAAATAATTAAACATTATACTTTGTGGGTATGACATAACTGAGTAATAGGTATCTACTTCGAAGGTAAGATTTGAAAGCAAGATCCATGCACTGCAATCTGGATGAAGGATTAAGTTCTTGAATTTGCTAGAGCATTAATTTGACGTTTCGAGAGTATCAGACAAAAGGGTTACTATTCACTCAAAGATACAGAAGGCTAAATCATGAAACAAAGCGATGTATACGTTCTCAAAGTTTCCATCGTAATTGTATTTATTTGGGAATTCCAAATCACCTTTTAAGATTTATATTGTCAGATGCACCCTTCTCTTTGGTTTTAATGAAATCATTTGCCTACTTGCCTCCCAGTCTCCTACTTAAAAGGGTATGTGTATAGTTTATAGAGGAACTTATTGAAAACCCCATCTCATGGAATTTGGTACTTTTCCCTTTCGGAAGTGGCATTTGAGGATCCTTTATCTGTATCAAATGTCAATTCCTGATGTCTGCCTTGCCAAACCTGTCCTAATATTGTTAAATACCTGGAGAGGTCAGATATTTAACTTGTGCTCATTATATTTGATTTCTCTCACTAATTTACATTGGAAAATCCTCAATGAGTCACCATCCTCCCAAAATAGTCTCAACGTACTAAAATAACCGATAGTTCTATTTGATTGTCTATTCTAGGGAATCACAACATGATAGTACGTCGCAGTTGCACTAACACATTTGGTAGTTCTACAATATAAATTTGGAGAATTTTAGTAGGAATTCTCTAATTGTGTTGGGTTATGATGTAATTCTGTTAGTTTGGCAACTAGAGAGAACTGCAGTAGTCCTATTATTGTTAGTAATAAGAGCCTATTTTTGTGGCTGGTGCTTGCACTATGTTTTCCCTTGTGTGAGCGTTTTCACGCTAAACTTTTATTTAATCTTGCTGTTGTGTTGAGGTTGTGTATATTTGGTTTGTTGATTCCTGTTTGATCATACAAAGAGAGATGCTGCTCTTGAGATTGTTAGACATTTTTGCTTTGCAAAACAATCCCTCTAGGTCATCAAATTAAACAAAGCAGTTGGAGCTCCCAAGTGGAATAAAAGTTTGTAGAAATTAATGGGAATAAATAAAAGATAGCCTAGATAAATTGGGATAAGTATAACCTTAGGTCCTTAACTAGATTCCACACCTAATCTTAACTAGATTCGCATTTAAGTATCATGAGACCTTAGTGATATTTTTATTCCAATTTTGTTCCACCTATTCACTTTGTCTATAAGGCAACTAACCTTTTGATTCATATGCTAATATGCATGCTTAGTTTGTTTAGGATTATGCTATCTCTAAGTAGAGACAGTTGCATATTCTAAGTTACTTCTAAATTTAGTTGGTAGAACTAGTATTTACAATAGATCCTCTTGACAGGAGGATTCCCATGGAGGTGATGCATTCACTGTCAGCAAAATGGTGGGGGAGATAGAAGGCGGTCATGATGAGTTATTAAAAGGAGTTGATGTGGCTGCTGCAGCTGAAGAGAAAGAAACTCATTCTTTTGAAATAGACCCTTCTCAGGTACTCCAGGATTGGGATCACTAAATGGGGATCATATGAAATCTATGGACTATCCTTTACTGAAGTCCTTGTCCCTAATATTTACCATTACAGGTGGAAAATGTGAAGCAAAGATGCTTGCCGAATGCACTTAATTATCCGATGTTGGAGGAGTATGATTTTAGAAATGACACAGTAAATACTTTCTTCTTTTCCTTTTTGGCCATATTTAATGCTGCTAGGTGCTAACATCTTTATCCAAAGTTTATGCCATTTATATCATATTTGAGACATGCTGGTTGCCACTTCTTTGTTAGTTCATATTCGAGTACATGCTGTACGCCACTTCTTTGTTGGTTCATCTTCAACTACTTGGCTTTAGCACTAATGTGTAGTTGTTTTTGATATTGTGGTTACTGGGTGATGCAGGTCAATCCGGATCTTAATATGGAACTGAAACCTCATGCACAACCAAGACCTTACCAAGAAAAAAGTCTAAGCAAGATGTTTGGAAATGGTAAAATTTCTATTTGGTCAAGTGAATATGCTATTTCCTATTCAAAAGGAAATAAATGATTCTTCAAGGGGAAAAGAGAATGCTATTTCTTATCCTTGTTTGTATGCTTTTCCCCTGCTAAGGAATGTATAAGATATTATTAGATGTGCTCGTAAAAGTTTTTGTATAGTTCAGCTGAGCGCATACTGCATACAAACTTACATGTATACAATAGTCGTAAAGGAGGTTTATTCTTGTAGAACATGGCTATGATTGTTTTGGCTGGTTAACTTTCAACAGGAAGAGCTAGATCTGGTATCATTGTGTTACCTTGTGTGCCGGAAAGTCCTTAGTAGGTGTTTCTGCAGCCTGCCGTATAAAAAAAAGCTGTCTCTGTTTGGCCACTAATGCGGTCTCAGTTGATCAATGGGCTTTCCAGTTCAAGCTCTGGTCTACAATAAAAGATGAACAGATTTGTCGTTTTACTTCTGATAGCAAGGAAAGATTTCGCGGCAATGCTGGTGTGGTTGTAACAACATACAATATGATTGCATTTGGGGGCAAGCGGTCTGAGGATGCTGAGAAAATTATAGAAGAAATAAGAAATAGAGAGTGGGGACTATTGCTTATGGATGAGGTAATTTAGTTTCTCAAGCCACTTAGACACTTCTGTCAGATAAATGTAGTTGAATTTGCATGATAGTGGCTGAAAACATATACTTCTCATTAGTTTCTGTTATGATCTTGTAGGTGCACGTCGTCCCTGCACATATGTTTAGGAAGGTCATCAGTCTTACCAAATCTCACTGCAAGCTTGGGCTTACAGGTGTGTGCATCCTCCATGTATTTTCTCTTTATAATCTATTTTCTCGAACTGACATGTTGTAGCTTGATTTTCTTGTTGCAGCTACGCTTGTGAGAGAGGATGAGCGCATTACAGATTTGAACTTCCTAATTGGACCAAAATTGTATGAAGCCAATTGGTTGGATCTCGTCAAAGGAGGATTTATTGCAAATGTTCAGTGTGCAGAAGTGTGGTGCCCAATGACAAAGGAATTTTTTGCTGAATATTTAAAGAAGGAAAATTCAAAGAA
Source organism: Xerophyta viscosa (assembly GCA_002076135.1). Classification (NCBI taxonomy): domain Eukaryota; kingdom Viridiplantae; phylum Streptophyta; class Magnoliopsida; order Pandanales; family Velloziaceae; genus Xerophyta; species Xerophyta viscosa. The sequence continues at coordinate 307,093 of MJHO01000078.1, read as the reverse complement.
GAAGCAGGTATATCCTTGTTGTATGTGTAACTATTTTGCTGTAAGAGGCTTACACAAGAAATTTCTTTCGGATGTTTTGCGCTTGCCTTGTGTGCTCCTTGTACAATATCTCACTTGTTGGGATAATGTTATTCGTTGTTCAAATTTACATAGTAATTCATTGTATAATTTATGTCAATTGGATTTGCCAGTTCGTTTTTATGGTATTACAATGAAGCATGTTACATCCTAACTTTTGATTTAAATTTACTGAGGTGCATGCAGGTTTAAGTTGATTGTTGATTTCATCTAGAAACCTTTAGGTTATAGGACTAGGTAACTAGGTTAGGCCAAAATTTTAACATAATGTTAATTTGGTCAACTTTTATTGTTGTCTGTTACTTCTGGTGTTGGTGTGGCAGCTAAGGAAAGTGGTCTCTGCTTGAATACAATTCAGCATTGTATTTGATTGATCAGCCATGTAGATGGGATTATCAATTTCTTTTGGTGAGAAGTTTATGATTTGTGGAAAATAGCTCATGAAAGAAAAATGAAAAATCATGAATCTTTTTAATTTTTAAATTTCCCCCCAATCCACGACCCACGAGACAGTTCAAATGGTGTAAGAAGTTGAATTTCTATTTTCTTCCTAGACATGACATGTTCATGATTGATTGTGGCTGGGTCCATTTAGTTTGTCTTATGCTGACAAGTTACGTTGCCTTTATGTTATTCAATACCATAAAGGCTGTTTTGTGTCTAAAACGGGGTGATTATGCTTCATTAATTGTTTATTATTATGATACTAAGATGAGGAAGTTCATTGTACATTGTAGTATATATAGCACATTACCTGCTTCTGTACATCTTATTTTAAAGCTATATAAGAGGGGTTGCATTCTATACAATACATGTACTTTTGCTTTGTTTTGATTTTTCTTTAAGATATTACATTAGATACTTTTTTGTAAACTATGTAATGGATTAAACTTTTTTCTTTTTTTTTTAAAGATTGTTTTGGATATTACATTGGATACTTTTCCTGATTAGGCACTCTACGTGATGAATCCAAACAAATTTCGAGCTTGTGAATTTCTGATCCGTTTTCATGAGCAGCAACGGGGCGATAAGATAATTGTTTTTGCAGACAATCTTTTTGCATTGACTGCCTATGCAATGAAACTCAGGAAGCCCATGATTTATGGAGCAACCAGGTCTTCCACTTGCATTTTTGCTTCACCCAGCTTTGGTATTTCTTCGTCATGCTTTCTTATTTTTATTTATTTATTTTCCTTCATGCAGCCACCCAGAGAGAACAAGAATTCTACATGCATTTAAGCATAGCCCGGATGTAAATACAATTTTTCTGTCGAAGGTGTGCTTTTAACTCCAATGTGTCTCTTTGCTAACGTGGAATCTTATATTCCTTAACATCGTGGTAATGGATCATGTTGTTTTAGGAATGATAGAATTTATGGAAATATATAAATTTTCCAGTGGGCGGAAGTTTCAGTAGGAAGATCTCACACGAACTTGTATCTTATCATCGATATGTGATGAGCTCCACATCAATTCTTAGCTACTAGGAACTAAACTATTAAGGTATTAATTGAGAGCAGATCTTAAAACTGCCACGACACTTCTCATTGATAGCGGGAACAATACATAGGAGTCCACTGATGGTTATGAGGCAATCAAAGAAGTTTTGTGGGTTCAAACTTAAATGAGCATTTCTAGATTTTTCCTTAGCACTATTACTATACGATGCCAAGTTATTTTGAAACATAAGATATTCTATTACGGTGAAGAGGTGTTAAGATTATTTATGTTCTGCTTAATTTGTTGTGCAACCATATCATGTAGTACATAGCCACATACAAGCATGTGAAAACATGTTACTGGAGCAGCTTTGGTTTATTTTCTGTTGTTTGTGGAGAATTTAGTTCCTTTCCACTAGAACATGTCAGCTAAAATTAAGAAGCGTTGGTATGGGTATGGCACACGGATATGACTGATACAAGTATGCTAATACGTGATTTTTCAGAATGGGATTCAATACCTTGAAGATACACTACTTTAAAAAAAAAATCTTTACTTAAAAGTATGTATCGATGTAATTGATAAAGGCTAATCAAGGCGAAAGAACATGAGATCATCAAATTGGCAATCAACAAAATTTAAACCATTAGATCATACATACATGAAGGCATACAACTACCAAGTATTACATAATTTTGTGTATGCTGGTCTAGATCTGGTTGGACCAAGCTTGTCCTACATGTATTTTAATATCAGTTATTCTTGTTCCAGTTTGTTCCAACTGAATCCGTAGTCACCTCTTTAAAAAAATATTGGATCCACAATTTTTGTATACGTACAAGTTGCAAAGTTTATCCGAAGAGCACATTACGTGTCAATATTTTCACACGTTTTCAAATGCAAAGGTTGTGCTTCCTAGGCTAAAGCAATTATGGGCATCTTATGGACCTAGATTTTTGGATCACCAGAAGCCTCGATAGCTTGTTTTTGGTGCCTCTTTTCTAACTTCTCACTAGTATGTGTCCTTGGCAAGTATCAGGAGTGGTCAAGGTAAAACTTTCTGTTTCATTCTAATTGGGTTCTGATGGTGGAAGACAACACAACTTGTAACTAATAAGTTCACTTTGCAATTGGAAGTAAATGCCTCCCAAACCTATTCTTTTGCAAATGCAACTATATCATCATTTGTACTCTTGATTCTGAACTTTGAAGCTTTGTCTTTGGAGAAATAACTATGGAGCTTTTTTCTTTTTGGTGCTCATTCTGCTGAACACATCAGGTTGGTGATAACTCAATTGATATTCCCGAAGCTAATGTGATAATTCAGATATCTTCTCATGCTGGTTCACGAAGGCAAGAAGCTCAACGTTTGGGGCGTATTCTTAGGGCAAAGGTATCTTCTTCTTCCCCTCTGAGCTATTTATGATTTGGTACATAGGTGAATTGCCGTTTACCCATATGCTTTCTGACAGTATGCTGATGTTAGTCTGCTGGTGCTTTATCCATTTTCTATTTTTCGTTTTTTATCTTGCCTTTCTTTAATTGCAAAACTTGGTCAGAGCACTAGTTTGTTACTGGAATGGGTAATGACTAGTTTATTACTTGAATAGGTAATACTTGAGCAACTAGGTTTGTTAGTGCTTAATTAATGTGAATTCTTACAGTTGAAATGTGGAGACAGAATGTTAGCGCTTTTCCTTGAGCTATTCTGATGCCTACATAGGTGGAGAACTGTATTATAAATGAGCAACAATCTTGGCCGGTTAGTTCAATGTATAACCATGAGGCCGTCTTTTGACTTGTTTCAGCAATCACAATCATTTTATGGTGATTCTACAAAATTTATTGCTTAGTTTCTAAAATTGAATGTAAACTTTGGCCAACTTAGAATATGTTTGTATGAGTTCTTCATTTGTTATGCTTTTCAGTGTATATATTGGCATTAGTGCTTTGAACAGAAATAGCCATTATGCATTAGGAAAAGTAGAGGTTTTGAGGGCCTGTAATTTTTTTACAATTTGTATTTTTTGCTTTTACAGGGTAAACATCAGGATAGGATGGCAGGGGGAAAAGAAGAGTACAATGCTTTCTTCTACTCCCTAGTCTCAACAGATACACAGGTATGCTTTTATCAAGCCTCTGACAACAACTGCCTAGTTGTTTCTAAAGTTATTATTATTATTATTTTTAAAATGTTGGGAGTTTTAAATTTAAACTTGAAAGCTATGGCATTAATTGGAGTTTTTGTGGGGCAGGAAATGTACTACTCTACAAAAAGGCAGCAATTTTTGATTGATCAGGGTTATAGTTTTAAGGTAAGCATCCATGTATAATGTTTCTGCTGATGTGATTCTACGGACTACTGCTAAGATTATGTAGTCGTGGCATGATATAGTTTATTGAAGTTTTTACTTATGCATCACCTCCATTAACACGTTCACACTTATAAAATTCCTAAAGAAAAATGTTAGATAATAGATTGGCGTGAGAAGAACTGGAATGCAATATTGGTTGTTGAATCGAATTCGAAGCTGGCGTATCCAGTTCTGTGGTTTAACGACTTGATCGTGCAGGATGTTTCACTTCGTTGCCACACATTCACATATGTAAACAAGTGTTGGTACCAATGTCTCCATGCTTTGATCAATGATTACTGCAGTGCCTGATTTCGTTCGTATCATGAATTCAGTTGATTCTTATGTACTGACATAGCTCTCTAGTGGACTGTTATGGTAAAATACGTTTTGATCCCCAAGTGTTGATATTGGCTGTCAATTATTACATATTTTCCTAAGCACTTTTTTCTAGGTTTTCTTCCTGCATGCCTATGTTGTTGCATCTCAATATATTATCTTTCTATAAACTACCATCATGCGAAATGGATAAGAATGGTTATATATATAATTACAGGTCATCACAAGCCTCCCACCTCCTGATGCTGGGGCGGAGCTGAGTTATCACAGCCTGGAAGAGCAACTTGACCTTCTAACCAAGGTATTATCCTCGCCAACTGAATGTACAAAAATGTCTACATATAAAGTTACAAACTTTTCTAAAGGCTCAAGTTGATAGTAGATATTCGTATTATTTGTTTAATAAAATAACCAACTTATTTGCTTGGTCCAGACATGACATGGGTTTAGTTCCTTCCGTGCAATTCCTTTTTTCAATATGTTGGGATTGGCAGCTTCCTAACTCCGGATCCTTTCTCTGTTATTATATCGAAACAACCTTATAGTAGAGATACGATTTAATGCTTTACACTCTTCAACAGAAATAAAGCTTGATCCTTATAATAACCTTAAAAAACAGGTGCTAAATGCTGGAGATGATGTTGTTGGTCTAGAGCAGTTGGAGGAAGATACTGATGGTATGGCCCTTCAGAAAGCCCGACGTTCAGTTGGATCGATGAGTGCTCTTTCTGGAGCAAGTGGAATGGTTTATATGGAGTACAAGTATTTATTTTCTCTTCCTATCATATAACTAGATTTTTTATTTTCTACTTCATTCATTATCTATAGTTTCTGATCTCTGCATTGTTTCTGTAGCACGGGGAAAGGCAAGCAGGGGCAGGGACACGGCAAAAGTAAACCAAAAGATCCTTCAAAGCGACATGTATTGTTCAAGAAGCGGTTTCAATGAGATTCTTGCTTCTGCTCATACCCAAAAGATCATATATCGGAAGATTTATGGATCGCAAACTAGGGCGAGATGTCCAGTATTATTAAGATGGTTGGTAAGCGAATGCATTTGCGCCAATAATTATATCTGCTTGTATGAAACTATTACTTGTATAGATTTCTAAGTTGAGCAAAATTTTGGTGTATTTTGTAGTAGCTTCAAGCTTCTTGTTTGTGATGGTACGGGAAAATGCTGGTTGCATACAAGAATAAAGAAGAATAAGTTAATGTGATTTTTTTCTTCTGTGATATTATGTGTTTTTGTCCGTGTTGCTTGAATTTGCATTTTGAGGTTGAGGGTAGGAAACAGTATTTTTCGGGATATGATTATATATAATTATTTTTCTCAATTTTCGTCAGAGTGGGATTTATGATTTGTATGTTGTTAGGCCATTTAGAAAACGGTAAATTGTATATCAGTCTTCCTATTTCGGGAGCCGAATAAATTAGTCTCTAAAAATACGTTTCAGGAGCTGATTTGTTAGGTTTGAAATCTAGAGGGTTGATATGCAAAAACCCTTTTAGAAAACTGAATATGACGCATTTGAGGTAAGCTTTACGATACTCTGCGGCAAGCTTCGAAGTTGAGGGAAATAAGTGTACGTGGGGCTCGACTAACCTCACATTGCTCTACACGCGGCACTACATGCAGGCATACACGTACACATGCAAAACTGTATGTCCAAAAATGCATGCCCAATTTTCGTATCGGGGGGGGAAGGCGCTAACCCCCTCTCCCATCCACTTGGGCTGAGATTTGATATCCAAATTGTTGACGTGCCGAAACAATTAAATTCTTTCTTCTTACAAGAAGTTGTCCTCCTATAATTAAATTCTTGCTAGTGCAAATCACTTACCTAAAGTAAGGAGAAATTTGGCATACAAGTAAGAATCCCAATATTTTACGTCCATTGTTTTAGCTCATTTTCAATCTTATTGCTCCATTAATGGTAAGGGTCATGTAATATACTCATTATTTAGTCTATTTTAATATCATTTTTTAATAAAAAAATAGACATATCAAAGTAATGAGAAAACAGTGATAATTTGAGAAGTAAAGTGTTAGATTTCTGCATTATGTAGATTTGTACAGTACTTGATCTATGGGTTTAAACAAAAGTTTCCCTTATTTTTAAACCAAAGTTTAATTATTTTACTGATAGTTAAAATTTTTATCAGAACTTTTTTTAATTTTTAATTTTTAATTTTTTTGAAACAACTTGTAAACAAATTGATAGCAATAGCATGTGATTTCACCTTCAGTCAAACCTTGTTTGACACTCTTCATTCCATTAATGGAAAGTTATTACATGCACGTCTTCTATCCTCTATTTGAACACTCGTCCTCGTCCACTCCGACTCCACTCTCTCTCTCTCTCTCTCTCTCTCTCTCTCTCTCTCTCTCTCTCTACATCGACCACCGCCGCTCCTCTGCGACTTCTTGAACTCGACGTCTCCAATGAGGTACACCTTACCAATCACTACCATTTCAATGATTTTCGTATTAAATTTGTAGCCATTTATATGATACGTGGAATTTGTATTATTGTTATTGATCCGAATATATTTGTTATCGTCGTTGATCGCATCAGCGGGAAGGAAGAGGTGAAATCTGTGGAGAAGATCCTATGCGACATGTTAGATCCCTGCCTCCGCGAGATGGCACTCGCCGAGCTCGTCCAGGTTCCTCTACTTCTTTATCTCAACAATCATTTTTTTTTTCCTTTCTGTTTCCTTTTTTTTTTTTTTTTTTGAAAAAACGATTTTAACATTTTCTGAAGAAATATCAATATATGACTTGTTTGAGAATGTAATTTTTGAGGAGAGTGCATGAATTGTAAACTTATATGCCGTGATGTAAGAATTAAGTAGGAGCCATCAGTTTACTTCATGCAAGACTGACTATTCAGGATGAGTAATCCATCCAATGCCAATATTGTCCTTCTTTCAAAACGACAATAAGATGATCGCAATATTGAAAAAAAACCACAAACCAACCAAAATGATCATTACATGTCTTGTTACATCATTATGAGTCTTACTCTTCTTTTATTTTATTTTATTTTATTTTTTTAATGTTGTTTATGCTGATGCTACTGTTTATTGCTTAATAGTTAACATATAGTCAACCTTCTAATCAAATTTTAACAAATGCTGAAATAGACATAGCAGATTCATACAACCATTTTGTTTATTGAAGAGAACAAGTATTATGTATCTTGCTTCTTTGAGGATGTAGGCTCAATCTGTTTTTTTGAGCCTTTCATAACTTTGATATTCAAAGTTCTAATCTCAATATGACTGTGTAAATTGTCTATTTTTCAGCACATCATGTTTATTTATGTCACAACTCTGAGTCACGCATGGATATTTGATTTGTTATCATTCTCCACGACGAAACTGTGTATAACACACTCACCTTTTATGCTTTAAGTTGTGGCAGTTTTTTAAACCTTGTTGTTTTATTCTATTTGCGAAGTAACTTATTTTGAATACATGGGGAGAAAAATTACTTTTCCTCGATTAAGTTCAGTGTTTTAAGCATTACAAAATGATAGTTATCTTTTGTTGTTACATACTTCCAGAAGGGAGAGAGTCTACGACAAGCAATCGGTCCACTCCTATGGAATTGTCCTTGTGTTATCGCAGCACTACTTCAGGTATGTTTTGGAATTCACAATTATATGTGCTTTTTTTTTTCCTTGGCTAAACATTTCACATTTGTTTTGAAAACAAAGTGAGAAAGGATAGCGACAATATTTAAAACTTTATTTGAGAAGTATGTGCAAAATTCCCATATAAGAAATCAAAATGTTTATTTTTGGGTTGTAGAAGGATTTTAGTTGCTTTTCTTCCTAAATAAAGACTCTTTAATGAATAAGGAAGCAAATAGCGGTTGCGACTACGTGTTACTCTCTGTATTCTGTTATACATAGGAGTATCACTTTAAAGATTCCTTTCGTCAAGAACTGAAATTATTTAAATCTGAAGATCATGTCAACGAACATGGATATTTCACAAATGTGTTAAAAAGACATGCTAGAATTTTTTTTTTTCCCTAGCATCATATTTTTCTTACAATAGAGCATCTCTAAGAGATTGTTATCCAACGTCCGTCTAAATTTCAGACGCATGTAGCACTATCCAATCTGAAATAGTTTGTTCCTTCCCTTATGTACATTGAAGAAAATTCATTTAACTTTACCATATAATATCTCTCCTTGGACTTATCCAATCTTTTGATGAGAATGAGTATGTGCCATAGAATATGTATAAAAATTTAGAACATCCTTGCTTGTGATTAATGTAGGGAAGTGTAGGCTGGTATGTAGTACAATGGGCGGGCTAGTATTTTTGTTTCATTATTTTGGTAATGATGTATTAGAATAATTTAATGGAAGAAACTACTCGCCCGCAACAAACTACACACAACCAATCTCCACCACACACGCGCCTCGTGATCTGTACAATTCTCTCGTGATCCGCAAAAAATCAAAATTACAGATTTACCTATTGTGATGTGTGGTTCTGATTGTGCCACGTCAATATGTGTGATTTCTTGGGGGGTACATAGCAAAACCCTAATTTAATATTGGTTTCAGATGCTAGAATATGTAAAAAGGATAGTGCTTATTTTTGTTGTGGTCGAATATAATTCAAGAGAGACAACCGACATCAAATTACGTTTGCGGGTGTTCCAAAAAGCTCTTTTTTAGAGCATAAACCATATTGTTTTAAGATATTATGCTTGACATAGGCATGTTAATAATTGCAGTTACTTGGGCCTTCACTATCTATAAGTGACAACTTGCCAAATTACAATAACCTCATCATTTGATCATTTTTTCCCTTATTCCAATGTCCGAATAATTTAAGGAACAAGAAAATATGTTATTTTGTGTTACTAAGTATTGTTAGTTTGTTATCTGTTTCCCTTTTGCAGGATATTGTTGCAATATACCCTTTGATCTCACCTCCAAGACTAACAGGCAGCCAATCCACTAGAGTTTCAAATGCAGTTGCTGTTCTTCGGGTAGCTGTTTAGCTTATCTCATCTTATATTCAGTGAGTCTATCCGCATACAATATTTTGTTCCTATTCCTAGACATCTCATGGTCTAACAAAGTTTTCATTTACTTAGTTTTAATTTGTCTACATTTATAGAGATTTAGAACCATCTTTCTTTGTACTCTAAGTTTCTTGTCACGTGCTGACTGTAACATTACATTATTGCCCCCCGCCTTTGGGTCAGTCAGCCGTGGCGCTCGCCTTAGGAAGCGAGCGCCCGGGTTTGAACCCCAGGGGTGCCTGTAATGGGGATGTGCCTATGGCCGCGAGTTTACAGCGGTTACGGGAAGTTGATGGCTGGATAACTCCCAGTACTCCATGTCTGGTCTGGGGCGGACGCCAGGCCAGGGTTTTACTCTCCTGCGCACACATAGGTCCAAAATAGTCCTATAGGTGTGGGTAGAAAACTATGGTCCGCGAGTTAGCGGAGACCCAGGGAGGGGTTTCGCCTCGTTATCTCAAAAAAAAAAAAACATTACACTATTGTTGTTGCGAAATTAGGATATGCTATTTAAGAAAATATAAGACCATCCATAAACTTACAATAACTGTTACATAGGAAAATTCCTTTCTTGTCACCTATTAATTTGTGTCGAGAAGTTTGTGTTTGCATCTTAATTTTTGGAATGTATCCTGACGAAGGGGTAATTTTTTGTAATGTCATCAGGATTACATCAAGGTTTCGCACACTTGTCTCATTTTTTCTTCATCTTCTTCTCGCAAGATTTGTTTTTCTAGTTTGCTACTAATTTATTTTCTGATTTCAATTCCAACACAGTGGGTTGCTTTAAATCCAGAAACTCAGAATCATTTCCTGAAGGGTAAGTTTTTAACAATAGTTTGTGTTATGCATTCCAGATTGGAAGTTCTGTGTTAGATTTGTCTGAATCAATGAAAGGATATTTACTGATAGTATAAGTTTATAACAGTGCACTCACATCAAAGTTGCACGTATTTTCATTAAATTTGTTATTTTTTCATGTGCATCATGATGCGGCTTTTTGAGGAACCTAAACCACTATATGTTTCCGAATATTTGTTGTATTATATGATATTTTCCAATGCAAATTTATGAAAAATTCACCCGAATTGCCACCAATGTTTCCGTTTTGACTTTTGAATGCTTGTCAAGCTATTGTTGTTGTAGCCTATCAAATGCTTGGGTCAGTTAGGAGACTCAACACCTTTAAATACTCCATAGAAGTCTCATTGTTTGAACTTTTGAAGATAGTTCCTATCTAACAAAATTTCAGCGAAGTTCTTTTTTTTCAACATTTTCCAAAGACCAAAAATATATGTAGGACTATTTTTCGAAAAACTTTCAATATTAAAATTACAGATTAGGTAAAATTTATAATTTTTATGTCAAATATTTTTAAAAAAGATTTTAAATATGTATGATATGACTCTAAAATTTTAGTACATTTCAAACAGACTAATGTACAATAAAGTATTACTTAATCTACAACAAAGAATTATCCAGTATGAGGAAGTGTGTGTCCAACACTCACTCAACTACTCTTGTCTCTCAAACAAAGAACAAAGAACAATAGCTCTCGTACCAATGTTGGAGCATGGTAGGAATATTATGCCAGAAAAAGGAAAATTAAATAGTATTTATATTGGAAAACAAGAGCTTTTCTAGACTAGTAGAAATTGCTCTGAAGTAGGTCTTTTTTTTTTCACCTGCATTCTAACTAGCTATTCAAGATAGGTCTAATGCAGAGACATTTGCAAGTAATCATTCTTTTTCGATTTGTTGAGCGAGAGATTTGAACTATGTTCCCCAACACAGGTGGATAATTAGTGGTCCAACCACAGGTAGTGGGTTTTTGTCCAGCATTTAAGAATATGATTTTTTGAATATGCAGTTTAATAATTTACCTTTTAGTTCATATGCTGTGGTGAATATTTAATGGGCAAGAGTCTTTCAATCTAATGTCTGCAGGAGTTTACCAAGTAATATTCATTCCAATGCATGTGGTTTCTTGACTTGCTCATAAATTTCTTACACAGCAAATATCCCTTTATACCTTTATCCATTTTTGAATGCGACTGACACAACGAAGGAAGTTGAGATTCTGCGCTTCACCGGTTTAGGTGTCATTTGTGCTCTTACAAAGGTAGTTTCTTAATTTCTTTGCAAGTATATGTCCTTCTATTCACTACAAATAAAGACCGAGACTCTAAAATATTTTAATGCTTTCTGTTATAATACTTCTATAATATTGAGAAATTGCGTTGTCTTAACTCAGACATCATCTTCAACCTTGCAATTTTTTTTTATATGTATTGGTAATTCTTCATTTGTAAAATTTTAAAATTTATTCAATTCTTGATCATCCGTGCACCAGTCAAGTTGTGGCTAGATCAGATCTGGCACTGTTAGCAGAGTCTCTTGGGTTATTTTCCAAGAGTTTCGATAATCGTCTTTTTCCTAGAAAAACTAAGGATTTCTTTACCAAAATTAGGTGTTCTAGTGGACTTCCGAGTTTGGTTAGAAAATTTCAATTATGCATTCAGTTGCCTTGCGTCGTGCGAAGCAATGAACAGCCATGATTTTATTGGCATCTTCTTTGAGGTCAATTTTTGTATACATCTTTAAATAGATCTTTGCATCCTGTATTAATTTTGTAAAATCTAGTTCCTTAAACTTGGCTATATTTCTTGAGAACCTCAGTTAAATTAAATGTCGTTATACAGGTTGATGATAAAAAAGCCATCTTTTTTCTTCTTGAAACTGAAATATTTCCCCTATGTCTGCGCTCATTGGAGGTGGGCAGTGAGGTATCCAAAGTTGTAAGTATTTTCCTTTTTACAAACTTACTTGTCACTATCCTTGTCCATGCTTCATCTATATTAGAGTTGCTCCAAACTGTTTGCGGCAATGAAGGCATTCATCATCTTGACTTAGACCAACAATCGCTAATGTTAGTGATAACTCCGCGAATTGTAAATTGTATTATTATGAGAGACAGTAAAACTGAAAGTTATCATAACCACAAATTGCTGAGTGGAGTGCATCATATGAATATATAAAAAAGAAAAAACTACTCACCCCCAACAAACTACCCAACAAACCACACACAACAAATCTCCACCACACACGCGCGTACAATTCCCTCGCAATCCACAAGAAAAATTAAAATTACAGATATACCCATCGTGATGTGTGGTCTTGATTGTGCCACGTCAGCATGTGTGGTTTCTTGGGGGTGCATAGCAAAGCCCATATAAAAATCCTTTGAACAGAGTAAAATTTTGACGTATTTATCTTAAACAAGGGATGGAGAAGTAGATTTTTTCCAAAAGATAGTACTGTGTTTAGTATATGCTCGTAGTTGGAAATACACTGCAAAGGTCTGGTAAATTGTGCAAAGAAGAAAAAGGTTATGTTGGCAAATGTCATAAGTACCTATATATAGTGTAGTTTATACAAGTTGTTATTCAGTTTTTGTTTTGCCTTGTGTCATCATCAGACTTTTGCATCTCATGATTCCCTTTACTAAAGAAAATAAATAATCTGTGCAAATAATCAGTTTATTTGAATTCATGACATGCATACTCTAAAGTTGCTTGTCTATCTTTTGCTCCGATTCATGTTGAGTAGCTCTTAATTTTTCTCATGAAGCACGTCGATGGCTTTTTTTTTGGCAAATAACTCAACCTTCTACAAGATGAGAAAATAATTCGAATTTGCAGGTTGCAGCCTACATTATTCAGAAAATTTTATTAGACGATGTTGGAATTCAATATGTTTGCGCCACGGCTGATCGTTTCTTCGCATTAGGCTCGGTCCTTGTAAAGGTGGTAAGCTGGCTTGTTGAGTACCCCTCTGCAAGGCTTTTGAGATACATAATTAACTGCTATCTAAGACTTTATGGTCACCAAAGGTTTGATATAACCCCAAACTAGTTACTTTTTTTTTTCTCTGGGATTATTTACTGCTCGGGATATTGAATGACCCTCATATCTAGTATCACTTGAACAGGGGATATGATTTGTTGCCGGTATATCTTCCAGAACTTTTAAGGAATGGAACATTTGATGATCTGCTTAACGTAAGTGTTATTTTTCTTTAAGTCTTTAAGATGCACGTACGGTTACTTTAGGTGGTTATCTAAGACTGTTTCTTTCCGGGGTTTGTAACAAATCAACATTTCAAAAAAAAAAAAAAAACTAAATTAGATTCTTTGAACACATTTCTAGCTAGCAGAAACACTAAGATAGCTCGTCTGGAACACTTCAATCTGAATACTACGAAACAAGTGTTGTCAACACTATATCAGCCGTCTAGATCAGTAAGCTAGCCATCTGGAATATTTTTGAGGTTCCAATCAGTTTTTTTTCTTTTAAGTTGAAAATGTAGGGGCTGATTTGTATTGGTTTTGAAAAGCAGGGGCTTTTTGACATTATTCCTTTCTTTTTTTTTCAAAAGGGTCATCAATATTCTTTGGTAATTAGATTCTGTCATTAGCTAAAGAATATCCAAAATTCCGCTTGTATATCCTTCTTGCATCAAGATGTCACCAAGTAATCCTCTCTAAAGATTTTTCAACTCGGATGCAACTTTGTTTCTATTAGATAACATGAACAGCTTCGACGTTTCTGAAAATTTTCAATCACACCAGTTTTTTACAGTTTCGATCTTTTCTGTTACTCGGTTTGTGTTTCAGCACGAGGATCTTGAATCATGGTGGTCGCTTCAGCAGCTACTTCGCAGCATAGAAGAAAGAAGCAGACATTCAAACAGGATATGATTTGTACTTTGTAGATTCAAATAAGGTGTACTGTTAAAAATCTCTCATTTATTGAGCTTCTTTCACATATAGACTGCTCAACTATACTGTTTCTTTGATAATTTTTTTAAAACAAGATTTAAAGGTGTCGTCTCGAGCCGTATTTGATAAATTTTAAATTCGAGATATGTCGGCGTGCCGTATTTATTCGTATAATTTTTTCTTTTAAAATATTTTTTAAATGATAAAAATGTTATATAAACTAGAGACAAAATGATGACACATAACTGGCTTATGTTTTACCATGTGGTACCATGCATATATTTAAAAATTTAATATATTATACAAAGTATAGGGTGTCAAAATATACTCAAAAGTATAGGGTGAATGAGTGGCTTGTCAATAATCCCGTTCATTATAATATGGGATAAATTTTTCATAAATTTTTAGAAAAATTATGTGCACATATTCGACAGTGTGCCAGAGGATAATGTTACTATGGATATCACAATGTTCACCTGGTTAACTAAAAAAAAAAAAAAAAAAAAAAAAAAAACAAAACAAATAGCGCGCTCAAATTGCAACGGCTACAGATATTAATGCAAATTCAAGGAATCAAAATTGGGGGCTGAATTATATTATATATTTAAGTATAATCTAACTCATATAAACCGTCTTAGATAATTAGCTGCATATAATATTAATACACAAAGCAAGCTTGTAGGCTCCTCATCTTGGGGAGGAGGAAGGGGAAAAGAAAAGAAAAAGAAGAAGAAGAAGATTGGGTCCAAATTGTCCAATTACAAGCAAAACTGCACAGATTGAGTTCTGGAAAATGTTAGATACATCAACCTGTTATCAAATTTAATTTAAAGATTTAAAAAAAAAAGAAGCTACAAGGAAAACACATTAGTCAACATCTTGATAAAAACCTTGTTTAAGGAACAGTACTCTGTTGAATCAATAAACTTTGTTTGCATCTTGATCCAAAGTAATACAACAAAATTCAAAACAATTCCTGTATCAAAGTGACAAAAATTACACTTTTTACACCACCAAGGTTGATTTATCCACGCTACAAACCAACCCCAAACAAAGAGATAAATTACAATAATCGGCTTCCAAAAATGTGGAGCCGCTTTCTTCCCGTGCTTTTAATTCTCCATTCAAAGTGAAAAAAGGGGGAAAACCATGCGAATTATAAATGTACATGAGATCTTACAATTGGTTGAGCAAAAAATAAAAATAAAAATAATTAAAAAATGTGTTAACTTTAACTTTATGCTATGAACATGTTAAGTCTCCAACAAATGCTCATATTGTTGGCAATCAACTCCTATGCCGCAAAGTGCCGAGATAAATCTAGGCAAAATTTTCCGAAGCATCAGCTTGAAACCAACCGAACTTCGTTGCTCCCTGCTTTTTTCAGTCTCGAGGGCATCCTTCGTGAGTGAACCTATTAAGCATCCACTCATATATGCGTTGCATGCTTTGAGAATGTAAGGACCACGCCTTCGGTAATGGTCCTTGACAAATTCCTCAAAATGCTGTATTCAAGAAATAAGAGAAGAGAATCGAAAATGTTAGCCTAAGAACAATTGTCCACCTAGCTCACATCATGGGGAAGTTAAAAGGTTTAAAAACATTTACTTATAGAAAGTAGAGCATATGCAAGAATGTTAAATCCGTAGCCTGAATTTGCCGTTGAAAAAGAAATTAAATACTTGAATAACAGCAGGAAAGCAACTCCAAATCCGCTCACCTCTATAAAGTATTTAATATTTGCTTCCTAATCTCTTGAAAAAGTTCTATAATTCCAAAATGATTCCTATGCTCTTTTTTTTAAAAGAAAAATCAAATACTCAAGCACTCATCTTATTCAATTACGACAAAACTAATTGGATCAATTAGGTTTTAAGCGAAACTTCAACGACAGCCTTACACTTCAAAAACTTCCTAGTTGGTTATCAGAATCATGCTTGATTACATTTGTCCACTATACTTAGGAAGGAATCATAAGGATCACAGTTACATTAACAACCTCACGTACCTTTCTTGAAACATGACTAAGTTCAACACCTGGACACCCTTCTATGATTTCATTCTGATTCTTTTTTTTTTCCTTACAAAATATTAAAATTCAACTCCTAGCTGCTTTAAACTCCAAGCCCGAGAGAGAATGTTAAGTTAGATTTCACATTCTATATATGCCAATATGATTTGGTACATACTTCATTCAGTTCCAAGTGTTGAGAAGTTCTCAAGCCAAATATGAAACCAAAGACTCCACGACCAAAGACAAACTTATGATTACAAAACCCTTTTTCCGTTATGTATATCAACCTATAAATGTACCAACACTAGCAGAACCACATCTATCATCTATGTGTGATATATAGATCCATTTTGACTCAAAATAAGGAAAATTGCTAGAAAGATGTGTTATTCAATCTTGATACTTGAATAGATCATGAAGAGTAAAAATTGAAATGGTAGAAACAGAACGCCGTCATGAATGACCCAGTACTAGATGTATGACAATTGAGGAACACATACACTTAATCAACTTTAAGGAGGAAAAAGACAGGTGGGTAACTGAAACAAGAAATGGAAGGAATCTGAGTCTTTACCGTCGGAGGTCTTCGCAGAAGATACATCATTGATTTCAAGTTTAATAGATAAGTATTCTCATTGTAGATTAATGAATTTTTCTCTCCCTCTATGGTTCCAACCTGCCTTTCATAACCAGCTTCATTGAAATATGGCTTCAAGTTTAAAACCAATCCCTGGAGAGAAACAAGGACTTGAAGAATGCTGGAAGAGGATGGATCCCAAACTTCATTTCCTTTTCCAGCCCATGTATTCAGGAGACTTAAGCACACTTTCCCTTCAACATACAAATTGGGATTTACACGAAGACCACCAGAATGATAGTAAGCTGACTGCAGAAATAAGCATTGAAGAAACGAGACCTCTAAGTTTTTCTTCTCAAAAAAAGAAGTAGAGACTCGGGAACAGTTAAAGAAACATAATACAGTTTCAGGATGATATATTAGAGAATATCATCTGTATCAAATTACCGGAGGAACATGAGGATAGTCCGATGGAAGCTGAAAATCGAAGAAGAAGAGTCCATCCTGATAAGGTGTCCCAGGAGCACCGATTATCACTGCCCTTAAGAGATCCATCCGGTCTTCAAAGACTCTGACAAATATATCATCTGCAAAGAACATAATTGAATTTTGAATTCCAGATAAAGTTCTTTGAAAAGTATATTAAAAGAGAGGACTACTCTTGACAGCTCTATTTTGTATCACTTTTAGTATTCAATAAGTGCACGAAATTTATGTACCAGGAAGGTTCTTCTCAAGGATGCTCCACTCTTGCTGAACTTTCTTGACCCACTTCCGACCACCAGAACTCTGCATGCAGTAAAATTCCATATATTAATGACCTTGCCTGAGCTACATCAATTATTTGCACGCTGGTTCAGCTGGTAGGCAAAAACGGCGTACAAATATATACAAGCTGTCAAAATGTTCCAAGGTTAGAGTTGAAGAAACGGAAGGCTGACTTGTACTAGTGGTGCATAAGATGTTGGAAATTCTTATTTATTAATACTAAAATAATGAACAAAAAGGAAGCCTGCTTGTTACCTGTCCTCCCACACTGAGAAAATGATGGTCGAGAGAATTTCCTGTACTGTCAAAATGTTTGAACTTACATTCTCTATTTTCATGAAAGTCATTGCTCATTTCCAAAGGCATGCCATTGACCACTTTCTCCAACTCGCTATGTTTTATGGACACATGATTTTCTCCTGAAACAGCCTCGTCTCCATTTTCTAGAAGATGACCATCAAAGGTATCTGCTTCACCCATGCTTAAATTGTGATTGGATGCTTGACGCCCTGGAAGCTTAAAAATCTCATTATAGTCCAAATGCTCTAGTTGTTTCTTTCTTACAGAAAAAATTCCTGTGGCAAGTCTCGCAAGAAAGTCGAAAGCTGCTGAAGGCATTGACAGTAAGCCACTCTGCGAACCGCTTTCTTCATCTGACACAGGACAGTTATTTTCCATTTCCAATGTTTTTTCGGTGGGATTGCTTAAATCAGCTCTCTGAGCATCATGAACATCCGGATTAGGATTTTCATAAACCAAGTATGAATTACATGGCAATATACAAAAATATTACCTCTTCAGGATGAAGTGAATCCATTTGGTCATCGTCAACTGTTTCCCAACTTGCCACATCATCACTATCACCAAGAAATGATTCATCATCATCATCATTTCTACCAACAACAAATACTGCTTGAGGACCGACCTGTGATGACACCAAGGTTCACAGTTACGATTGATATAGTGAAATTAAGAAGAAATATGTAGCTAGATATGTAGTTCCTTTATTCAGCTGACATAAAAGGACATTCAAGCGTAACTTTGGCGCTGATTCAAAAGGAATGTAGAGAAATACCATTGATACCATGCCGTCCGCCCAAGTAACTTCAATATCACCATCACGAAGACCAGTAATATTTCCTACCCAAGATAAACTTCTGAAATCAGCACCTGACTCGTTCTCATATTTCGGCTCAGCCGCATTGACGTTTAAATTATTGCTTATATCTTTTGCAGATACAATTGCAATGGCATTTTCAACCTGTCCATTCGTAGGAGTCCGGTGGTTTATTGTATCAGTTATTGAAGACAATCGAACAACAACATCCCCGTAACAATAATCATAGTCTGGATGTTGATCAAGTTCGTATGCACTCACAATCTCACCATTGTCGAACTCCCTAGGGTTCTCAGGCCTTGAAACAGGCTTCAACCACCTCACACATACAGTTCTATCCTTGGAGTTCACACTTCTCACAACCCCCATGCGCTTTGCTTCTGAACCTTCGTCACCATCAATTGTGACTTTTTCCACCACATATTGCTCAGGAAAGAAATCTTGATCATTTGGAGTATGAATTGGAATGAGACATTTTGATTCCATTCCACATACTCTTCTGCCATCTTGCCATGCCACATCAACCTTTGTCATGGTATTAATAATGCAAAGAGCTTTCTCAAAATCCTCGTCTCTTTTGTGTGCCTTCTTCTCCATTTTGAAGATAACCTTATGGAGTTTTTTGCTGTAAGGCCAACTCTCATTAGCGGATTCCTTAGCAGCAGATGAACTACTGCAGGAGCCATTTTCTGGCAATGCAATACATGGTTCAGTTTCACATTTTCCAGTTAGTTCAGTTGTTTTACCGGCACTAGTATTAAGGATATCGTTCAAGCCTTCTGAAGTTTGATTATTGCCACTAACTCCAACTTCAACATGGCCAGGAGCCAACTGAACAGCATGATGTTCTGCACTAATAGTATCACCAGAATTGTCAATTTCTCTCTGCTTTGTTTCCCGCAGAAGAAGCGGTTCTGATGATCCATGCTCTTGAACAGCATTATTGTTTTTACATTCGACTATACTGTATCCCCTCTTGGACTTACATCTCTTGCTAGGATGTTTTTGGTTACTTGTTGAGAGGTCTTTAGAAATAGAAGATGAAGGCAAAGACGGAAGGAAGCACCAGTCTCCTAATTGCCAGTTTGCATAGGAAAAACAGGATAGGAGAGTCAGGTTTTTTGGATTTTGCTCCTCAGAGGGTACAGAAGATGAATTAGCATCTAATCCAAGAGCAGAAGCTATCCAATGTACAGTCACCGATCCAGACTGAACATTAATAACAGTACCTTCAAGACGATTGGACTTCCACAGGCCAGTTAGCCATCTCGATGTCTTCAAAACCCATGAAGATGTGGCTTTAACACGCTGACCAGGGTAATACGGAGAATCTGCATTGTCGACAGTAGATTTGGAAAGCGGCTTCAGTCGCAAAGGATCAGCCTTCACAACTTTGCAGACAGAACCATCGTCGAACATCACTGTCACATTATCTAAAACATCATCAACACGGCCAAGCCAAGGTCCATAGACCACATAATCACCCACAGAAAATTCTTGTATGCGTTTGAGGTCTCTGGAGGAAACATTACTTATAACTTCACCATTTGCTGCTTGCAAGTCCACTGTCACACTAACATCAACAATCAAACCCAGTTGTCCCATAGGATCAGAGGCTAAAGCAACAATATCTCCGTGAAGGAATGCACGATCAACAACACTGACCTCACCAATATTTTCAGTTGTTTCGTTCCCATCAGCCCATACAACTCTCAGTTGACCATCTGAAAGAACGATATTTGTCTCCTCATCGTGCGAAACATCGCTATTTTTGTGTCCAACTTCAGCACCATCACGACCACCATCTTCATCAGCTTCACTTTCGCTATCACTGGTAATGCTTCCCTCCGAATCGATTTCACCTGCTACTTCCAGAACAACCCCGAGCTTATTGTCATGCTTCTTACAGGCTACTACGTCCTGACTGTATACACAATTATCAAGATCTTTCCCATTTTCAAGTACACATCCAGAGACATCATCCGCAGATTCCTCTTTGTCATTGTCATCATTTTGCTCGCGTTGCATCTAAACAATGCAAAAGCAGAAAATCACCGGATATCCAAAATACAGCTGGAAAATTCGAATCAAACAATATAAAATTGAAAAGCGCAACGAAGAGACCGGTAAATCAAAAAAACCTTGACGAATGACGATCTAGTACGAAAGTTGCAGCTGCCGTAGATCGCCGGAGTTATTGACGATGACTGACGGAGTCTTTTCGACCTCTAGATGGGAGACACACTTGGAAGATCGCGAGGTTGAGGAGGCTCCAATGTCGGGGACGGGGAGCAAGGAAGGAGGATAGGCGGCGACGGTCCGACGGAGCAAAAACAGGAAAAAAATATCACGAGCTCCTCTAATTATAAAGGGTAGATTAACAATGAAAAATACTTCGTACCTTAAAAATTTATCCCTAAATTCATCATAATTATTATAACAGCTACTAATTATCCATTATTAATAAATTAGATAAATTTATTACAAAAATTTTAAAAAAAAACCCATTAAGTCTGTCTAAAGTAGCATGAAATTATAGTTCTCTATCATATATCTAGACAAATAATAGAATAGCATACTTATTTCCTACCGAAATTTGAATGTTGTTTTCATAGGCTTATTAAATGGCCGAGCACGGTTAGCTCAACTAGATAGGCGTCTCAGAAAACATCGCCATCAAATTTGAGTCCGTATGGGATCAAATTTACTATATTACTTTCTAAAAAAAAATTATTTGTGGCAGGAGTCTCTGTTTATAAAATATATATATATATTAGATTTTAAAATATCAGTTAAAACGAGACATAAGAAATTTTTACGATTAAAGTATCTAAATGGGCGTGGGCTCGCGTACGTTCCCTCAACAATGATCTAAAAAAATGGGCCGAGAGTCAACAAGCCTGGCGATGACATGAGACATCTCTGTCCTAAGCTGGAAAATGATTTAATTTGTAAGACGGCCGTGATGCGGATCATGGCCTTACGCTTAAAATTTGTCTTTATCTCAGTTTAAAATTAACTTTAGAATTTCAATAAAACGACCAAATGTTATCTCTATTTAAGTTTATAATATTTATTTAGGAAGACTTGGATATTGATTCTTTTTTGAAATTTTATTTATGAAGAAATCTCTTATTTACAACTTATTATTTTTTACATCCATATATATATATATATATTATTTATTTATTTATTTAAAAGTATTTTGAATATAAATTTTGTTTTTAATATTCAATAGTTTTTTCAACAGACTTCTAAATAGTTGTATTTTAAGAATCCAAATATTAGCATGTTAGATGATTATTTTTATCCACTAAAACTTTAAATCTTAAAATGTTTATTTAAATAAAAAAACTAAATATAAAAATTGTAGCACATAATTTTTTTCATATTTAAAACTTTTTTAAAAAATTATATAGTTGTCAAAATAATCCTTACATGAAGTCGGAGATAAGGGCTCATTCCCAACGAATACAAAATCAAGCGCTAGTTCACTTTTAAAATTAAGGGTTGAAATGTAAGTTTCTCTTTTAATTTTGTTGCTTATTCTGTAAAAATCACATAATATATTGTATTACCAATACTTATTTGTTGGGCGATTGTTGGAGGGCATTTTATTTATTAAATGCGAGATAAAAAGTGGCAATAATTGTTTGGCTAATTTAATGACGATGATTAGTACATAAAGTACCATGTGTCAAAAAATTTAAAAAAATATTTTTAAGAATTATTTAATTTATAATTAAAAAATATTTTTAATTCTCTATAATTATACTGATATATATTGAGTATCTGTCATTGATTGATACATCTTAATTGCATTCCTTAGCTCTACCATATTTTTCCATCTTTGCCCTACCTTGAAATGAGGGTTTGTATAATCACCGTCACATGCATCATGAAGTACATTCTTTCCTGACCTATATTTATACTTTAAAAGTTAGGCCTGCATATGTTGGTTGTCATCATCAGTGCTAGAATCCTCTTCATCTTTACTCTTTAGCTCATCCTCCCATTCATACTCAAAACCAGAGCATGTAGCATCAGTGAATCACACTCTTTTTTGTTCACCGACTATAGGATTTTCTGCACTTGGTATTCTATAAACTAGCTCAGCAACAGAAAATTCATATGTAAATGCACCTCTATCATCACTCAATTCATTACTTTCATCATCACTTAAATCATTGCCTTCATAGTCACTGAAACTAGTAACTTCATCAGCACTTACATCGGTACTTTCTTTTTGACAATTGTCCACTTCATCTTCAATTTGCTTTTCAGCAAGTTCTTCAATATCAACATCTATGTCAGTGTCATCTACAGTACATTCATGAGTTTCACTGCATATTGTAGGCTCTTCAATATTCTTTGACTGGTGAGGGTCCGCTTGGAAGACATCAATGTAATTATATTTATCAGTCCAATTTACCATTTCATAAGCATATTTATCACTTGCACAATAAACTATACCTATATGAAGTTCTCATAAGCAACTTCAACACTATATTTAAGCATTCTCGAAGTGTCTTTCAATTTTATTAAATTCATATGGTCCTTGGATACGTCATCCACATAAACTTATGTCTCTTTGCTCACGTATTTTAAATCAGATTTATTTTCGTTTAACAAAATAACCACCGTGATGAAATAAAATACTCAAATAGGAACTTGATACCGTTACTGCATAAAGCAAAGTAATTATAAAATACTTAGCACAAAGCACTAGACATTACAAATAATAGCAGCATATATTACTATAATGGTTATAATAATATACTTACCTTATTTTATAGTGAGATCGGAGCCATTACGCAAATGAGACTCTACAATTTTCTTAATCCACCGATTAGGTGATCAGAGTGAAGAGGGAAAGGGGTCCAAAACGGAGATTCACTGGAGTATAGTGCTAGTGATGGGACAAAGTGCGATTGAGCGAGAGAGGGGAGGGGATCGGGGATAAGCACGGGAAAAAAGGGAATATTTTGAGAGGATTAGATGTATAAGTGTGTTTTATTTGTAAAATAAATTACCAACTAATAACAGATCGTTACATGGTAAGTGTTAACGGACAGAATAATAGAATATAAGGTAGATAGTAAATAGATTTTGTAAAATTTATTTGGTAGAATTTGCTCATTTTGTTATTCTCGCGGTTTGAAATTGGAAATTGGGCCGGACATGAATATTGGTAATCGTTTTAAGAATAATACGTCCGAACCCGTTTCCGATACTTAACATCCATAAAACAGATCTCAGCCAGTCGGAGTGTATATACTTCAAGTCGACCTCGCTAATAACTGGACGCATTAAAGCGCCAAACACTTCCCTCTCCCCTCTCTTCCCTCCTGAAATCCCTAAATCCACTGCTCCGGCGTGTCATGGCCGGTTCCGCCGCCGCGGCGGCTCCCGGCAACGGTGGTTGCCAAGTCCGATGCGCCGGCTGCCACGAGATATTGATGGTTGCGGCTGGAATGGTCGAATTCGGTTGCCCAAAATGCGAGCTCCCCCAGATGCTCCCTCCCGAGCTCATGGGCCCCACCGCCACGTCGTCTCGCTCACCCTCGCCGCCCCCGCCTCAATCGAAACATCAGCAGCCTCCGCCACCCCCTCAGCTGCCGCTGCCGGTGCATAAGCCCGTGCTGCCGCTGAGGCGCAGCGGGTCCCACCACAATTTCCCGGCGGTGTCGTCGCTTCCGACGCCACCGGGACCACAGGCGCAGGGGATCGATCCCACCAAGATCCAGCTACCTTGCGCACGCTGCCGCGCCCTTCTGAACGTTCCTCACGGGCTCACCCGATTCGCATGTCCCCAATGTGGTGTAGAACTCGCAGTTGATCCGTCAAAGTTGCACCACTTCTACGCCTCCGCCTCTGCTCCACCAGTGCCACCTGTC
The DNA here is from genome assembly GCA_002076135.1 of Xerophyta viscosa. Lineage (NCBI taxonomy): Eukaryota > Viridiplantae > Streptophyta > Magnoliopsida > Pandanales > Velloziaceae > Xerophyta > Xerophyta viscosa. Next base: position 282,673 of record MJHO01000078.1, on the reverse strand, counting down.
CCTACTGCCGGTATCCCCCCGCCTGAACCCCTTGAAGAGATCAATGAGGCGAGTCCCCCTCATCTTTGTATATGAGCAGAGTACATTGTACATGCGGGTTAAAGAGTAATAATGTATGAGGACTTCAAAAAGACCAGACTTGTGGTGGGGCCACTTTGTGGCTTCCAAGACCGATAAATCCTCAGATGTTGCTCCCTCGTAGCTTCCACCGTCGGATCCACCCACCAGATAATTGTTGCTCAACAAAATGCAACTGGGCTAGTGCTTGGACCTTCAACAGGCAGGTCCAACGGGCATGCACGTCGTGCAATTATTTTGAAAGGCCCCCCAGGTATCAGACCTGGGTGCGCGTGGGAGTGGGAGAGGGGGGCACTTTAATAAGTCGATGTCCTCTCCCACTTAATTGATTGTGCATTTATGGAATTCTTTTGAGTCGCACACTCTACGTTTGATTAAACTCCTTGGCCAGTTTAGAATAGAGCAGGTGGCTGAGATCTGATAGAGCAAAGACGGCTCAGATTGTTGTTTTTTTGAACAAACATGTCGTAAACTAATCTTGCTTTATCAGATGTTTCCTTGTCTATGAAACTGAACATTGTAAATTACATAATGTTGTTTCAAAGTCCACAGAAACCATGATTCTAGCAACGTCGCTGAGTTAAGAATCTCCGTAAAGGATAATGAAATATTGCTTCAATTATCTTTGTCATTTTTAACTGCTTAGTATGTATATTAGTTGTGTTAAATATGACAATCGAGCAATTGTCTGTCTCTTGAATTATTAGGTTGCTGTTGATGTCGAAAGAGATGAAGATGGAGGTGGTCCTGTCGGAGAAACCTTTACCGACTATGTAAGAAATTTTTGTTTCAGAACTTGTGCATATGTTGAAGGTGGTTCAGGGAGGCAAAGTGCATTGGTCATCTTACCACATTCTCTTTATTTACCATTGCAGCGGCCCGCTAAGTTATCTCTAGGTGATCCGCACCCAGATCCTATTGTTGAGACCTCCTCGTTATCGGCGGTGCAGCCTCCGGAACCCAAGTATCATTTAAAGATTAAAGATGAGCTTGAGAAGTCCAAGTCACTTTCATGTTTGCAGATTGAAACAATTGTTTATACTTGTCAGGTGGGTTCTTTCTTCCTTAAATTATCCGCTTTGTTTAATGGAGTTCTTGCCTTTTGATCATGATTTTCAACAGAGGCACTTTCATCACCTTGAGAACGGTGCTCGAGCAGGATTCTTTATTGGTGATGGAGCTGGTGTTGGTAAAGGTCGCACCATTGCTGGACTTATTTGGGAAAACTGGCATCATGGAAGGCATAAGGCAATGTAGTAACAATGGACTACTCTTTCCATGCAAATATACTTTTAAGTTGCTGTTGAAGCATAATACTGGGTCTATTTTCGTCCAAATGATTTTGGGGATTTGTGGTGCTTGATTCATAGTTGTTTCCTCATTTCTTGGTGATATGCATGTTGATAAGAATTTCCTGTTGATGATCTTTTTAGATGGGTGTCTGTCGGTTCTGACCTTAAATTTGATGCAAGGAGAGATCTAGATGATGTTGGTGCAACAGCTATCACAGGTAAGGTGTAACCTACAGTAAACTTTACTGGAAGCTGTTGATCATGATATCTCAACATGGTGTTCAACTTAGTATTTTTCTTTGAGTTTGGTTTAACTAGTATTATTAGTTGTTAAAATGTTTCTAACCTAAGTATGATGTAAAAGTTGGCCCGTCTTCGTAACCAACTTTTGTTCCTACTTCCTTGGGTAGTGGTTATGGACTTCATCTTAGGGACTCTTGGTTTTTACCTTGTACAATTAGCGTTAGTACATAATGTATCCGTTTTTATTTTACTTAATATCATGATTTTCATTGTTGCAGTGTATACTTCCATGTTTACACTTTGTTTCATTATGATCTTTAGTGCTTGGGATAGGGTTAACTCCATTTTCTACTTATCATGGTGCTGATGTTCACTTCGGTACAGGGTATGTGATTGCTTCAAAGGTAACCTTGTTAGGAAGACACATCATAGGTTCCAATTGCAAGCTTCGTTTTGAAAATTTTCAATTGAAACATTGAAATAGGTGTGTTCACTTCCAATGGATGTAATGGAACATGGTGAAATTTAGCTAGTGAATTATTTACTATGTTTGGGATGTTGGTAGGCTTCCTAATCGCCATTTTGTTTCCACATAATACAACGACAAGAACATTCAAGCATTATTCCTGCCAGGGCGGGGTCTGGGGAGGGTACTTGTACAGAGCCATACCCTGAAGGAGGCTGTTTCCGTTGTTTTCCACATAATAATCTTTATGAAAAGGAATGCTGTATGGAATCCAAATGTAAATAGTTTTTTGACATGAAGCTGCTGATAGGAGATAATTGAACCATAATGTTAAGTAATGGATAAAGAAGATTTGCACATCAGAACAAGGAGCGATATATGAAGTTGGAGATAATTTAAACTTAATGTTAATTAATGGCTTACAAAATTTTGAGGCTTACCAATATTTATTACATTACTTCTATTCTCCAATTGGATTGCGAAACTGTCGTCATTACTGCTGGTTGGGCCATAAGTAGGTTATTCTTGCAATGAGACATTGGCGTACTAGTATTGTGAATGAATATTTCCATCTTTAAAAAAAAAAAAATCTTAATCAGAAGATCTAGCCATCAGAATAATTTATTTAGGAAGTCCTAAAAGTTGACGTGTTTATGATGTAGGATATTCAATAGATTTTCCCTTTATTTTGTTGTTATTGATGTATCTTAATCGCATGGTACTTATTGAAATATATGTGGATGAAGCATAGTTGGTGTCTGCAGTGCATGCTTTGAACAAGCTTCCTTACTCTAAGCTTGATTCTAAGGCGGTCGGCATCAAGGATGGCATTGTCTTTCTGACATATAATAGCTTAATAGCTTCATCTGAGAAAGGACGTTCTCGCTTGCAGCAGTTAGTCCAATGGTGCGGATCTGATTTTGATGGTCTTCTTGTGTTTGATGAGGTAAAATGGTAAATATAACAATTAATGATATAGTCTTTGCCAAGTCTTTCTAGTTTCTGCAGCATTTTAGTTGTTCTCATCTCATGCTTGTGATGTCAAATACTGAATGTTGGTAGTCCTTTCGGTTCATTAGGAATTTTTTCCTGTTGTTTTGCTAAATTCTATTAATTGCAGTGCCACAAGGCCAAAAATTTGATTCCAGAAGCAGGATCACAAGCGACACGTACCGGTGAAGCAGTTCTTGAAATCCAGGTCTAGATCAAATCTGGCACTTTTATCAACTCCTCACCTTGTTACTTGTTATACCCTAAATCCTTAGGCTGAAAGTTTTTGAATTGAAACATCAAGAATATATGTTGGGATTGTGTAATGCATGTTCCTAAATCAGTAGCAAGCACTACCTTAAATTGGTATTTGCTCTAGATTGTTACAGACTTCCATTGAAAGTTGATTGGATTAGTATTACGTAGCTTACAATTATATATTTCTAGTTTGAGCCATTTGGCATGCAGCATACAGCATTACAATTAAAGTTAACGAATAGTTACGAGGTTTAGCTTGCATTATGCTTTTGGTGAAATGTTACAGGTTGTTTTCTTGTATTATAAAAGTTATTAGAAAATTGAAATGTCTTGATGAGTAGATCAACTTCATAGCTATTGGGGTGTGTGAGAAATTAAAGGAATAACTCTTCGAATAGAGGTCCTAGAATGGTGAATTGGTATAACAACATGTAGAGAAAATGCGTATCAAAGACAATTTTGTTGGCTTCCTTCCAAGATATTTCCATTCTCTATATAACTATAAGGGGCATTCTACTAGGCCTGTAGCAGGGTCAGCCTATGTTTCAACAGTTGGGGAAATTGCAGTTAAGAGCTTCGTTTCACAAATCTGATTTTATGGGAGTATAGAGGAGAATGGAATTCGTTAGAGAATGAACGCTAATAGTATATGCGGGACTCCGTCGGGGAGTGAAGGAGAATGTAATCATCTTTGGTTGTCATGTGAAAGCGAAGTGGAGAGTTAATAAACTTGAGAAAGTGAGCTATAGAAACAAATTTGAAATGACTCAATGATATTATTAAAAGTTGATTAAAAAATTCATACTATTATTAATAGTTAAACTAATAGCAATGTAACTAATTTATAAACTTGGTTAATAACAAGGAGGAAATTTTGATAATATATCTTAATTAGTAATTATTATATCACATGAAATGATTGTATCTAATTATTTAGTCTTTCATGAATTGTTACAATATAATATGGTGATATGGTTAATTACTAATTACTATTAATAATTAATTATGAAAATCAATTAGTTTACAATAATTAATAACAATTTAACTCCAATGAGCCCAAGAGTGTGTCTTGGAGGTGTTTCTACGGAATTAGAGCCTCCAACTCTTTTCAACTATCAAACTTTATGTAGGATTCGCGTATTCCCGAAAACCAATATACTCCAAGCTATTTCCAAACTCTCACATGAATACGTCAACCCACAAAACTCTACGGGATTCCATTCCCATAATTTTCCGGTTTGTCAGGAGAAACCTTAGTGAGGACGTGTAAATTGCTAAATGTTTAAATAATATTAGTATTAGCATATACCTAATTTCTTAAAGAAATGAAGCAATCAAATTGCTTACATTTTCAGTTGAATCCAATATGTTATTTATGCCCATCCTTTCTAAGGTTGCCGAATGCCAATAATTCAGCTTCTGACCTGGGAAACACCAACATTTGTTGTAAGGTGTCATTCCTTGTTCTTTCATTGGACGTCATTCACACATGGTGATCTTAGTTTTTCAAGGCTAGTCATCTGACATTTATCAAGCAAGCATGATAAAAGCTTACACTGGATAATCACTAGATTCTTTTTGTCCTTCTAATGAGCACAACTAAACACTTGGAAACTAACTTTAGGTTGTATAAAGTATAAAAATGAACTTCCATTGATTGGACAGATCATGTTTAAGAGAAGGGATAAGTCACAATGATTTATTTATTATTGTGATTTCCACATTTGGTGATAGTGTATATGTACAAAAGTGATATGGCTGTTATTGTTTTTTCTGTTTAAGCAATGTTCTAAGTATTTTTATTTCTTGCTTACATAATTAGTATATGCATCTCTTTTTATTTCTTTGGATGAACCTGTTTATGGGATATGTTTAACCAGCATAAAAATGAAATGTACATGGATATTATATTCTATTTTACATACTTTTTTTTGGGTATATACAGTTAAATATGTATCACTGCAGTAGGCTATGTCCTATTATGTTAGATATTTCGCAAGTCTCGTGATTGTGTTTTCATATTGTGTATCATTATCATATACATGTTTATTACGATAATATTTCCTTTTCACTAGCACAACTCAATGTCACCTGGGGAGGGCTTTGTTACCAACTGAAAATATGGAAGGTGGGTCTTTTTTTTACGGTTTAGCTAAAAATAAGTTAAGAGGCTAGGTTTCTAGGCTTTAGTTAATAAAGAACTAAGTGAATAGTAGTTCATTCATTCAGCATAGTTATAGGCTGTTTACTTTCTTGATGTGCTTTCCTCATTCAAGTAGGATCAGTTCTCATGCCCACCAAAAATATGAACGGCATATATCCTTGGATGATTATGTGCATTTATTAGGCATATAATGTGCAGTAGGTATTTGTGTGCTTACTTTATTGTATTTTCTCCTGCCTCTACTTCCATTAGACGTATTGCTTTATGTGATTGTGCTCAAAGTTGTTGCCCTTCCATGAAATAATTTGCTTAAATCATTTTTATCAGAACCGATTACCAGAAGCCCGAGTAATCTACTGTTCTGCAACTGGTGCATCAGAGCCTCGTAATATGGGGTACATGGTTAGACTGGGACTTTGGGGAACTGGAACATGTTTCCCAAAATTTCATGATTTTCTAGGTATGCCATTTGTTGAGTTGCTTATGCTCCTGTACACATGCAATAAGTCTATCAAGTAGGATCTCACATTTCCTTGTGTAGTAAAGTAATAGCAATTAGCATCAAACATTATCCAAGAGTAATTGCAACTTTCTTATTGATTTATCCCCTTAATACTGGTAGACGTTTTCTAAATCAGCACTGGGAAGATTTTATTATTAGCATGGGTCAAAATTTTTTTTAGTCTTACTCTGCAATATGACATGCTTTGGGACAAGACAAGAGGCACTACAAGGAGTGCTACCTTCCTTTTGGTGGGATGACCATGACCAATTTTTTTGGGGTTATTACCTACATTTCACTATGGCTATGGATAGGAAGTGCTTCTTATCTTGTCCCATGGTAGTGTTCCATAAATGGTGATGGTACTTAAACCGGCATGACTCCAAATAGAGAAAGCGGTAAAGTTCAGGTGTTTTGCTTCATTAAGCCATTGTTTCTGAACTCTTTTTTCAGTGTCTGATTTGTTATTACATGAGTAGTAGAGTTGGTTATAGATGATTGTTGGCAAGTGAATGTGGTGGTTGTAAGACAAGTTGTGGGCATGTGCTGGAGGTTTTGAAGTTGTTGGTGATAGACGGTTGTTGCCAGTCGGTTGAAGTACACAATCCTAAGGTTTGGTGATCAACGTTTTCAGATTACTTCTTGTTAAAATGATGAAGCGATTGGTGAAGTTCGTTATTGTTGTCATTAGGTTTCTACTTTACCATCTATGTATTATAATCATAGGTTGATTGTCAATCAGACATTATCTAAATAAAAAATGCCTTTATCTCCTGTTTGAAATTCTTTGAATCCCTCTATATGGTCAAACGATGAGCTAGATATTGATGCTTGGGTCTTAAATGAAGTATTAAATACTTCACATACTGAAAACTGTCGCCTTAACTAACACTTGATGTAGTGTTAGTAGAAATGTCGGAGTTAATGTTTATGAAAGATAAGCACAAGTATAATCACTTTGGAATATTGGCTTAACCATATTATTGCTATGTTCCAGTATGGATTGCACTTTGTTGTTACTTGATAGTTTTGTATGGATCTTTGCTTTATACAAGATGGCTGCTTGCAATTGAGACTGGTACTCTTAGGCCTAGGACTTTCATCAATTATAATGTGTTGTCTTGTTGTGTGCCATTGGCATGATGTCCTTTCTCTAAACTTTGATTTTATCATGTCGCGACATATAGTCATACAGTGATGTGAAACCATGTGATTCTTTCTATGCTAACTGAACAAGGCATAGTTTATTTTGGGATTGGGCAAGAGGAACAATAATGTCAAAAAAGAGGAATGATGCCGTAAGAAACAGATAATAGTAGAAGCCGAGCAATACGTGGGCACGCTCTTGAAATTTTGACAAGGTCTTAAACATTAGCGGTTGCTTTGCGAGTACATGGTTCCTTATGAATAACAGTGATTATAGGCCAAGTGCGGTTGTATCACGTGTACCTAAGTGTTAAAGGAAATGGGATGTTAAAATAATTTGTTTTCTTGCCAATTTTAAAACAAATATGTCATACTTTGGCCCCGGTTGAGCAAGAATTTCTAGTCGATTCCGTATAGGTGTAATTATTTTTCTTGCGCCTCTAGCACAAGTAGGCAGGTGCTAATGTGGTGCTGATAACCATGAATGCCGCTATGGAGAGTTCAATGTTCGAGATAACTCATTGATTTAGGCCATTGGAAGGTATTCAAATGGAGAAGCATGAGGTCATTGCATCTCACTTTTAGACCAAATTTCATTCTTACATATCATTCTCATTTCATATTTATCCTGATCCTGTTCCATAATATAAAGGTGAAGATGGACTGAGATATCTTGTCCTTATTTCAATTTTTGCCCTATTCCTTTGAGTTACATTGTGATTCTAATGAAGCATAGACATGTAATTCTGAACTAGCAGTGAAGTATTTCTAAAGAGATGGGTTCCCTTCTCCCTTAGCTATGCTGGATCATAGTCATCTAGTTCTATAGTGCTTAGTATTATTATTTTGGAATTTTTGTATTCTTTAAATTTTAGCTTCAATTTCTTCGATGGTTCTTGCTGAATAAAATTGGCTTGCTTCTTGGGGCATACACTTGTAGAACAAAATTTATTTCTTGTGGTTCCGTTAAAGATGATGGTATTTATAGTATATGGTTTGTTTATGATAATTACATGATTAAGTACTTTACTATGTCCTGCTTTCATTCTTTGTTTAAGAGAACTGACGATTAAGGTGTAACTGCTCTAATGAGTAGGGCTTCTTGTTGTTGTGTCCATTTAATATAGGGGCCCTTGAGAAGGGTGGTGTTGGAGCATTAGAGCTTGTGGCAATGGACATGAAGGCAAGGTCAGACGTTTTTTTGACTCACTGATATGCGCCCTTAATTTGTAGAAATATTTAACTAACTTCTTATTCTTTGGTTGTAGGGGTATGTATGTTTGTCGTACATTGAGCTATAAAGGTGCTGACTTTGAAGTGGTTGAAGCCCCATTGGAGGAAAAGATGATGGTAGTAGGAAGAACTTCTCACCCCTACTACTTGCTTGAGCTTTTGATCTTGTTTTTTTGCTCTATGTAGTTCCTATCTTTATCTGCGTGCTAACTCATGGGATATCCTTTTAGGATATTTATAAGAAAGCTGCTGAATTTTGGGCAGAACTAAGAGTCGAACTATTATCTGCAAGTGCATTTCTTACTGAGGAGAAACCCATTTCGAGTCAGGTGTGGCGGTTATATTGGGCCAGCCATCAGGTATCTCGTCTATGGGTTCTTTGTGTTATGTATGAACGTTATGTGTTGTTGCTTGTTGTTATTTAAGGTATATGCACCTTTGCAGCGATTTTTTCGGCACATGTGTATGTCAGCTAAGGTGCCTGCTGCTGTGAGGCTGGCCAAACAGGCACTAGCTGAAAATAAATGTGTAGTCATTGGCCTTCAGAGTACTGGGGAGGCTCGTACAGAGGATGCTGTCTCAAAACATGTATTGTTTTTTTTTTTTTTTTTTTTTTTTTTTTTCCCCTTCTATTTGAAGATTTTGTTACAGATCATGCAACTTAAACTGGTCGTCTAACAATTTATTTGGTCAGGGTCTTGAACTCGATGACTTTGTCTCTGGTCCTCGTGAGCTTTTGCTTAAACTTGTTGAAGAAAACTATCCTTTGCCTCCAAAGCCGGAGATCTTACCAGGTCCATTATTGCCATAAACCCCATTCCAGATTTTATGTCACAGTTCATAGATCATTTTGATTGTTATCTGCTCATAGGTGAAGACGGTGTCAAGGAATTGCAAAGGAAGAGGCATTCGGCTAATCCTGATGTGTCTTTCAGAGGAAGGCTCAGGAAAGTTGCAAAGTGGGACGTCGCAAATGATGTTGCAAGTGTCGATGAATCTCCAAGTAAGTGGTAGTGTTTTTGCAATGTTGTTCAATAATGCTATATTCTGCTATGCGTATCATTGTTTTATACGTGATCGTTTGGGTTCATCTTTCCATGGATTTTATTTATTTTCCATGAACTTCATATAGATTTAATATGCGTTTAGGTTGCTAAATTTATGATGTTTACACTGTTGGTGTACCTCATTTTGATAAATTCCTGTACTATTAACAAAGTATGCCTATCATCTTGGTGTACTTCATATTGATGAACTCCTGTATTATTAAATTTCATTCAAACCAAATGTGCGTCATTATCATCATCTTGTGCTCATTGCATCTCATCTACTGCTTTTTTACAAGATTAGTAGGTCCTTATTTTCCTCATTTGTAGAATTTTAAGAAATATTAAATCAATGCCTGGCTGGCCTATGTAGCAAAAAAATAAATTTTGTTCAGTCTTTAATGCTGTGACTCTTTTTCCAGCCTCTGTTTGTGGCGTATTTGTTTGGTAGTTTGATTAACAATTAAGAGTAATCATGATAGAGCTATAATTATGATTGTTTGTGTACGACACTGTTGTTTGGCCTATATCTTAATAATTAACTTCGCTATCTTCAATCATGATACATGAAATAGGGTTATAATTCTTTGTACATTGACGTGTCATAGTCAATTTCGTACCTAGATCAATCTGTATTTTCACTTAATTAAACACTCACAAATAGTGCATATTGCAGCACATTGAGACAAGTTATGGGCTAAGGCACTGTTCTATACCTAACAAGAACTAAATGCTATCAGGATCTCGAAATGCGCACTGATTTGATTATTTTCTTGGTTAAAAGCCTGCTATTTAACTTTTTTGCTGCATAATATTGCATTGTTGGATTTGTTTCATAACTGCAAAGCTGGGTGCATGCTATTTTTCTCAAAAACGGTTATATCATGTCTTTTGCTACCGTTGCAGGTGAGTCAGATGAATCTAGCGATATGAGTTTCAAGTTTGTGACATATGCAACAGTGGAGAGGTTAGGCTCATTATCTGTGTTTTTTTTCCTACCGTTTCTATTGTCCTAACTGTTGTTGCAAGGCTCCTAATGAGCCTACGGTGACGACTATCAGGTTACAATTTCTTCTTTTTTTTTTTTTTTTTCTGTTCTTATTGCTGTTAGTGTTGTCATTGTTCCAGGATAAGAAGAAACTACTTCGTTGTTCCTGTTGTGGGAAACACATCCATCCTGCTTGTTTAGACCCTCCTTTGACAGATCTAGCTCCTACTGAGTGGTCGTGCCACTCATGCAAAGAGAAAACAGATGAATATCTGAGGGCAAAAGAAGTATATGAAGCTGAACTTGCAAAAAGGTTTGTTGTTGTTGGATACTGATTCTTACTGCTATGTTAATTATAGAGAGGAAACTGAATTTCTTTTCTATACAAATTGTCAGATATGAAGCAGCGCATGAAAGGAAGGCGAAGATACTGGATATAATACGATCACTGGACTTACCTAACAATCCGTTGGATGATATTGTTGATCAGGTACATTGTTATTTTTTCAGAATCTAATGTTTTTGTTTTTTACTGTATGTCCTGTTTGCTATAACTTTGAAATCACCTCTCTTTGTTTCTGTGCTTTCATATTTTGTGTTTCTGTAGCCTATACTATATAGGACAGAGCGTGTTTTCTATAGCTTTTTGGTAGCAGCTTTTAGCTGTCTGGAAGATCTGCAACCATGTTTGCTGCAGCGGAGCTGTTCCTAATAAGTTTACCTCGAAATTTAGAGAGCTGAAAAGACCTGTCTGGAAGTTCCTGTCTACATCTTGCATTAATCTGCTGGTCAAGTTATTGAGAATTTTCCTAATCTGTTCTGATGATGTGGTCATGGATTTCTAAAGTAGCCCGATGATATTTTTATTGGTAAATTGATATCACTCTACTTGACATTGTAAATGAGTCGATCTTGTTTACTGGGTAATAAACTTATGCAGAGTGACTTCAGTCAGGATGCAACAGTTTCCAACGACCAGATCGGAGGAAATTTTTTTGAAATTAGTGTATAATGGCAATATGTGCAAATTGTCATCGGAGTGTTGGCGTTTCTTCAAAGTTCCAAACTTTTTAGGAGTACCTTTTGCACTTCCTCAGATTTTACGGCTTCAACTATGAGTAGTTTTAGCACTGATTTGCCATCACTAACAAATTTTCCTCACTAATAAACTGTATCCACATTTGTGTTCCTATGAGTGAATGCAAATGTGTATGTATAAGTGCTTCTGTTCTTGCATCCATCGCAAATGCCATTTGTTTGTTTGTGTGCTTAGTTGTATCTATTTACACTTTGCAGCTCGGTATCTTGTATTTAGATGATTACTATGGTGTTTGGTTACTTGGTATTTGTACTTTCCATAGTCTTTATCATATGTATTAGGTTGTCATCATGATATTTGCATTTACTCTTGCAGAATTAGTCTAGTTATCTGTATCCTCTATGTTAATAAATACATATTCTGAAAGGTCTTGTACTCCTTTTATGTGATGTATTCATAGGTTTCTTTGGAATCTGCATGATTATTTGTATTCCATAAAGTGGTTCTGTCCTCTTCTTTCAGAGTCTCTCTTCTTTGAGTTCTTAGAGAAATAAATCAATTGTTTGCGTACAGCTAGGGGGTCCGGAAAATGTTGCAGAAATTACTGGTAGGCGAGGTATGCTTATAAGGGCCTCAGGTGGAAAAGGTGTTGTTTATCAAGCACGGAACACGTAAGAAGGCAACTTTACTGTTCATTTATTCCTTTCTCACATCAATCAAACTATCTTTTCGATTGCTCCAGTAAGGAAATTACCATGGAAATGGTTAATATGCATGAGAAGCAATTGTTTATGGATGGCAAAAAGTTAGTTGCTATAATTTCTGAAGCTGGTTCTGCTGGTGTCTCCCTACAGGCAGATAGAAGGGCTTTAAACCAGGTTCAGCATAAAATTTATTTGGATTTTTACCTTCTAGAGATTTTTTTTTTTTTTTTTTTTTTTAAAGTAAAGTTTAATTTTGATTCTGAATCGGATAATGCTGCTAAGTCATTCCAGTTCTGCATCGCAGAAAAGAAGGGTGCATGTGACTCTTGAACTGCCTTGGAGTGCTGACCGAGCGATTCAACAATTTGGAAGAACTCACCGTTCTAACCAAGCTTCTGCACCTGAATATAGGTTTTATATTTGGAAGATCTTCCATCTCCCTGTCTGTTACCCCTTAAATCAAGTTAATTGTTTTTAATCTCTATCTGAAGTTACTTGCATTTAGGTCTTATTCTGTTCCTAATATATTTGTTTATGGGCTTCAGGTCTAGCAAAAATCCTTTACATTTGAATTGTCCTGTTGTTGCTAGTTACCTTTCAGTTGCCTCTAGTTTTTTGCGACCTACATGATGTCAAATCTTGATATTTGTTTCGAGGAACCGCAGTTTTACGTACCTTAAGCATTTTACTGTCTCTTTATCCCGAATATTATGCTAAGTGCTTCAATGTTATATTTCCAAAGTTATATGCATGTAACATGTTACGTATCACCACATGTTGTTGTATTTATATGCATGTATATATGCATTTGTGTTTACTGTATGACTAAAATCACTTATGTACTTTACTAATTATCAAGCTCCAGGTAATCCCAATGTTTAAGTACTTAGGACCAGAAACTGCTACATATAACCCTTTTAAAACAAATGTCTTATATGTGACAATGGCATATATGGTAGCCATAGAAGTCATGTATGTAGTAATCCATTTCCCTATACAAGTTAGCCGTCGATGTTGATCTTAAGTGTGACTGTACAAGCAAGGATCGAAGCTTATATAATATTGGTGCTTGTCTCATGTACTTTTGACAGGTAGCCCATTATGTGGTTCTGTTCTGTATATATATGTATATGTAGATATATAGGTGTGTATATATATATATATATATATATATATAGGAAAATGTTAATCCCCACTCGAGAGGAGCTGGGGTTTGCTCCTCTCAGATCATATTTTAAGGATTTGAGTCTCAAATAAGAGATCTGAACCGATAGAAGTGTTGTATGAGTGCAAAAATGCTAAAAAATAAAAAATCATTAGGTTTCACTAAGTTTTACTTATACATCAAATAGTTGAATGTTCGACTAACGAACGGTCCAGATAGTGCGGTTTCATACAATTCTAGATTAATATGATATGTACAGAATTTTAAAAATCCAAATTATTGATGTTGATCTATATGTTTATTTATCCGTATAGATCGTAATTCATCTAATTTGGGTATTCGTATAATATATTTTTTAGATCAATTTATTCTGAGACGTTCATTTTAATCGCATAATACAGTATACATGACGTAATTAAATTATTTAAATTTTGGTATATCAAATATTTTCACAATATAGATCACTTCCAACGGTTCCGATCTTTTATTTACAACTCGGATCGTTGAAAATGACCTGACATTAGCCTAGCCTGCTCCTCTCGAGTGGAGATTAGTATATATATATATATATACACGCACATACTATATGTATGTTTTGTAAAGTCCAAGAGCATAGGATCATGCTAGTTTGTTTCAACCAAACTTCTTGGGACAATATAAGGATTTTAGAACTTTAAATTTTAGTTAGACGAATTCAATGCTAGGATTCTTTTATCCAAATCTGCCATTACTTAGTTATTTCAAAGATCATTAAAAGCTAAGGGGAGCCTAAGAAACCAAACAGATGTAGCAACACCTATTCGGGACTTCAAACAACCACCGTACTGCTGATTTGATCTTTCAAGAACCAGATAACCCATAACATGGCCCTGCAATTGTTTCTAGAACCTCTCCTTTGTCCATCCAAATTTTAATGTTGTGATATACTTACGTAACTACCATGTTTGTCCTAATATCCATCAAATTGAATTTGTTCTATTGTAGCATCTGTTTGTTTTGTATTGCCTCACAAAAACTAATCGGCCCTGGTGTGTGATGTGAAGCTGTTAAGGTATACGAGATTACCTCCAAAAGGTCAATTTTTGGATTAGTTTGATATTAAACTATAGTATATGCTAATATAACAGATGATAAGACCATTTAATGCTTAACAATTGTGGGATGGCGTGAGTAGAGGCAGTTTGGTGTCTCAATGATATGGTAGCTTTGTGCTTCCTAAAGCTCAATTTTACATGGAATCAAGTTCAGGATATGCTAGTAGCTGAAGATTAGGTAGGTTATGTAGCTTTGATAGCTGATGATAAGACCATTTAATGCTCAAAGATTGCGGGATGAGTATGTAGAGGCAATGCGAGAGAGCACTTAAGGCTTCTTCTAAAGGGTAAAAACAAAATACTGAAACGCATAGTTCTTCAAGAAAGCCACAAAAGGGTAATGGTGGTGTATATTTTCATGTAGATATAGTCTTCATTCAATTTTGAATATTGTTGGGTTTTTAAAATTTTCATTTCTTGAGGGTCAAATGTAAGCATTAAATGCTTAAAAAGTCATCTACAAAGATGTCCAAGAAACTCTAGCTTTCCAGGCATTATTTGAATGTATAAATTGTAAACATCCTTATTGTCCTATACTTCACTATTCTTTGTCTTGTAGTGGTATTTGTGTTTTTATTTTGTTTGTTTTTTTTTTAACATAATATAACTTCTGTATTTCCAGGCTTTTATTTACCAACCTAGGTGGCGAACGGCGATTTGCCTCTATTGTTGCAAAGAGGTTAGAATCTCTTGGTGCTCTAACTCAAGGAGATCGAAGGTAAATTTTTATTGCTGTAACTGCAGTGGAAAACTTTTTGAAAGTTGTGTTTAACTTATAATAAGTCTTTGTTTTAATAATTGCAGGGCAGGACCTTTACTAAGTGCATTCAATTACGATAGTAATTACGGGAAGAGAGCCCTTGTGATGATGTATAGAGGGATAATGGAGCAGGTAAATTCATATTCTTGTCAGCACATTTGCTCAATGTATCAGTTAACCTGATATTACAAAGTGAGTTATCTTTCATAACCAGGATCCTTTGCCTGTTGTTCCTCCTGGATGTTCATCTGAAGATCCAGCTGCTATTCAAGAATTCATCACAAAAGCTAAAGCTGCTCTCATCTCAGTTGGAATAGTGCGGGATACAATGATCAGTAAGTACTGCGACCAAAACATTACCTCTATTTTTGATTTCTCTCAGAAAGTCTATTGATGTGTAGTATTCTATGGATGTTTGGGATACAAACTTAGTAAATATTGTTTGTTGTCCTAGTACGAACTCAGGATATGTCTGTGCTGCATCGTGCCTTTAATGACACTTATTAAACACGATTTCTATCTTTAATGGACATTTTGCATAAAATGGTTTCTTATACCTGTTTGGTTGCATGGTATGGGGCCAACCTCCAGCTAAAAGTTCTTGTGTACTGGTTTCCCTTGCATACAATGACCCATCTAGCCAACCCATTTAGTGGGGAAAGGCTTTATTGTGGTTTTTAGGTTTTTTTTTTTCCCTTCACCTTCCTTTTAAGTTCTTGCATTCTTATGCAGCTCTACTTTGAGGATCATGTAGGATAAATTCACCTATGCATTTGTTGTCATGATTCATTTAGATGCTTGGGCAAGCTTGTCATTTAATGACTTGGTGATGTTAGAGAAATTTCTGGTTGGTCAAGTCAGCAGTCATTATTATTTTTGACTTGTTTTAACTACCTTAAAATAGCCCATGGCTATACTTCACTTGTGGTAGAACAAATTTCAATAGGTGATGTTTTTGTTGTGGTATTAACTTGGTGATGTGCGGATAGTTTTTCTTGTTGGGTATTTTCGCTTGACTTCCTTGTGAACACATTTCTTGATCTAAATGGTACTCCAAAAAGAACTGTTCTATACATTCCTAGGTATCAGCTTTCTCTGTAAGTATAGTTTGGCATTAATAAACCCTAGAAATCTCTGTTCTATGCTAGTACCCATCGAAATCCACCATATGTGAGCAAAATTGTTTTTAAGTGATGCAAAGCTAAACTTTTCGAGACATCTAAGAACATGTAAAAGATTTACGTGGCTACCCATGTAAATATAATGATAATTTTAGTGAAACAAATGTATAAGCATGTGGATGTCTTATAGGAAGAACTTTTTAACAAAATAACATATTTCTGATATAATCACTAGCTTCTTTGTACATATCTGTAATGGGACGACTTCACGTTGATGTTCATGTTGATGCAGGCAATGGAAGGGATGCTTCAAAGATCACCGGTCGTATTGTGGATTCTGACATGCATGATATTGGGAGATTTCTGAATCGTCTTTTGGGGTTGCCACCAGATATCCAGAACAGGTAGCTAATTTAATCTCTTAGGGGTGCTTAATGCTTGTTCAATACAAATTGAAGTTTTATGAAATTTGCAGGCTTTTCGAGCTTTTCTTGAGCATATTTGATTTGATTGTTCATAACGCTCGCAATGAAGGGCAATTTGATTCTGGAATTGTTGATATTAAAGCAAACAGTATAGAGATGCAGGGATCACCCAAGGTTGTTTTCATTTACTCATGTCATATCCAGTTAAAGGCGGTTACCAAGAGATGTGCGCTAATCCCAAATTTTATAGACTGTTTATGTAGATAGTTTGTCTGGTGCTTCAACTGTGTTGTTTACCTTCGTACTTGATCGTGGACTTACATGGGAGGTAACTATAATAACAGATTCTATACCATTATTTCTTTTTGGCCAGGCAATCAGTTTCCTTGGTAAATTCTTTTTTTTTTTTTTTTCACTTGTAGTCTGCAAAAGCTCTTCTTGATGAAAGGCAGAAAGAGGGACTGACTTCTTCAAGTGATGGGTTTTACGAATCGAAGCGGGAATGGATGGGCAGAAGACATTTTATGCTGGCGATAGAAGGGTATGTGCTTTGTCTAATCATAAGCTTGATCCAAAGTTTACATGCATGTATGCATGCATTTCTTTTTTTTTTTTCCTTTTAAATTTAGGTTTAGGATTCTTATCAGTTTTTGGATTCTTTGATCTCTATGCATCAAATATATCCAGTTATCCATCAAAGATGGCATGGTGAATTCTCAGTTTCTTTAGTCCTATGCATAAAAGCTATGGATTGGAGAATCTATCCGACTCAATCATTCTATTGATCTAGATGAATAATATGATGGAAATTTACTAAAGCAACTAATATAGAGGGTTCAAGCCTGACTTGGTTGTTCCCCACAATAATCTCAAAAAAAAAAGCCTGACTTGGTTCTAGTGTTTTGTTGAATTGGCTGTAGAGGCTTTAACTTTTAGTGATAAAATAGGTTTTTTTTTTTTTTGATAATCAGTGATAAAATAGGTTTAACAAGAGTATTTGTTGTAAAGATGGAAAAGCATTGGAAAGACACCTAATATATGAAGATAGCAGTGTTATCTACCATTTGACTCAAAAACTACCTAATAGAGCAAAGCATATTATAGTAAAAAGTAAAAGAACAATAGTACATTACTCCAGTTTTGTATTTGTCGAAAAAGGAAAAAAAAAGGGAAGCATTATAGAAATTAAGCTGTCGTGCACTGCAGCTCATGAGAAACAGAGAGTACACACGCGTGCACACATATATATATATATATATATATATATATATATATATATATACGGTATGCAGACATGAACGGTGCGGAAACAGCAACTCGGCAACTCTCAAAAAAAGCTTGGACGCGACACGGATGGGACACATCATTTTTTGTATATTTTATTTTATTTGTATAAATTTGACAGATATGTAAACAAAGTTTATATGCTTGTAAACAAATATTTCATAAA
This sequence comes from Xerophyta viscosa, assembly GCA_002076135.1. Classification (NCBI taxonomy): domain Eukaryota; kingdom Viridiplantae; phylum Streptophyta; class Magnoliopsida; order Pandanales; family Velloziaceae; genus Xerophyta; species Xerophyta viscosa. The sequence continues at coordinate 264,509 of MJHO01000078.1, read as the reverse complement.
ATAAGTTGTATACGTGCACCGACATAGAAATGGTGTTTTTTTTTTTTTTTTTTTTTTTTTTTTTTTTTGTGTTGGGGGGGGGGGGGGATAATACAATTCGACATCAAGACATCACTGATAGAGAGAGTTTTGGCCCTTTTGGGACCGTTTGATTTCGAGAGATTTTGGAAGAGATGATGTCCACTGTCCAGCGAATGACGACTGGATTGAAGGACAGATGAGCTACAGAATTAGACTCTGAAAACAAACAGAAATTAGAAAGTATACCTGAATTGGAGTTGGAGAATAGAGACACCGGAGAGGAGGGACGCTGGAGAAGTGGGACGCCGGAGAAGTGGGGCTCCGGAGAAGAGGACGTGAGCAGCTACGGCTGGTTGGAGTAGGACGCGAACCGATTGGAAGGAATAGCGTTTATTTTTTGACTCATTCACCTTTTAATTGGACTGGGCGCGTCCGGCCCGCATCAAGCCTTTGTTCGGACGTGTCCCAGCTCTGTAAATTAAATGGACACGGCCCAGACGTGTCGGACACGCGTCTGGGCCGCATTCATTACGAATCCGCGTCCGACTCTTGTTGGACGCGGACTTGTGAGAGTCGGACGCGGACTCGTGAGGCATTTAGAAGTGTCCGTGCATCAATATATATATGAATATATCTGCATCTATGTCAGTGGCAGACTATAAAAACCCGATTCCTACATTTTAAATCATCAGTCTATCAACAACTTAAACAATTTGATCCCTGAGGTCGGATTTGGCAGATCTGCATGATCTTTCAGATCGCTGCTTGGGTCTTGTCATTTTTACCTTCTCCTTTATTTCTTTAGTTTACATTATATCGTCCTCCCTGTCTGTTCATGCAGTTCCTCTTCAGGAATATTTAGAATAATCCGGCCTGCTGTTGGAGAAGCACTAAGGTATTTGGATGTTATTATTTTTCTAATGTTCTGAAAAACAATGGTAAATCTAATTTCAGAAGTATATCATTTTGTCCAGGGAAATGCCTTTATCTGAGCTTAAAAGTAAGTACAGAAAGGTCTCGTCAATGGATAAGGCTAGTGATGGTTGGCTGGAGGAATATGAGACCTCCTCAAAGCAGGTGTCTGGAATCTCTAACCTTTTCACCATTTTTCTTTTTTAATGAAATGTGTTGTAGCCTCTTATGCAGCCGAGATTGTTCTCAAACCAAAAACATTCCGTGCATCGAGTTATAGGAACTGTTCTACTTATGCATTTCGCCTATATTCGTTTTACTGCTTGGAGGTTCTTTGTTTTTTCTTTTTTTTTTTTGGGTAAGAAACTCTTATGCATGGAAAAATAATATTGCATTGTATTATTTTGATGCTTCACATAAAGGGATTAAAATAATTTCAGTTTTTGTGTGCAGAAAAGCTGATCAATTTCTTATTTATTGTAGCTCTATCGTCACTTATGTTCCTGTTGAGTAAATGCTATCATATACTATGCTTGTACATTGGATAGCTAATTATTTGACTAACTTTATCTTGTTTCCAGCAATTAGTTTCTTCCGCATCCCTTGCCAGTTGCCCTTAAAATGGGAGCGGGATTTACGTGGTTGTTTCTTTTGTAGTGTATGCATGGGCCCAAATGCAAAATAGGGAGCTATTGCACAGTTGGTAGAAGACTACAAGAGGTCAATGTGTTAGGTGGACTTATTCTTCCTATTTGGGGTACTATTGAAAAGGCTCTCTCCAAGCAGGTATTTCTCTTATGCTCCTTTTGTTGTTATATATATTAGCTTCTGATTTTGAGATTTTACTATTAATATTTATTAAGAAACTGCATTCTGGTCATTTCTTGAAATTGTAGCTAGAATCTCGTGGTTGATGGTGTAGAGAATAGGACCCATCTTAGCAGCTCCATGACCTTTCATTGCTTGACCCATAGTAGAAGTACCTTAGTTAAACCTAGTAGATCTAGTAGATCTCCTTTGTGATTGCAGAGGTATGAACCTGATTCTGAAGAAAGTGGCCATAGAGATTTGCAATTAGTACTCGCAACGCTATTCTTGCTGAGAAGCAGTGAGAGTATGCAAAGACTTGCTGACGATGAAGCAACACCAGTGCTCCACTGCATGCTACTGTCACTATCTTCAGCTGAGAAGCAGTGAGAAGTTTGCAGAGACTTGCGATGACGATGGGCAACGCCAGCATGCTTCTGTCACTGTCTTCACTTGTGTTGTTGCTCCTTCACATCACCGTCCAATGCTACCTCACTTCATCAGAAATTGTTGCACACATCCCATAGCATGTGACAATGTCACATTTGTACTATTTGCTAATTTACTTTATTTTAGAGCAAACTAGTTTGCTCTAATGGAATTTTAGGTTGAGAGGATATTTGAAACATTGATAAAACTAAAGAGGGAAAATGTTAATTTAAACAACCGGAACAAGTTGATATAATCCCTAGAAATAAAAGCTGATGCCTTAATATTAGTATTTTTGTTATTACAGGCCTTCTCAATGTCGGTTACTTGAAAACTTCACTTAACATGGTTTTCAGTTTGGCAGTACTTGAAAGCATCAGTACTCATGGAAATTTTATAAATATGTTTACTGTTAGTTACAAGATATAATGCGATAAGCCGATACACATTGGTAGATAATAACAATATATGCAGTAATTCTCATAATGTAAGTTTGTTTTTGGATGTAGTATCAACTTAACTCATATGAATGATAAAGGTTGAGAAGTAAATCAAGGAATGAATCATAAATTTTCAGAATAGATTTATTATATGAACTAAATAAACAATAAATGTATGTGATGTAGCTTAACTGTTTAAACATTCTCTAGGTATTACATTGAGTGTAATCGTTAGACATTGTAAAAGATTATTCGTATGTCTCATGATCCAAACTTAGGGTCTTAAAAAAAAAAGAAATAGAGCCGAAATTTACCAAGTAGACAAGTTGTATGAGTCAAACATTGTCATAGACCAAAGTTGCAATGGGATTGTTTGACTTGGTCTACTTGTAATCTTGCTTTTTTAATCTTGGGATATGCTGTTATACCTTAGCATCTGATTGTGGTGCTCTCCATCTGATAGACAAATCCCTATCTTACATTGTCCAGTAATACTGGCTGATCCGTCATTTTTTAAATATGCTATGAGGTAACCAATTTAATAGGGAAGGATTAACTGATTTCATCTTGGTTTAGTTAATTCTTCTTTCATTCCACAGGCACGCCAAAGCCACAAACGGATACGCGTCGTACGACTATCAACCACCTCTGAGAATCAGCGCATTGTCGGACTACTGATTCCATGTGGAGCTGTTGATTCAGTATTACAAGGTATGTTTGAAAAACAGAAACTTTGAAAAAATACAGTTAAATCATGGTTGAATATTTTTTGTTATTTTAATAGTTAATTCTTCTGAGACCTTTGGAATGTCATTACTAAATTTACTAAAATCAAGGGGTAACTATTAAGGTAGAGTACTTCAACTGTACATTAACTGTGTTTTGCCCTTTATTCTTTTTTGCAAGATCAGCCTTTTATGTTATATAAAATCAAAAACCTACTTTTGCACAACGGACCTTTGATATTCATTACTTATTCAAATCAATAATAAAAAATTCCAAAACTTGACAAAATTTGAACTTTTGCAAAATCAAAATTGAAGTTTGCAAAATACATCTTTTATTCATTCGGGGCTTATTAAGCCCCAATTCATTAAGCCAAATTTTATTTAATTTCCGTGGAACCACCGTATTTGATCATTTATTATAATATTGTAATCTTAAAGAGTACTGCTATTTATCAGGACCATCAGGTCACATGACTCAATCAGAACCGTACACTGTGCATCGAGATGTGAATATCACATAATACACATGATGCACTGTGTACGGTTCTAACTGTATCAGGCCATTAGGTATCTGAAGAATGACATTTCTGTATATTGAAAACTTTGAACTGAAAGACTTGTAATTCATTGTGTTAGACAGTCTCACTTTTTATTTGTATAAGAATCATAAAAAATTGTTTAATTTATCAAATGTAATAACTTTCAGCTTCAAATGTTAACAATTGCCATGGCATGCATCTGCCTAAAATGTTCAAAACTGTACCGCATGGGATTTATTAGTAGGTGCTGTTGTATAAAATATATTTCAAAATTACATGTATGTTGAGTATCTTTAAGCATGATCCACCTAGCTATCATATACTAATTAGAAAACAAAGTGACGACACAATTGTTGATGCAGCAATACAGCTTGTTATTTAATGCAAGTATAGCCATTTCAGTATGGGCATAAAGTCTGTTGGCAAATCTTATGAAGTTTGTTTTTTGATTGTGATTGTTACTGTACAGTAATCCCAGTGCATTCCTCTGTGTAACTTAAACTCATGTATCTCAAATGAAACAGTGGTAATGCTTGGGAACTTTTTACGCATTGCCTATCCTGTAGTGGTGAAGTTAGTTTTGCTGACGACCTTTTTGTCCCTTTCCATTTCAGATTTGTCATGGTATCATGGTGATGACAGTGACTGACATGGACAGAACACGACATGTTTTTGCCTTTTGCTTGATTTTATCATTGTTTTAACATTATTGTTGGATGTTGGCGACAACTTCCAGGGATGATACATACAGCTAACAAAGCTTCACCGACGTTTTGACCAAGTGGTTCGCATCGTGTTTAACTGATCAAAACTAATATGAACAAGGGAGAGTATGTAATTGTGTAAATGAAGTTTCTCCCGGTTGCATTTCGTGCATTTCTTTTGGTCTTTTTGAGGGAAATGGGGCCATAAGGAGCCTTTTGTAATATGTGCTCAAGCATTACCCCTTCATATATGTGAACCAAAGCAATAGATATGCATAGTTCATTGTAATGTTTTGGTCTCTATTACAATCTTTTAAGAATTTGCAGAAAGTTCCAGTGTAAGTTGCAAAGTCCTTAATGAATTTTTTTTTTTTTTTTTTCTTTTTTAAACGTATGCGGCATTTAGGAAGCAGTTGATGAAAAAAGGGTTACAGAATTGATATACACTCCCTCTAATGTAACGTCTTGCAGAATCGATTTTGTTGGTTTGTCATTTAATTATAGCTTTATGAGATCCTATATTTGAAGGCCAAGTGCAGTGCAGAAGCGCTCAAATATGAGGGGCTGCACAAAAAGGAGTATTCCTTCAGTGTTATTGGAATCTGCTGGTGCTAGTACTTCAAAGGATTCTTGTCTGGAATCAGGTACCGGCAGCGAGGCAGAATTATCAATAGCCATCTAATTGTTTGTTTAAAAGGTTAGGTAAATTCTAGTTTGCTCCAATACTGAAAGTGTATAGTATGCTGCTTACTTCCATTTGACTGCTGTAGGGTACGTCGTAAGGTAGCAGAAACGTGATTATAGAGAATGAGGTTTACTTCATCTGATGTGCAGTTCCTGTAAGTGTTTCTCTGTGTTTATTAATTTTTAAAGCATAATTCCCTACTTTTCTCGCGTCAATGATGTTGCATAGTTGGGCTAAAAATCATTGTATAAACTGTTAGAAGCACCATTCGTGGGTGCAAAGCGGGCTGGTTTGGCTAGTTCTTCAAAAAAGTTGGTCTTTTTTTATTACTAGTTGTATATTGAGTTACTGTACAAACCTCTATGCATGTGGTAATAAGGCATATATACCATAGCTAGACAAAGGCTGTTTTGTGGCCATATGCGGTATAATTAGTTAATACACGCTGTAGCTGCGAATATTATTTATTAGAATCTTAAGATGACATGATCACAGAATTCAGTTCTGCAGCATTGTAAGTTCATATTTTGCATTCATTAAACATTCATATGCGAGTTTCTTTGGAAGCTCGTAACCTTTGTTATGTTATGCTTTTGCTAGGCAAAAGGTCGAGTGCTAGCTATATCAGAGCACCAACGTCTTTAGTTCGTTGTGGAATAATATGATTTTTCCTTTAGCTTGCATTATGATTTAGAATTTTTCTCATTTTGTAATTATAGTACATGCCTAAATTCAATGCCTCAATTGTTTTTTTGAGTTATACTGTAACCCCAAAATTTCACCCAAAGTCGATTAAGGTCAGTTTAAGTAGAACATAATTCAAGCCAATGTGATTCTTGAAGAAATTTTGGTGAAATTTTGGGGCAGACTTTTGGGAGCTCTAGCGTTTATTTCGATTCATGAGGTTCCATGTATTTTATAAGGTTTTTTATATGGATAAAAAATGGATAGAAATTTTTTTTTTATATCCATTAAAAAACTCATGCAAAGAAAAGGTAATGAAATAATGTCCCTCGGTAAGAGATTGCCGTCTGAAGGCAGATATTTTTTGTCCTAATAAACAAAAAATTCCATGGTAATATATACACATCGATTGTGGTGAATTCAGAATTTTCTAGGAATTCATTGTATTTTAATTTTGGCGTTTCAAATGAAAATTTGGTTTTTAATGTGTATATATATACTTATGCAAGAAAGATTAAAAGGGATGATGTTATCAATAAATTAGGGACGGCGCACAATTAATGGGATAAAAGGAAAAAAAAAATTGATAATCTTGACGGATGATTTTATTGTGTGCCGTCCCTAATAAATTAGGCTGAAAGAAAATAATCTTGACGGATGATTTTATTGTATGTAAAACATATATCAACCAATAAATTCGGACTTCTATCTTTGGGAATTCACATATCAGCTTCTGAATTTGAAAGTTTTTGTAAATTATTTTTATTTTAAATTTGTTGTAAATTAGACCGTGTTTCGAAATTTGTATCAAAATATTTTGACTATTATATAAAAAAATTTTAGGAGAAATTTTAATATAAAAAATAAAATTAGATATGATCTATAATGTTTTTCTAAAATATATTTTTTTTTAAAATATTATTTTGACGTTATGAAGTCTTAATGGTTAAAAAGTGAATATGTTATCCGCTAATCCGTTGGAATTTTGAAAATTTTATTTAGAAGTATATTTGTTAGAATTGGATATAAGAAATATAAATTTAGATATAATCTATATTTTTTATATTTAAAGCTGTTCTAAATATTTTTTAAGTATGCGTTGTAGGATGCCGAAGATAACAGTTTATAAATGAAAAGTTTATTTGTAAGTAAAGCTTAAGGTCTTTCTTACTTGGGAAGATATTTTTGAAAGATTAAGGACGCATAATTTTAATTCTCTTTTATCAAGATTGTCAGTCATTTTCTATCAAACACTTCTTTTCAAATTCTACTTTCCACGAGTTGCTCAATTGTCATTATTTTTTTTTTCTTTTTTCTTTTCATAGAAATAGTCTATGTATCGATTCTTTGACTATTTACCAGATAGTCCTCAAAAACCGTTTCACTTTGTTGGTGTAGTCCAAGTTTTAGTCAACTCAGGCCAAGTTCGAAAAATGTAACGCCTATTTCTTCACTAGATAAAGATGGCTCTATTAGATATATTTATATTTTTGTATATCAGATAATTTAAAATTAAAATAATATGCTTCTAATTTGGAATGATATTTTTATGTCCACTAATCGTATAAATTACAAAGCTGTCATCGTCCTTTAATAAAAATAATAAGTATAATTTATTATTTAATAAAATTAGGAGTCTATAGAAGCTTTATTTTGAATTAGGGGCAAAAAAAAACGCAAATACACCTTATTATTTTTTTTTTTTGTGAGAATAGTGTCGGTGGCCTCGTTGTCCTCGTTTGTCCATTGCATTTTATGTTATTAATGAATGGACCGGACCCCACGGGGGCAGGTCAATTGCTGGATCCCTGAGCAGCACGCCCGCATCCCTGGGCTGAGTCTGTGGCCGAGTTCACTCCAAATGAACTTCTAAGCCTTTTGGCGCTGCATGGTTCGTAGGTAAGAAATATTGGAATAAGATTGATTCTGAAGTCTCCCATCTATATATTAAATTAATATTTAATCTGCGGCCCTCTAACATCCTTCACTTTTTCTTTTCTTTTTTTTTTTTTCCCTTTTTCTTTTGGCTATTCAAATGAACCACACACTTAAGTATCTAATTTGGATTTCTCCGGATTGACATTCCGAGGTACTACTGTTCCGATTCCAATTCCGAACCAAAGGGACCCTTCGTTTTCCTTTGTATATCATCTTCATTGGTATTTGCAGATGGACAATTTCATTGCCTCTTGTCCGCCAAACCTTCTCAAATCAATACCGAACTGACAACACCTTTTTAACTCTTTACAACACTGACTTCGCTCGCGATAAATAAAATATAATTTATCAGTCTTATCAAAGTTTATATCATAAAGCTATATATTTTGTTAGAAGAATTTGAGCTCAAACACAAAATATAGAGCTGGTAAGGCTTAGCTAGCCTTCTGGAATACTTTCGAATTCCAGATTGATTTGAACGGGTTTGAAAAGCAGGACGGATTTGCAGTTATCCTATTTGTAAATTAAAATATCTTGTAATAAATAGTGCTCATATGAATATGCTTGATGGCATATGAAGCTCACTTTACTACTTGCTATTTTTTTAATTCTACAGTATTTTCACATTGCAAAATCAAGTTGAGAAAAGTAATAATTTCAAAAGCAACATAGTATGCATCCTATCAGTATCAAAATTTTAATAATTCCATTCTGCTTTCTCTATGCAGACAATACAACATGCGGTATCTAGAAATAATATTTTTTTTAAAAAAATTCTGATACAATCAGAATATATATCAAAATATGTATAATATATTTTGATATGCTTATGTGATTCATATTGTTCTATGAATTCTAACGGTCATAATGGTCATAATGAACAATATTGATGTTGGATATCTATTGAGTTTTAGAACTTTTAAAGGAATTTTACCTAAATATTCAGATATATTTGGTTCTTTATACACCAATTAATGGGATAATAATAGTTGGATATTTTGTTGAAATAAGAAATATTAAATTCCTGCCCAAAATACCAAGCACCTACCACCACAATCCTGGTTGTCAAAATAAAATGTTGTCACACCCAAACACAAGATCACCAACTCTTTATTATCTTCCCAAAAAGCCTCCCAAATGAAGCTGATCACATTCCAAACCTACCCCTGCAAATACCCCATTCCCCCTTCTCTCCTCTCCGTGTGAAAAAGAAAATGATCGAACATTTCCCCGACAAACATAAGAAGCTCAAAAGATCGCCGGAAAACCTCGCCGCCGGCGGCTTCTCTGGGGGTATGGATCGTCTCACTGACCTCCCAGAAGCTATCCGACTATACATATTGTCGTTTTTGCCCCTCAAGTACGCCATCCGCACTGGCGCGCTCTCCTCGCAATGGCGCAATCTGTGGACCCAGCGTTGGCTCCACAACTCGTCGATCAACATCTCGGTGGCTCCACCGCCGGCAACCGCAGATCCGGCCGCGATGGTCGGAAAGCTGGAGGAATCTCTGTCGAAGCTCAACGGCCGTCGCATCGATTCTCTGATCCTCTCTTTCAGACCAAAGTCCTACGTGCTCCAGAAGCTCACGCGCTTGCTAACTGACGCCGCCGCCTGCGGTGTCGAGGAGCTGGTACTCGATTTCTCCGACCCCGACCAAATCCACCGCGGCGGCGGCGGACGAAGGCGGCGGAAACGGAGAGAGCCACTCTATTATCTAGCTCCGCTAGGAAAATTTCGATCACTTGTTAGATTACATGTTATTGGGTTCCATCTCACGACGCAAGCCCATGATTTCAAACCCTTGAGATGTTTAGAATCGCTTGCTTTAGAAGCTGTACACATTACCGACGCTGCGCTTAAGCGGATGGCTGGGAATTTGCCGCAACTGCGTAGGCTGCACCTGATTCGGTGCCCTGACCTTAATTTGTAACCATGCCTGGTTCCGCTCTTTGCTTAGAAGTTCTTGTGATGATCAATTGCCCAAAAGCTACAGATCTTATAATCGATTCACCCAATTTGCGGTCGTTTAGATTCTGCGGGCAGTTCTTAGCGCATATCTGCTTTCGCGGCGTGTGGGCGCCATTGGAAGATATCTACTTCAGCTGTGGCGGGCCAGATACTGTGTTAGTGCATAGTAATTGGGTTAAAGAGCTCGGCAGTGTCACTGATCGTGTTAAGGCCCTACTCTCTGCAGCCTTAGTCTTCAGGTGATTGGCTTTTTCATCGTATGTATAGAATTGGACATATGGAAGTTATTGATTGAAAATTGTTTGGTAATGTTCAGTATATGGGTGTTTCGGAGGAGAATAATCTGGGGATTTTAGAAACCTGAGGAACTTGCTGGAGCTACAGCTGCTGCTGATGTCGATGACGCAAAGCATCCTCTCTGATGTTTACCGTTTCTTCAGATTGTGCCGATGCCCCCGTCTTGAAAAGGTTTTCATAGAGGTCTGTGTCTAGTTTCTTCTTTGATTTTCAGCTACCACGCATTACTAGTGCTCGTATAATGAATTATCTGCATGTGCTAATTGACTGGTTCTATGGTTTTCTATTAGTTATAATTAACTAAGTTAGTTTGCAGTATAATTGTATTTTTAGAGTGTGCAGGCTTTTGTGCTCTTATTAAGTTTTAACCTATAATATGTCAACTTATGAGAAACTAGTTAATGAGAATCTTGATTTGAGTTTTCTCAATATGCTCAAAGGTTAAGTTCTTCGAAGTTGCTGGTTATCAGTAGGACGGTTAAATAAAAAGTACCTTACTCAAATGTGCTCCTACGAAAGTGGTATAGAATAAAGAAAGCTACTTGCTATTTGTGTATTATGATGAGGACTTGTTATTTATAAAGCATTAGCAGTGACCTGAAGAATTATTATCAACGAAGAATTGGCAAAGAACCTGAAGTTTAAGAGTTCATTGTTAGTGCTGTAGTATTATTTGGTCAATGCCTCTTAAGTGTCTAACAAATGAAATAGAAAGGAGTATGATAGGGGTTTTTATTTTTCTTGTCCAATTTGCTTGATTTTAGGCATTTAGCAGGTGTTTGTGTATCATTTCCCTACTTTCAAAAGGCACTTGAGCAAGTGACGGACTTCTTACATCATTCTCGTGCTTTACTCTAAGGGACAACTGCATCTGCATGTACAGAAATGATATGCCGTTTCAACATCATACTAAATGACAACTCACAACTGATAATGAATTAGGAAGGAGGGTGGGTGAGGTTCTTCAAATTGAATATTCTCCACGTATGTGCATCCAAGTGTTTCCCTTTATAAGTTCCATTTTTATCTGATGATATCTCATCCTGTGATAATAGACCTCAATTACCACCAAGATCTTCTTCACTGCATCTACATCTTCTGCAGCCCTTGCAACCTCATTGTTCCATTTATTTTTAACTGTCTCCTCCATTTCCCTAGTATCCACAAGAACCAGTCTTTCTTTTGATCTCAATCGTACGCTGCATGCGCTCTGGTGCACAGTATTGATCATGAACAATCACAATGAAGTCAAATGGTAACAATGAAATTTCATCTGTGCTGATGGTGGCGATGCTCTGGCCAGTTAGGTGTGCTGCAACATGAGGGAGCAGAATTGCATCGTTGAGCAATTTTTTGCTGACTATGGAAGCAGAATTGCAGCATTTAACCATCTTAAACCATGTCTTAAGATGTTCTTTTTTTTTTTCCAAGACAAAACGTAGTGCTTTGAGCAATTTTAGAAAAAAAGCTATCTCACTATCGCAACTGTCCCCAGTATATTTCATTCTTGCAACTGTGTCCAACAGATGTCAAATCTGTTTAATCTTATCCTGAAGCAGAACTGATAAGGAGGGAAATGGGAACTGGGCTGCTGGGAGTGTAGTCCGTTGAGAAACGGCCTTTGATTTTGACCGAAAGGCTGGGACTTCTCGGTTGGTGGAGGGCCGGGGCCACCCGTGGGTTTATCTGTTACAATGGTTGCATAAAGTGGGCCAGTTATGGGCAGAGTTTTCCCACGTTAATCTCAAAAAATGAAAGGAAAAAGAAATGGCCTCTAATTGAGGAGTGTTGCTGTTGCTGCTTTAGCATGATAACTTGTTAATGCGCAAGGCTTGCTGCTGCCTGCATAACTTGTCTTGTTTTTAGCATTCTTCGTTGGTAAGAAATAAAGATGCTTGATGCAGTAACTAAAGATGTTACGGTGGAGAATAATTCGTGAAAGTTACAAACTTTGGCAAGGCACGTTGACGAAAACATTTGTAGACAGTAATCATTGGTTGCGAGCATTTTCATTCCGGATTATCTAACTATAAGCCTACTTAGTTCGCAGATCTATCAAATTTAACTTAAGCTTAGTCAGTAGATCTCCGTGGTAAAGCTTTTACATTACATGATTTCTGATGTTTGTGTCAACAGTTATTTCTGGCAAGGGTCTGGGAAGAAATCCATGTATCGGGCATTTCTTTACACGTTAATTTGTCATGCCTTCTTCTATTGAGTGCTAAACAAGCAAACGGCAAATCTATATCATCTTCTACTACTTCTTTTATTTGCTGATACAACTATGAAGTTCAGCATCAAGATTACCGGGAACACAGTTAGTAGCTAAATCCTACTTTTTGTTTTGCATTTTGTAAACTTGCAGCTGCCTGTATGCTTGCTTGTGATGCTTTTATGACAAATTTCTTGTCAATAATTGAGGACGGTCCTCCTGACATCATCTTTGAGCATCTCAAGATTATTAGGTTTAACAACTTCAAAGCTCACCGCTATGAGGTGGCACTCTTGAGTTTTTTCTTGGAGAAGGCTATCAATCTTGATACCGTGGTCATCGTCATGCCTCGTGAACTTGTGATCAAAGAATTTTCCAATGAAAAAGGAAATAAGTTTTTCGATTACTTGCAGTTTTTACAGATGGAGTTTTGCACTTATTCCTAGATCGTCAAAGAAAGCAGAGATCATTTTTTGTGTGCAGGATGATAAGTTCGAGCGCCGGACACATCCTGATATCTATTGTGAGTTTTGAGAATACAAAACAAAAATAAATTATTGATCACATAACATAACATTCAAGCCGGCTTCTGCTAATGTGATATTGTTCTGTAGCATTACTGCTGATCTTGAGAAGTAAAATGTTTGTAATGTCAGGTTATGAACTTCTTAAATATACCAAGGAAAATATATGAATTTTGTCAATCAGCTTATTGAGTACTTTCTCTTGTCTGATAGCACCAAAACCTACCTTAAGTTTTTTGGACCTACTTTTGATGTATTATTATTAAGAGCTATTTTAGTTTGTTTGCTTTGGAATATTCTACAACAAGGAGCCAAACAACTTCAAACCTAAATGGGTAAGTCAGTATCTTCTGTTTTCGTCTTTGGAAAGGAATCTGTAATTGAAACATATTCTATATACACATTATGACAACTGTCAAACGGAACTTGATTATAAGATACATCAGTGCTGATGGAATAAAAAATACATGTTCTTGGGTGTTCTTTTTTCGTGTTTCCCAATAGCAGTAAACTTTTTTATAATTTTCATTATGCTGTCTTATATGCCCATATAACTCTTGTCTTAGATGGAAGAACCTTACTTAGAATCTTATGCTGGACGATATAGTGGTCAAATAATATGCTCATCGGCTACAAAGATCTAATGTAATTTGTCTTAGCATATTTTCAATTAAACCTCGTAGTTGTGTTTTCATTAGTGTCATTATTCAAACTAGAGGTAATTATTCATTTTTGCTATATTACTAATTTTCAACCTACTTCATGTAAAGCATACATTTTGTTTTATTGTTATTTTGAAATATCTGGTAAAACTTATGTGTCCAAGCTGTTTCCTAGTTGCATGTCCAACTATTCTTATCGGTCATGATGGTATCCTCTTTGTTTCTGGAAGGCTTTTAAGACAATTATTATGTATCTTGTTGAGCATAAAATAGTAGAAGCGAACTACATGAACTAAGATGAGCATTATAATGTTGACAATTAAAACTACACTCTAAGATGTACCTCCCCTTTAATATTTTGCTATAAGCTCACATTTTACTTTCACTTTTCGATGCAAATTATATTGTTCTTTCCATAATCTTGAACAAAAACATGGATGTTAATATATATATATTGGTTTTCTTCTACACTTTTAAGTACTATTTAGTGTTTCTTGTAAGTTGTAGCTTTTGCTTCCAGCCATGATAGGATACTGTGGTCCTGTTTGTTAGCAAAGTACAAACATTGGTGACTATCTGTTTGAAGCAAGAAAACTTAGGAAAGTAATGGATTTTGTTGCCTGCTCCTTTTCATCTTCCTCCTATCAATCTTTTGTCTGGATAGTTATGATCTTGCAATCTTTTAATTCTTTTGATCCATCTGTTTAAATGCTATCTTTTTTTCGGTTCTCTCAAGAATCTTCTGTGACAAGGAGCCAGGGAGTGCCATACTTAAAAGAACTACAAATGTCTGATTTCATGTTAGTAAAAGGAAAACTGAGATAATAAGATAATTCGCTAGAAGATGTCGCGACCGTCACCAAGCTTGAATCAGGAATGAAGAAAACCACCATAGAAGCAATTCAAAAAAGGTTTGACATTTAACTCTTCTTTGTCAGAATTCTTTTACTAAATAGGAAGTGTTATTTGTTCAATATCTAAATTGAAGCAGCAAATTATCATTATTTTATCTTTATGTTTCCCTGCATGAATTTAGTACTCTTTATCTTATTCTGCAATCATACTTCCAGATGCAGCTTTTAATTGAAGACCTAATGTTCTTTTGTTGCTAAAATCTGATTAATCTTCATGTAATTGTGAATCATCAAGAAGTTTGTCATGGCAATAGTGATTGTGTGGATTGAAGTAATAACAGCAGTTGACCTATCTCTCTCTTCCTGCTCCGAGTGAAGCCGTACCCTCGGATTGCTAACAACACAAAGCATGCTATGCCGATTGTTACTGCATTCGATCATTTCAGCGTTTAACCCAAAGCATGTTGAAATTCCTCAATGTCTAAATGAATTTCTGATGTCATTTTGTTATTAGTACAGGAGTAGCTATGCATAAGCAAATGCTCATCATCAAATAGTGCAAAAATGTCAGTTCTACTAACTGGATTAGTTCAACAATCAGCGGGACGTGTTCCGGAGACTGGACATCTTGACAGTATAGTTTTCATGGGTGGTATATGCTTATGCTGTTCCAATGGTTTTCTAGGGTTAACAAACTGTACACTGATATCATTCTTAATTCTGGTTGCAGTCGGATTCCCCGTCCGCTGCTCATGGTCGTCTTTAGACCGAGTCCATGTTTGATTGGTCGATATGAATTCCTAGCTATCCATGTTGAGGCTAATAAGCAGTAAATATCCCACGTGATCGAATCAAATCAATCTCAAATTTTGATTACAGGACGTGCTTGATAGCACGGAAAATTTGGCACGGAAACAACACGGACGTACGTTTCACGCGTTAGGGAAATATGTTTCTCACGCGTCTGTGTTGTTTTCGTATCAAAGTTTCTGTGATATTAAGTATTTACTGCATATCAAACGCCACATTTTCGGTTCTGCTTACGACCAAATCCACATGGATTTTTTTTCCGGGTCAATTGCATATCAGCCCTTTTTTTTGCGCGACGTTATGTGAGCGTGTTTTTCCATTCACTGATTGATATGCAAAACGCAAGGAAAAGGAGACCCAAACGTAACAATCGTTTGTCTTTTTTCTCACAGTTGAAACTGAAAGTAGGCCCAAATTTAAACTAATGTTATTAGTTGATATTATAATAAATTAGTGATTAGCTTCTTAGAGAAGTAGAAAGTTTTGTAAGATACAACCGATCAAATTCCCTGGAACATTTTAAATGTTTACTGGGCAGCGCTTCAATCAGTTTTTTTTTTTTTTTTTTTAATTAATTAAAAAAAAAACGTAACAAGAAGAATCCTAGTCCTACAATGACAATGGACAAATCGGTCCTTTGCACCACTTGATCATGGAGGGAACCTATCTTTAGTCTGGTAGCTTAATGATTTTTTTTTTTTTTTTTTTTTTTTTCCCCGTTTTCTCAAAAAAAAAAAAAAAAAAAAAGAGATTATTTGTACTGCAGATTGAATTACCAGATTAAAAACACAGCAGGTAAAGCAGGTACATCTCCAGTCTCCACGAAACATGGATGAACGAGAAATTCTGTAAAGCTGATACCTTTCCAATGGAACTGACGAATTTCTAATGAACTGATATTAAAAAAGCCATGAAAGGATCCAGAAACTTAACAGCAGAGCAAAGAAAGATGACGACTGCGAACCATCAATAGTAGAATATGAATAGCAAGAGACCATACCTCTAACCAATCAGTTAGCCTGTAGAAGACACATTTGAGAGGAACCATCCATCGGCGACAAGGTCTTATTTTTTACGCACAGAAAGATCTACAATAAACTATAATATCGTAAGTACTGAATGCGTAAAGCAAATTGTTTTTTGGATAAAGGATGACAACGACTCTTCACAAACGCGGGTGAAAAATAAGAACTGGAAAGCTCTCACATTAGATAATTCAAACTTGCGAAGTAACCTTCACAAGGACTTCACATAAGCAAACTTCAAAAACTGACGGGAGCCCGGGAACTGTGAATAAGTTTAAATAAACCTTCTTTTACCGATAACACCCGAAGTTCGTGCAAGCACAAAATGTTAGAAGGTCTTGTTTCTTATTCCATTTAAACATGGTATAAAACATTGAAACAAGATGCACGGGAACGGTGGCGGCTCTGGATATTAATATTCCTTTGTCCCAAAGTTCTTGCACCATATCTGCGAAGGGATTGGACGTACTGGGTGATGTGGTCGTTGCTGTTCAAAAAGTAAAAAACAACATTAAGCCCTGGGCCTTGCATAGTCTTTCGTAAGTGTTGCTATTAAAAGTAAAAGGGAATAGCGACATCGCATTAGCTCCAACAAGATTACTCGACATTCTACTAAACAGGAAATGCTTTGTACAACAAGATTACTCGATATTCAATTATAAGAAGGGAACTAAAATTTGGAAAATGTGGTGGAGTTTCGCAACATTTGATATTTCTTAGAGCTCAAGTAAAATGTCCATAGCCCGAAGATGTAATAGGAGCTTCGAGTTAACAGGAAGATTACCTCCACACTTAAATTGCATATGATTTGAAATAATGAAACAGTGAGATAACCATCTTTCTAAGAAATATTTCGATGAACTCTGTAACTTCAGAAAAATTACTTGCATGGTAGTTTACCGCACACTCCTTGAATTTACCAAAACTTCAGGTTTATGGACTGTTTAATGTTGGTGTAGGAAAAATTGCTTTCGATGATCCTTTTTTTTTTTTTTTTTGAGTTTTAGGTCATCACTGGAAATGCCAAATTTTTTTTAAGTTTTTAACTTAAACACTAATAACTTTATGTGGTATTAGTGTGCTTTTGAATAGAAGTACTTACCACATAAGAGACCTAGACGTTTATTAATCTTTGATTCTCAAACTTATCCAAATATATACGGCTATATACTTACTCGATAATATTAATTTTTGAAGCTCACGTTTATTAATCTTTGATTCTCACGACATAGGACCTCCTAAAAGAATATGCTTAACGCAAGCTCTTCCTTTCATTGATAATCTTTTTCGTTAAACATGTTGAGAGTACTTTATTACTGTGAATGCTTTGAGAAGATGATTACACTCCAGCTCTTCCTTTCATTGATAATCTTTCCATTAACATGTGCGAAAGTACTTCGATTAGTGTAATGTTTTGAAAGATGATTAGAAAATGTTAATAACAAAGGAATATTTATTTTCCCTAAAGGTCTTCGATGTAAATCACTTCTTCCTAGTTCCTATTGCAAGCAATGTTGTCAAAGGCGCAAGGCGCACCAAGGCGCAAAGGTGGTCCCGGAGCCTACGCGCAAGGCGCAGCGCGGGCCTTATTAACGCAAGGTGCGGCGCGGTCCTTATTAACGCAAGGCGCGGCGCGGCCTTATTAACGCAAGGCGCGGCGCGGGCCTTATTAACGCAAGGCGCGGCGCGGGCCTTATTAACGCAAGGCGCGCTGTTTCCTTAGATATAAATATCTTCATAAAAAATACAAATTTAAACCAAAGTTGTCATAGAAAAGATCAGAACAAGCCTATTAGCAAAGATCTTACACACATCAAAATACACAGATAAATTTCTTACGTCATTCTTAAGAATTTTAGCTCTTACATATATATAACTTGCTAATTACCTGTAGATTTTGCGGAAGTTATCTTATTGATGGATTCTGGATAAGCCATATTGGAAAAGCACATAGTCACATCACATGAACATGTTGACTCAAAGTCTCAAAGTGTGAAAAATGATGAATAGCTAGCTTTTTTAGAGATGTTCACATGATGAACATGTTCATTATGAAAAACTAGCTAAATCTTCGCCGTCCTCCTCCAATCCAGCAGGCGTGTTGCTTGTGAGAAAAATTAGGGGTTTTTTTTCCTATTTTAGCCCACTGTAGTGAGCAAGGAGCTCTCATATGGACTGAACAATAAGTTCTGATGGTTTAATTGGGCTCATATATTTTATAAATGGGGCATGTTCACTAGGCGCAAGGCGCACCTAGGCGCGCCTAGGCGCTATAAGACTGTGCCTAATGAACGGGAGCCTTGCCTTGTTCTTGGCGGGCGCAGATTCGTGTGGCGAGCCTAGGCGCACGGCAAGGCGCGCCTTTAACAACACTGATTGCAAGAAAGCCTCGCGCGAAATACTTGTATTTCTTTATGTCAAAATTCAAGCCACATGTCTTGCTTTATTTGGGGAAAACAAAACTTGGATCATCTTTTTAAGGTATAATAAAAAAAAGAACAAACGATCATAAAGCTTGTTATGAAGTGCAATTGGGAAAATTTCACCGTCGCTCTCGCTCACTTGCATGTGGGCCAATCAATGAATTGTTCACCTTCAAAGACCATTACATTAGGGCTATAAATCACTACTTACGATGTAAGCATAACTAAAATCCCCGTCAGAATGAACAATAGAGAAGTCTTAGTCTTGTTAAAAGAATATGGAACAACAAAAACGAGTGTATGAGAATGCTCACATTAATCAATGAATAAAACTTTGAAAATTCTTTGAAAGATAAGAAAACCTAATGTTAGCAAGCAATTTTCATTACTTATGCATTTATAATAATCATATGTAAAGGAAGTCAAAGCTGCCTATGTTAGCAAGCAGAACTTGTTCATTATTTATGCATTTACAATATCATATGTAAAGGAAGCCGAAAGCTGCCTATATGGAAACAAGGACAGAAGCTAAACTTTTCGAGCAGTCATTGAAGCGTCCATAAGTGCTATTCATTCTGTCGACTCCTGACTTCCTTAAGATTTCCACATTAACAACTCTCATACTAGTTCTGAAGCATTAAGTATTACATATTAATCATGTTCGTCAAATGACCTTGTATATGAGACTACACTAAGTCAATGTTTAAACACAAAGAAACCTGCCATCTTACGTTTAAAAGTCTGTCGACTCTATCGTTTAACAACAACCTTAGTTCTTACATTAGCAGATGTCCACCTACATTTGCATAGCAATTCCAATGAAACCCGGTCAGCCTGTTCCTTATTCCCTGCTTATCCCATAGCTCAAGATTATTATTACTCTGGATTTTCGTATGTACGATATTCCTATAATTCCTTGACCCTTCTATCTCAAAATTTTAAATTACCAGCAGTGTCATTACATATCTACTTGATAAGTTTATTGCAAAGTTCTCTACTGACATTGCTCTACACCTAAGTACTGAACACATTTTCATGCCTGACAAAGAAAAATCACAATCATCCATAAAGCTGAAAACAGAAGGGTCTACTAAATTCCAGTGTACCACTCTACAATACTTCGATTGATATCTTAGAATAAAATCATATATAGCATATTACTTAGCACTAATGAGCAAATTACTAATCATGTGCATCCGCATCTTAACAAAAATTCTTTATAATTGGAACACAACCTGCATCTGAACCTTGTTTTTATTAAACAACCATCGTAGTAGATATCATGTTTAACTAAACAAACGCCATGATTAATTAGCTGCAGAGAAGTAAAATAACACAGATACCGTTCCAAAAGTAAATAAATGACCTCAAGCTCGGCAGATTTCATGGCGATGGGGATGCAGACGAGGACTATGCCGGCCAACGCGATGGCGGTGTTGCGACGCCAGTGCACAGGGCGGCAGTAGGGCCCACCCGTCATACTCCATACTTTCTGACGAAAGTCACCCTCAGTGTGAGCTCCGCCGCCGCCCATGTCCGATCCCAATTCAATAAGGTAAAGTACCTCGCTGCGATAAATTGTATCAATTACACTTCCTCTTCGTCGATTTTAGGGTTAGGATTTTGTAATTGGTTAGAGAGAAATCACTAACCTGGCTGTTGATCCCGGTGGGGTGGTGGCAAATCGGCGATCGAGATCGAGAGAGAAGCAGGAGGCAGTTGAGGCTGCCTCTGGGATTAGATTGGATTTGTTTGGGCCGGGGGTTTGTATTGTTATTTGGGCATCTGGGCTAAGTGGGCTTATAGATAGATACTAAGCTCATGTCAGGCGGTGAGCGTCAGAAAGCAGCTAGATTCGATTTTCCATGTAAAAACTAAAATTTTGCTAATAGATATACATATGTGTACATTTCATTGCGACGATATTTTATTTGTTAACCTCAAATCAATACACTTTCAATATTTTCGGTATTATATTTTGTGACTCATTTGCAATTATAATATCATTAATACTGATTTTGGTTATTCAAAAGCATTGTCCAAAAAATGTCTTCCTCCGGCTGAACTTATAGCCCCCCAAAGTACAATGCTTATAGCATAAAATCCGAAAGAATAATGCATATTAGCCCTCCAAAATTTTATTCTTGTATTTCAACTCCCAAAAATGATCTATCAGAAATGGACGAATCAGGAATCACCGAATAGGACGACCTAGATCGGTCGATCCGAAAAAATACGGATCTCGAAATCTCGTATAAAATTTTCGTCGACTTGTTTGACCTATTTTTAAGCATTTTTTGAAAAAATTTTGAACTATAAAATTATAAATTTTGATAAGTTCTACAATAAGTTAAATTTTTTCAAAAAATGCTAAAAAATATACCGTAATAATGATAAAAGTTTTGATATTTTTTTTGAAAAATTTTCAACTACAAAATTATAAATCTCATTAAAATCTATAATTTTATAATTTAAATTTTTTTAAATAAAATATTCAAATATAGATCAAACAAGTCAAGAATTTTATATAAAATTTCGAAATTCGTATTCTTTCGGATCGGTCGATCTCGGCCGTCCGCCTCCCATTTGGTCCCCTTTGCTAGATGTTAGTTTTGTTTCTTTTATGAATTTCCTGGACTGTCTCGGTCATTGTTTTGCTCATTCTCTAGTTCTTTGCAACTTCTTCATCTTCATCAGGGTTTTACATCCTTCATCAATTAGCTAGATTACAGGATCTTCTAAATTATCCTTGATAATGGAGCTTAATTTGCGTATGGGCACTTCCATCTTGGATTAGATTCAGATATTACACAATAAGTACATCTAGTTTAAAATTTCTTTAATTCCTTTTGAATATTCAATTCCAGATTCCAGATTTGCATTTTGCATATCGAAAAAGATGCTTTCGCAATTATTGACTTCATTTTCAGTTTAGAGAGCGTATAATTAGTTGATTTTGAAACAAGATGATACTCTTGATTAAAGTGACAAATTATCAAGTATTTTCACTGTTCATTCTTATGGTTGGCTTCAATTGTTGTTATAACAATGCTGAAAGGCCTTCTGCTGTTAATATTGGTGTGATTTTAAGTTTCGAATCAGTTATTGGTAGAGTAGCGAAGGTAGCAATTGAAGCAGCAGTTGCTGATATCAATGCTAATGAACCATTCTTGGTGGTACAAAGCTCAATTTGATTATGCAGGACTCCAATTGCAGTGTCTTTACAGGGGCTATGGAAGGTACTCTAGCAGTTCGAGCTTTTGCTCTTTATGTTCTTATAATCATATTCAGTCATTAGAACCCTAATTCCTCGAGTACTAATTGGAAATATATGTTTGAAAACTCTGCCATGCAATCTTATTTTTGGTGTTGTAGTTGTAGCTTGAATTTGTTCAGCGCCATGCCTGTGTGTTTGTGATGTTGCAACTATTTTGTTAACGAAAATTATAATAGACTAAAAGTTCATTGCTATTTATCTACCATTACATGTTTATTTTCATTGTGGTACTTTAGATGTATAATTTTTCTTCGCAAGAAATATCAAACACATTATCTGGTTTAACCTTTTAGCTCTATTATGTTACCTAGTATACAAGAATTTCCGTGTTTATGTGTCTTAGCTGATAGAACATTGTCTATATCAATCAAGGAGCATCTTTGTTATTGTTTTATAAAAAATATACTAGAATTAGGAAGGTACGACCTCATATCATGAGGAAACAATTATTTTCCTATTATGTCAACAATTCAGTCCTTAATCATGAGGAGCATCCTTGCTGGTGTTCTCGTTTAACTTATCAACTATGCACTTACCTTGCTAATATAATCACCAAAACGTACAAGAACCACCATTTTGAGCAATAGGGCACATTTGTGTATTGCTTCTTCTAGTTGATATTTCATGTAATGCTTGGGCTATATTTAATAGAAGCGGCATGATTGCACACCTGCGTGATGTCAGTCATGTCCTCCCTCTTTTCATATTTGTGAAGTTTACTATTTGAAAGCGTGGGGATCAACTTTGAAGTTTCATCTTTAGAACCTTTTACTCTTCCAAGATAAAGTTGGATATATAATATTTTGAAATTCAATGCTTGAAGTTTCATAACTATTAACTCCTATCTTTCTTTTTACTCACTAGCATATATGTGTATTGCAGCGTTTCATGTTCTTCAAAAGAATATAGTTGCAATTGTTGGGCCACAATCTTCTGCCACTGCTCATATGGTTTCATTTATCTCAAATGGGCTTCAGGTCCCTGTAATATCTTTTTCGGCCACAGATCCAACCTTATCTTCCCTTCAGTTCCCCTTGTTTGTCCGAATGACACAAAGTGATTCTTATCAAATGGAAGCATTAGCAGATTTAATTGATTATTACGGATGGCGAGAGGTACTGGCAATCTTTATTGACGATGATTATGGAAGGAATGGTATATATGCTGGGTAACGAACTAGCAAAGAAAATGTCAAAAATATCATACAAGTTTGCTTTGCCAAAGGGAGCCTCTGTTGAAAAAATTTCAAGCATTCTAAAAATCAAAACTGCTGGGTCCACAAGTTTTTATTTTGCATGCTTCTCCTGATTCGGGATTAGATATTCTTTCTACAGCACATCGTCTCCAAATGATGTCTGATTCGTATGTATGGTTGGTTACAGATTGGCTTTCTACTGCTTTGGACACCTCCACTTCCACTAGAGCTAGGTCATTGAGTTTTCTTCAGGGACTAATTGGTTTACGCCAATACATTCCACAGACCAGCCAAAAGATCTCTTTCACGTCGAGATGGAAAGGATTTCACCACAGAGGACTGGCTGAGTCCAGCTTAAATACACGGCTATTATGCTTATGATTCTGTGTGGGCACTTTCTCTTGCCATCAACGATTTCCTTAATGAATATGGAAATTTGACATTTTCTGGTGAGAGTACACTCCGACACTTGGGTGGAAATATGCATCTGGGACAAGCTAAAATATTTGAAAATGGCGAAGTTCTAGTTAAGAAGTTATTGCTTCAAAATTTTTCTGGTTTGTCAGGTCCAATCCAATTTGGCAATGACCACAACCTAATGAACGGTGCATATGAGGTCGTTAATATTTATGGATCTGCAATACATACAATTGGTTACTGGTCTTCAACAACTGGTTTATCTGTTTCTCTGCCAGAAATGCTATACATAAACAGGAGAAATGGAAGCGAGCAACATACTCTTTCAAATGTTACATGGCCCGGCGGAAAGACAGAAAGGCCCCGTGGTTGGATGCTTGCAGATAATTCGAGGCCACTAAGAATTGGGGTTCCTTATAGAGCCAGTTACGTTGAATTTGTAACAGTCTTGAAAGAAAGTCCCAAGGCCAAAGGATATTGCATCGATGTATTTGATGCTGCAATGAAGTTACTTCCTTATGAGGTCCCATATAAGTTTGTCCCTTTTGGAGATGGCAAAACCAATCCAAATTATGATGAGCTTGTGAACTTGGTCAAGGAAAATGTGAGCTGATATTCTTAAGCTTTGACATTTAACTTAGTTGTACATCTGAAAACGTGGCTCTGACCATTTGTGTTGTATTTTTTAGGTTTTTGATGCAGCAGTTGGTGATATCGCTGTTGTCACAGACCGAACCAAAGTTGTTGATTTCACCCAACCTTATGTATCATCTGGTCTCGTGATCGTTACTCCCTTACCAACTAACAAGTCAAGTGCGTGGGTTTTCCTTAAGCCCTTTACAGTGGGAATGTGGTGTATGACTGTTGGATTTTTCCTTCTAATTGGTTTGTCATATGGGTACTTGAGCATCGAGTAAACAAAGCTTTCAGAGGTTCACCCAAGCGTCAGTTAATAACAATGTTCCTGTAAGTTCTGTATCATGCTGTGTTTTAGTTTTTTGCCTATCTTATATTATATATATATATATATATATATATATATATATATATATGAATTATTATGTTAAAAGTTTTGTCAATTTTAGGTTCTTTCTCAATTCAGGTCCAATGAACATTTGGACATGTCTTCTTTTTAAGAGATCATGTCTAATAGACATTGAGCTTGATTTCCAACCTCTAAATTTTTCCATCCATGGAGGCTGCTGAGTGAAAATAGCTTGAGTACTTGGTCTTTGAAGGCATGATTTCATTGTAAATTGTTTGAGTTGATTCTCCATAATCTTAAATACTTTCTTCTAATATCTTTCATATGATTTAGGTAGATGTATGTTACAACCATGCGGTTCTACTATCGTGTGTCAGTTTTAGCTAATTGACATATTATTCAGTGTGAATCATAATATTGGCTAACTGTTATGTTTTTGAAGCTTATCTTGTTGATCTCAGTTGGCAGAAAGAAATCTTGGTTTCTTTCAGAACTACATGTGTCACTTTTCAAGACAGCAAGTTCATAGAAAATTGTTTGTAACCGAGGGCTTGATTTTGTAAAGTTGGTTTCTGATATTTTAAAAGGGCATTTCAATGAAGTGTCATTATTATCTCATATGCAGAGGGATGGGAAAAATGCTAACCATTAAGGTCTTGAGAATTAATTATTGTTTTTTTTTTTTTGATGTACTGATTTGTCTAATACTATTCTTTGCAGGTTCAGCTTCTCCACACTTTTTAAAACACAACGTAAGTAATATGCAAAGGAAAAGTTGCCGGCAACTAGAATGTGTCTCATCCTTAACAACAATTGTTGTTGGGCTGATAAGTTTCTTTTTAATTTATTCCAGAAGAAGATACGATAAGTGTTCTTGGGCGCATGGTTTTGATGGTGTGGCTCTTTCTTTTGATGGTCATCACATCTAGCTATACGGCAAGTTTGACATCATTCCTTACTGTCCAGCAATTATCATCTCCAATAAAAGGAATTGATAGCTTGATCAAAAGCAATGAGCCTATTGGTTATCAACTAGGGTCTTATGCAAGGAACTATCTAATAGACAGTCTTGACATAAATCACGGCAGGCTTATACCTCTGGGTTCTCCTGAAGCATATGAGGAAGCACTGAAGCTTGGGCCTAAGAATGGAGGAGTTGCAGCAATTGTTGATGAGCTACCATATGTTGATTCATTCCTTTCAAAAACCAAAAGGTTTGGCATGGTTGGCCAGCCTTTCACCAGAAGCGGATGGGGATTTGTAAGTGACTTATTCATCTGAAACAACATTATTTTACAGAATTTATGGCTTAAACTATGAAAGGAAGCATTTCAATTAATTGGATGTCTTAGTAACCAAAATTATAATCCTTTTGGGCTGATGGACGCAGCAGCCAAAATCTTCATAGTTAGCAAACTAGACGATGAACTGTTGAGTTGAAAGAGAATGTAGCTAAAATATCCGTGAAAGAATTTGCATTTATGATGCGGATCATTTTGAACTCTTTATTTTCAGTAGTCACATAATTATTGTTAAGGCATTTCAGACAGAGAAATGCTATTCCTAGGATTATTTTGACCCTAATTCCACATCAGCAAGAACTTAATGGGATACTTGGAAAAAGGACGTTTTACACTTTTTAATGCTTTGAAAAGAGTTTCCACTTTTCAAAATTATCACATGAAAAGTGGTCATTTTCCAAAAATTAAAATAATTAAATAATAAGTTGATATGATAATGTTACATCCACCATAATTTTGACCCTGAAAAATATCATTTCTTTTTCAGACATATAGATGCAGATAGACTGAGCTGCTAATAAAAGGCAAGTGTAATACTGTCTTAGTGTTGGTTAATTTGGTTTGGTTAACATATTGCTCAAAGGTTTAAGTGCTAGTGTTGGTAGTGGCTGTCACTGGCACCACTTGGCCAAAATCGGCCGTGCCGACAAATGTAGAGGGGGGAAAGAGGAGAGAGAAGAGGGGGGGGGGAGGGGGGGGGGGACCTTTTAAGTAGGACGCCACCGCCGCCACAACTGCCATTGCCTGCGTGTGACCTTTTCTGCACGCACCGCTTAATAGGAGTCAAGCCATGGGTACAAAAGGCCATGTGTGACCTTTATGTTTTTTCTTTTGCTTCTTTCTTTTTGATTTTGTTGCTTTTATTTTTGTTTCGTTAATATTGACATTTAGTTAATTAATCATCAGCACAGATGGCTCGACACGACGTGCACGATCGACATGTACCATTTGGAGTTAACGTAGCTCGGCTCAGTTCCGCAAGGAAAGCCTTGATAATGACAACTTAGTAAATAATGAAGTCCTAGCGGCAACCAATGCAAATTTCTTTTCATTCAACAAATGAAGTTCGCTAATGCTACATTTGAGCGTAGGTTTGTTGAATTTGGTGTTGAATGTAGTTTGCTATGAAACTTACGAAGACTTAGTGTGGCTTAGTTAGAAATCGGATTGCTTTTACCTTTAGGAGGAGTGAGGAGAAAGATCAAGAGCTACAATACAATTGGTAAACGTGTCGAGCAGATACAAAGAGCCAAATCTCATGATTAATGTGTGAAGCTAATGTTTTGCTAGAGCACAATGTTTTGCTTCACTTTTACATCAAATTTCATTTGTTGAGGACACGTACGACGAATAATGGGCTTTCCTCTTATGAATTGGAGGTCTCATGTTTGATCTCAAGCGTCACTTGTATGGGTGTGGATGATTTATCTCATCTATACTTGTGAAAGGTTAGACGAGCCTTTGAACCTGCTCAGACCGAAAAGACTGGGATTTTTCTGCTTGTAGAAACTGGAATATTGGTTGGTGCTAACTTGTAGATTCATCTGTAACGAAGATTTCACAAAAGTGAGCCGGTTATAGGGAGAGTTTTTCCTCGATAATTTAAAAAAAAAACAGCAACTCCGACAAATTTTAATGTCTATAAAACTGCCTCAATATCGTGTTGTGCCCAGAAATATTTTTGTACTCTAGCAAGTAAAAGGAGCAATTTCATGAACATGGTAAGTTTACATCATTGTGTATTGATCATGGCTTGTTTCTTTTTTAAAAATCTTTTGTTTTATTTTGGTAGAATAAGATTGTTTTTCTTGTTAATTTGATTGATTTTCTATGCTGATCCTATGTTGTCATCATAATATTTCCACTAGCAATGGCTGATAAGATTGTTTTTCATGTTAATTAGGCATTCCAAAAGGATTCCCCTCTTGCAAGTGACCTTTCAGGTGCTATCCTCAGCTCTCTGAAAATGGACAGCTGCAGAAAATTCATCAAAAATGGTTTTGCAGCGGCTGTTCTTCTCGGACTAGCGTGAAAACTGAGCCTAATCAGCTACGTCTAAGCAGCTTCTGGGGCCTATTTGTGCTTTCTGCAGTTGTTTCTTTAGCCTCATTGCTCATATATCTTTTAAAAGCAGTCCGACAATATATCAGTTATATTAGACAGAACAGATGTCACCAATCTACCGAAGATCTTCCAAACAAAGGATGTAAGAAATCACTCAGTTTCTTTAAATTTATTGATGAAAAAGAGGAAGCCATAAAGAACATATTTAAGCAGCAAGAGAACTCTTCTCAATCTCAGGAAGCATAGGTAAGATCTTTTTGTTTGAATTTATTACTCTTCGCAAAGGTTAGATATTAACAATATCTGTCTGTCAAGATCCTTGAATTTGGTATTTCTCATGAGCTAGGTGTAAATGCTGAAGAACAAGCTGAACTTATGAGTATCATTAGACAAGAGAAGTGAAGGATATTTGCTACATTGGATATGTTTTAATTCTGAATAATCATCATTGTTTTGTTTTGTCTTGCTTTTTTTTTTTTTTTGGTGATCTTGCCAGCTTAAAGTGCTTCCAGGAATGAGAAATTTCTGTATCACTTCAGGATTTTGTCACAGATTTGTCGTAGTTCAGTTTTGAACCTAACCACGTCGAAGAAAAAAAAAAGAAACTGAATATATATATATATATATATATATATACACATTACTTTGTGACAAAACTTTGGACAAAATTCATGTTCTGTAGCTACTGAAAACAGGTATTTCTTGAAAAATCAGAAGGCACTTTTGAAGTTGTTTATCAAGGGCAGTAGGGCACAGCTTATAGCAAAATATCATAGTTGCCTGTCTAATGCAATACCACCTCAGTTCAAAATTTTATAAAAAAGAAATTTTTTTTCCAAACTTAACAGTTTCTGAAGAAAATGCCCTGTGGCCATGAAAGAAACAGATGTACGAATTGAATGAGTTCAAGTTGGATGTTCTTGGCCTATTGAGAACACACAAGAACCATGTGGCTATCATTTACCAAGCGAGCAGTAAAATAAAAAATGGATAATTACTCTGCAGTTCTTATATATTGTTTCAACATCACTTAAATTCTCTCCAAAATTTTTTTTATATTTTAGTCACTTTGACACCTTCCGATAAATTTTTTACACCTTCCGATGAGTTTATGACACCTCCGACATGCATCCAATACCTTATATTTTGACACCTTTTAGTAAGTTTTTGACACCTTCTTATTAATTTTTAACACTATTCTGATAAAAAATAACACATTAATATATTTCTGATAACTTTTAACACCTTCTTGATAATTTTTGACATCCTCCGCGGAAGGACTTAACTGCAATTAAAATTTAGCCCAGAATTCAAGTGCAATGAAACTTACAATTTTAGATCTAGACGCAACTCTCCCTAAAAAATATTTCGGAACATTTTATACGTATATGGTATTACCCCATTTTGCATGCAGTGCACCCTTGGAGAAGGACCAGTGCATTATATATAGATAAATTGCATAAATTATGTTGTATTAAGGCTTATATGATGGTTAACTACTTTTTTCTTGATCTTTTTTTTTCCCTTCTCTTTAACTCTTCTTGATACCTATTTTTTAATCGTCATTAATGAAATTCGTATTTACTACAGGTAAATCACGTAAATATATACATATTTATAGCATGAAGAGGGCAGGTCATGGACCCGTTGGTAGGGCATGTTAAATGTCCCATGAATGGCCTCGATGTCTGTACAGTTGTTTAGCAGTCCATGTGTATGTGGACAGCTGCAGTTCTGCCAAATCTGAGCTCCATTAATGGCCGAGCTCCAACTCTCAAATCAAGTTTGACTGATTACACAACTTAAAACTCCGTCCCCACCTTCCCCTCAAATAAGGGGGACGCGGATCTGCATCCTTCTGTT
This sequence comes from Xerophyta viscosa, assembly GCA_002076135.1. NCBI lineage: Eukaryota > Viridiplantae > Streptophyta > Magnoliopsida > Pandanales > Velloziaceae > Xerophyta > Xerophyta viscosa. The sequence continues at coordinate 234,744 of MJHO01000078.1, read as the reverse complement.
TTAGGACGGAACATGTATTTTTTTAAAAAAAAATTTAATATAAAAATTATAAATTTTAATATTATTTTTTTTAAAAAATATTTATAAATAAATGTTTTGGAAATCCAAAATTAATAAATACTAGCGGGTTCAGAACGAATTTTAAAAATAGTATAAAATTCGTTACTTTGGTTCTCTAAAATACATATTTAGAAATATTTTTTTAATAATAAAATTTTTAATATAAAAATTATAAATCTCATAAAAACTATAATTTTTATTTTGAATTTTTTTTCAAAAAATACGCACAGCACTCCGAAACAGGACGGATGCATGGTGCGGCTGTAAGAGATCTCGTTCCAAACAAGGGCACATCACTAGACTAAAACCTGACATAAAATTTAAGTAGTCTGTCGAAAGAGTCCATATTTTGTAAAATATTGACAAAACATAAATCCTTCCCACCCAGTTATTGTTCACACCATGAGCCAACCAGAAATCCTCGCGTAATGAGAGCTTAGAAATTCTTTTCATTCAGCTTCAAATTTCAATCCTGATAGTACGCGTGGAAGAACTGATGATAATCCATGCGTACAGCCTCTCATGTGCGAGGGATAGCTCCACTAAAAAGTAGTTTTTAATTCAATAGATATAAAAATAATGTCCGTTTCTAAAACAAACCATCAGCAAATCAGAAACTCTTACTTACGTATAAGGGCTCAGAAATCATTCTCATCCATCTCAAATTCTCAATCAGTATATATGGAAGTACTGGTGGTAATACTTACGTGCGCCCCCCTCATGTACGTAGGATGGATTCGTTCGTAAGCGTCAGTCCAAGGTAGTTTTTTCCTCTAGATTGATTATAATTCGACGGTGAACGAGAACAATGCCCGTTCCTTAAAAAAAAAAAAAAAAAGTCCCATAAGTCAACCAGAACTGGAACAACTGATACTACTACAGTGCTAGCACTAGTAGCATTGAAATGCATGGTTAGACTCCATCATGTGACCATGGTTATTTACTACTGCATTTACTCCTTATCTCTTGGCAGATGGCCCCCCCTTATTAATTGGTACATATATATGAGCTTTACTTTAGTTTCTAAAATAAAATAATGCACATATGTGATTTAAAATTTCAAACTATATCCCAATGCGTGCACCTATCCCGAACAATTTTCAGGAATAATAGTCATTTTTATGATACAATTGAGAATGTGCAAAATAAGCTGATATACGTAGGGATCATTGTCACAGTACTCGTGGTACCTATTCATAATAAATTATAATCGAAGTTGTTATTTGCAAAAATGAACTCATCTTCCTCTCTTTATAAAGACACAAAGGACTTCTCTGCTTGCACCCATTCTTCTTAACGATCTTCTTCTCACCATGGATATCTTAGACATGGTTATCCTCTTCGCCTCATTTGCACTGGCTGCAGTATGGTGGCGGAGGTGTTCGCGTACCGGCGGTGGATCGGGGAACCTTCCGCCAGGACCGCCGGGCTGGCCGGTGTTCGGAAACCTCTTCCAGGTCGCGTTAAAACGCCGGCCGTTCATTTACGTCGTTCGCGACCTTCGCAAGAAGTACGGCCCCATTTTCACCCTGCAAATGGGTCAGCGAACTCTGATTATCATCACAAGCTCTGAGCTAATCCACGAAGCTTTAGTTCAAAAGGGTCCTCTCTTCGCAAGCCGCCCCGCCGACTCTCCGACGAGGCTTCTTTTTAGCGTCGGAAAATGCACCGTCAACTCTGCCGAGTACGGCCCCCTCTGGCGAACTCTCCGACGAAACTTCGTTTCGGAGCTCGTCAGTCCGGCCCGTGTCAGATCTTTCTCGTGGATACGTGACTGGGCTATGAACAATCACTCCACCAGACTCAGATCGGAGTTTAAATCCACTGGTGCAGTCTCTGTCATGGTGAACTGTAGGCTGACGATCTGTAGTATTCTAACGTGCATTTGTTTCGGTGCTCGAGTTCCTGAATCACTAGTGCAGAAGATTGAGATTGTTCTGAAAGATATTATGATGATGACGACGCCGAAGTTACCGGATTTTCTACCGATTCTGACTCCACTATTCCGCCGGCAGCTCGGCGAGGCCAAAAAGCTGCGTTCCCGCCAGATGGATTGCCTACTTCCTCTGGTACTTGCACTATGTATATTCATTGTACTCGTATGCTCAAAGTTTTGTATATATGATAAAAATAATAAACTAATAATTATTATAAAGGTAATAGTATTTCTAATAAGACGCTAGATCACCGCCAGATGATGAGATCTACGCGGACGAAGGGCGACCCCTTGATCGATTTTAGCGTAGTACTTCTTGGCCCTGATGATTAATACATGTCTTTCTGACATTATGGTTTTATATTAACTCTATACAGGTTCGAGCGAGGAAAGCTTTTCTTGACAATGGCGGAAAACCGGTGGATGGAGCTGAGTTCGAGATGGTAAGTCCGCCGGGGGAGGCCTACATCGACTCTCTCTTCGAGCTGGAACCGCCGGGAAGAGGGCAGCTCGGGGAAGAAGAGTTAGTTACGCTTTGCTCTGAAGTCATGAGCGCCGGCACCGACACGAGTGCCACCTCTCTAGAGTGGACGCTCATGCACCTTGTTCTCGATGAAGAAGCGCAAGATAAACTCTACAACGAGATAATAAACGTGGTTGGTAAGAATAAAGAAGTGACAGTAACTGAGAACGATATAGAGAAGATGAGTTATCTTCAGGCGGTGGTTAAAGAAACTCTCCGGCGACACCCGCCGAGCCACTTCGTGTTATCACACGCTGCAACAAAAGATGCTGAGCTTGGTGGATATACAATCCCAGCTGGTGCAAATATTGAATTCTATACGGCGTGGGTGACGAAGGACCCGGCAGCGTGGACGGAGCCGGACGAGTGGAAGCCGGAGAGGTTCATGGAAGGAGGCGAAGGGTACGATGTGGACGTGACGGGGACACGTGGCGTGAAGATGATGCCGTTCGGAGTTGGACGGAGAATCTGTCCGGCGGCGACTCTAGGGATGTTGCACGTGCAGATGTTGCTGGCGCGGATGGTGAAGGAGTTCATGTGGTCGCCGGTGAACGGAGAGAAGATCGACACGACGGAGACTTTCGCTTTCACTGTTGTGATGAAGAACTCGTTGAGAGCAGCCATTGCTGATAGAGATTGAAGCTTTGTTATGGTTAGTATTATATTATATTATATAATATTATATATATATATATATATGGATTTCTTGGTGATCTTGTGAATGTTTATTTTAATTTTATTTTGTTTTTAATAAAGATGTGGATGCTACTTTCATATTAGAGTTTGCATGTTTTTATGGTGAATTTATGATGCAATAGTTTGAAGACTCACTATCTTCCTAGCTAAAATAATAATTATAAAAAATATAGATCAATATCATTCATACTTATCACCACAATCTTATAAAAATAAATAAATTATGAGCATAATTTTTTACTATAAATATTATCATAGTATTTAAGTCGGATTTTATCCCACAATTCATTTATTAGTATGTACCTTGTTAGAATTTATTCGACGGCTAGGTGTAATTAAACTTGGGAGCATTCATTTCTTCCTCTATGAATATTTATTTGCATTTATTTCTTTGAATTGGACGATATCACATAAATATTTCATAAATGAAATTCAGAAATTTATGAGTTCCACGTACAGTATTTGAAGCTCCCTAACTGAGCATATGTCCTTGTCCTTTTAAAGAGCCCCCGGTTCTGGGCCCCACAACTCAATGACAGTAGAGAAAATAAACCTGGACGGCCCACTGTTTATTAACCTGTCATGGCCCATTTAAAATCTCAACTTTCACTTTATAAAATTAATATCTCAAATTCAAATTCCGTAAATATTATCCGTAAGGTTGTAGATATTTATGCTCTTTGTTGTTTGCAGAGAGTGGTATGGACCTTTTGATCTGTACAGATAAAAAAGCGGAGTCTTTCGCGATATATGTATTGGTGTAATATCAAATATGTGAATTTGTCTCAACTATTACGGAATAAATTTTTTCACGATAATCTTAGGAAAAACTCATCTTAGTCAATTATTTTTAACGCGATGTCGCATGCAACAGCAAATCTACTAGCAAATTTATTAATTTATAGTTAAAAAAATGATTTTGGGAGCACTTTTTGAAAAAAATTTTAATATAAAAGTTGTACATTTTAATGAGATTTACTGCTTTCTGTTGATATTTTTTTAAAAAATATTTTTATATAAGTATTTTTTAAAATACGTTAAATTTTAAAGTCTAAAAATATCAATTTAAATGTATTTATTTTTAACTTTCAATACTAAAATTGTAGATCTAATAAAATTTATAATTTTTATATTCAATTTTTTTTAAAAAATAAATACTTTCAATTTTTTTTTTATTTTTTTAACTATTTATATTGGTAAATCGATGACAAGTATTTTCCTATTCTAAATTTTCATCTAAAGTTCCATCTTCATATATTTATGAAAACTTTCTGAATTTATTTCGACGAAAGACACCGAGCATTGGATCTTTTTTTCAGCGATCGAACACTCTCCCTGCTCGTCCATGCGTGTGCCAGTTTAAAATCGGCATTCAACACCAAAATCTCATTGGTTTCAAAGACTAAATGAATATAAAAAAATGCTCATATATATATATATATATATTATATATATATATATATATATATATATATATATATATATTATATCATAGAGGGGGAAAATAGCTTCGAATACAGGCAGTCCAAAATCTCATAGGTTTCAAAGACCAAATGAATATAAAAAAAAACTCATATATATATATATATATATATATATATATATATATAATATATATATATATATAATATATATATATATATAATATATATATATATATATATATATTTATATTAATCATAGAGGGGGAAAATAGCTTCGAATACAGGCAGTCCAAAATCTCATAGGTTTCAAAGACCAAATGAATATAAAAAAAAACTCATATATATATATATATATATATATATATATATATATATATATATATATATATTAATCATAGAGGGGGCAAATAGCTTCGAATACGGGCAGTCTTTTCGAAATTTTGGGTCCATATATCTTCCAATTAATTAGAGCCTCCATCTTTGCAGCTTCCCTTATCACCCTGACACTCGAAGCTCTGCGGAAATCCAATGATAACCCTTCACCCCATGATGCAATACACAACTGCTAAATAAATACAAAAAATCATAACAAAATAATGTTAAAAAAAACAATATTGCAACTATTTATAAATTGAGAATGTGGGGGGAGAAAATCAACAAGAAAGCAAATATATATCTCGATCTTTAAAAAAAAAAAAAAAAAAAAAATAAATAAAAAGAATAAAAAAAAGGACCTGGAGGGCCTCATCGAGGACTGCAATATTATTTCTGTTCTTGTTTGGCCGTGTGGAAGCCATTGTGGTTTCTTGATGTTTATTTGACAAAATAGAAAAGAAGGAATCAAACAAAATTGGAAATATAGAACAGTTTATGGCCAAGTAAAGAGAAATGATCGGAGGGAAAATAGGATCTGAATAAGACTGTTAATGGTGGAAAATTTCAAAGAAAAAAAAAATGAAATTACATATCAGCATCCATTATTAACAGTTTTGCAAATCAACCCGTCATAACATTTATTTACAAATCAGTTCTATTCCGATATTTATGTTATGAGATACTATATAAATATTTATTAGAAAATTTTTTAATATATATATTTCTTAAATGTGATCTATAACCTTTTTTATACAAAATATTTTTCTTAAAAAATATTTTTATTTTAATGTTTCAAAATTTTGGTGGTTTAAAAATTCGTTAAGATTTTAAAGTCTCAAATTAAATATTTAAAATTAATTTTTTAAAAAATAATTAATATATGAATAATAAATTTGATATAATTTATAATTTGTATATTTAAATTTTTTTTCTAAAATATACTTCTAAATTTATATTTTAGGGTGTAATATGTAAAAATTATAAATGAAGGATTTATTTTTTATTCATAGATCCATATGTAACTCTTCCTATAAAAAAGGACTGTGTCAAATCATATCCCTTCATTTTAGGAGAGTTACGTATTAACTCTCTTTTTAAAAAATATGTAAATCAATATTAGAAGAAAAAAAGTGACCACGTGGAGATGCGCGTATCACAGACATTTATCTATTTTTAGATATTGATATATATAGTTCTTTAAAAATAGAAAGTCTGATACATAATTAACCATTCGTCATTTTAAGTGCTCAAGTGGGATCCATATTCTAAAATGGAAACCGACTTATTGTTCAGCCCAGTTCACAATTGAACCTTAGATCTTGAGGTTTTTTGATATGGTTCAATTTGAGGAATGGATTGAAGAAAGGTGTTTCATCTATACGGTTTGGTTTAATTTGAAGAACAGATTTTGTCAATGCATAGGATAGAAATCGAGCTGGGTAGTTATACAAAACCAAAAAAAAAGAAGAAAAGAAAAGAAAAAAAAAAAATCCATTTGGGATGTTATTACTTATTACTATTTTTATGCTATGTGTGTGTGGTTCTTGTTTGGGTTAGGTATGCTCGGAAGATCTTTTTGTTCTGTAAATTATGTGTGTACATATCTGTGTGTCTTGAATTTATATTTTTACCTGAGGTTTCCAAAAAAAAAAAGCCTCATTCAGAATGTAACTGTGTATATCTATCCTTTCCTGATTCTGTCTTGATAGGATACTTGGCTGTGATGTTATTATTGTTGTTGATTGATAGCAAAAATATTCCAAAATATTTTTTTTTGTGTCTATAATTACCAAGTTCAATTTATATCCTACATTTTGATTGAAAATGAAATGCATTAATGTTAAGATTTTGAATACTTAAAATAAATAATAGAAATATTTTTTTAGGAAATTTGAATAAAAAAAAATTAATATGATCTACAAATTTATAATAATTTTTTTTAAAAAAAAAAATCTAAATATATATTTTGGGAATGTCAAAAATATACAAATTTAAAATAAAGAACTTATTTGTAAAATTAAAACAGTGCACAAGTCCCCCTAAAATCAACTACCAGTGAAATAATCAGTGAAAAAAGAGAAGGATATAAATGCATAATGAACCCATCTTGAATTCACCTATCTCGACAAAACTTCGCGAAGACAGATACAGATACTTAGAATATAGCATACATTTTTATATTACATGTTCATAAACAACACAAGCTCTAAATGCAGAGAAACTAACTGAAGAAGGTGATGGTTGACTTAGAACTCCATGAATTGGTTGACCAACACAGCTTAGAACAGAGAAAGTCAATGCCCGAACCATTCCAAGTGGACTTTTGAGGTGCGTTCTTGACTGTCCGTGCTGCTGTGAGGAGCTCAAAGTTCCTGCCTTCTGCACTACATACATAGATATTTATATATTAGCAACTTAAAGAATCATTATTCCTGTAATTTAATGATTTTAATGTAGTAATAAAAGAGAATAAATATTTATAGGATTAGTCTTCGAAGCTTCTAAGAATCATGAACTAATACAATCAGTAAACTATGCATAGGCCATCCATTCAATTTATACAATAATCTTGAAAGACGGCTGCGCGGCAAATATTACGCCGACGGGTACGCGTACGCACGATAACATACTCTTGAGATAGAAATATCCTTCTAAGAGAGTCAGGTGAAGATAATTGCTGCAGAGCTTTAGCTCCGGAAAGACATTCGGATCCTCAAAAAACATCATGAATTCATGCACTAAAAAAAAACACTAGAGCTCCTAAAATTTTGGCCATAGTGAATTCCAGGTCACATTGAGCAGAAAGTTTCTAATTTCCAAAGTGAATTTTGGGTCAGAACTAGGATAAAATTTGGGAGCTCTAGCATTGCTCTAATATAAATAAATTGCAATTTTAAGATATTAAAATTAAATAACCACAAGCAGGTTTTTTTTTTCTTTAAATGCAAATATTTATGTTACCAATTATGATCTTGAGGCTTCAATGAGCATTCTCTGGAGAGACAGCAGCCTTGATCCTCTCAACAGTGCAAGCAATGAGGCTGTTAACAGTTGCAACCGACCCGAGCGAAAGCTTAGCGGTCGGGATCGAATCGACTAAGATCTGAAATGCGACCGTCAGGAGCGACCCGCCCGTTCCAACCTCAGGAACGGTGCATCCATTCTGAGCTCCACAGGGTCCATCAGGGAGTATTGCAAATCCTGATGGCAGGAGTGCAACATAATCTGGATCTCCGCCGGTGAGCACGACGTTCATCGCAACGACATCGACGGGTGCGTAGATCACGTATGAGCCCGTCGGGTCCGTGCAGCTTTCTTGCAGGATGAGCATGTTGCTCTGATTCGAGTTGGTGCTCTTTGAATTACTAGTAGGAGATTTAATACGCACGTTAATAAATGAAGAAATTGTGAAATATCGACGGAAGTTTGAGAATCGGTCACTTACATTTACGCGAAGAAGAGAGACGCAATTGCCGTGATCCCGACCGTTGGCTATGTGAGCCATCTCCTGTACTACTCCTCCATTGGAGAGAATGTCCCACTGGAGAAAATTATCGTTGAAAAATTATATCGGTGGCTGACTAACAATTAAATTAATATAATGTATCTAGTAACTGCCTAAAATAATCTTATTATCTCTTATATATAGTGGATGCATCAGTCGTCTTTCTCATGATTTTGAGGACTGCCCTTTGTAGCTCATAGTGTCTTTTTGCGTGTGACTTTATTTACATAACTTTTGCTACAATGATATTCACGATCGCAAATTTTATGACAAATCGTTGAGAAGAATGATCGAACGAACTTTTGGATTACATAGTCATGCATTCTTAATTTGTTAGAAGATTTATTTTCATTATAGAATATGATTTATCTAGAGTTCAGATTTTACAGTGACAGGAAAATTACCTTATTTTTTAGCAAATAATACTTAAAAAAACAAAAAAAAATAGGGACAAGAAAGGTGTTTGAAATGATATACCTCGCTTCGCGAACTTTCATCTCGGAGGAAGTCGAACACTCTCTTAGGCGGCACGGGGAGCCAAAACGAGGTTGCTGCATTAAGAACAATACCGGGAGGACGACCGGGATCATCGACACTCTTTCTAGTCATGACCCGGACATCCTCTGCGCCGCTTCCGGACAAAGTAGTCCATTGATGAGTAGTTGAGGCCGATACCCCTCCACAAAAGCTCATCACCATTCTCTCTGCTAGCTTTAGCATGCTTTTCCTTCCCTCTATTGTTGTAATCACTGCAATAATAATAAAAAAAATAAAAAGCTAAATATAATTATTTTTTTTGCAAAACATCTGAATATAAATCATATATACTGTTCAAACATATGAAGTATCAAATGTACAGCTATATATGATTTGATTGACAAAACTACAGGCATTGCCATCATAATCTGCACCCAAATCCGTCCCAGAAGGAGACAATTCTTGAAACGATCTCCAAGATGAAGCCACCCGTCATACGTGGGATGGCGTATATGCATATATCCGCTAGCAGAATTTTATTTATGCTGGCATGACAGAGAGTCGAACCAAAAATCAAGAGGCTTCCTGATGCGCGCCCTGCTACTCCAGAATAGAAATTCAAGTTAAGCAGAAGAATTAGTAAGGGTATTACCGCCGATATCTCCCGATGGAATGTTGCTAGCCATTACGCTTGCGAGTCGTTCACATTGCCTATCTAGAGTCGAGACCCATCTTTTTGCACCAAATGCTAGTCCTGAGTTCACAAGAGGCCTATATATACTATGCACAGATCGATCATCAACTTCAACATGTTCGACCCACGTAACCTACATACGTTGAAGCAGTGGCTAAAAAAGTTAGTTTCAATAACAATTTTGTGGATTTATCTATTCAACGAGTTATAAGCTAAGGCATTATCTCAAACATATTATAGACATTATATCTTTTGATAATTTATAAATGCTTTATATAATTTTGATAACAGTAAGTTCATTACGTACCTTAGAATATCCATTTGGCATTTCGTGGATCAGGCAACCCGATGGCCTTCTTCGACATCTTAATACCGAGTTTGGACGTAGGCTGTCTAGAGAAACATCGACGACCGCCCACAAACCGGCGCCGTGCTGCTTGCAGTACCTTACAAACCAGCTCTCCCTAGTAGGAACCAGGGGAGAGGGCACTTGGAAATCCGCCGACATCTGGAGAATAATTATGGAAAATTATGAATAGTAATTGGGGACAAGCTAAGTTGTAAGGACATAATTTCATCTGATAATGCCAACTCCAATTCACTGTCTCATGGAGTCTAGGAAATATATGGAATTGCTTGGGTTCTTCCTTTTTTTTTTTTTTTTGAGAATTAACTCGGATTACATATCTTTAGCACATGCTTAGCTACTGTGTTAACGTTTTCCTTAAAAAAAAAAAAAAAAAAAAAAAAAAAAAAAAAAAAAAAAAAAAAAAAAAAAGAAAAAAACAAAAATGAAAAAAAATCAATTTAGACAGAAAATTTAGCTAATAATACAGTAACGAGCAATGTATGATTATGACATAGAAATGATTTGTTAAGAGGCTATTAGAGCACGGACCCACTACAGATGGAATGGGAAGAAACAGCTTCTCGGGATGGGTGGAAGGGATGCATTAGATTTTGTGAAAGTAGGTCAAAGAATGAGTGATAGTGTGTTTGTGATTGTGATTCTCAGGACCCAGTTTGACGCGAACTTTTATGATTCGTGTGCTCGTGGATTTCGTGTTGGTATTTCAGGACGAGGATTCTATGAAAATAGTCTTCTCCCTGGATCCTACTCGCTAGAGACTTGCGGATGTTGTTGTTGTTGAGATGAAAGAACGGGCGACGTAAATGTTTTAATTTTTGCACAGTGGAACATAAATAAGACACATAACTACATGATGTTGGTTATGAATAGCAGAAATTTTAGCCTATCCAGTTCATATTGCTAAACAGTAATTTGATAATAGAAACATTTAAAATTGAGCTAATTGGAATTAATATTATAAGTGATAAATAAAAAAAATATTCTAAAAAATATAGTAAAATTTCATAAAAGCCTTTATATTAGTGAATTGTTGCTTTTTATAGGTTTATTGTGGGAATAACAAATACCACTTGCAATGCTCCATTGTAGTTGCCTGCTACTCCTGTCGACAAAACCTCCAAAGTCACTGCTCTTGAGACAATCCCCGAAAACACCGACGACCATTGATTCTACACAAGAATAAACACAAATAAAAATTGATGCTTAAATGAAACCTAACATTTTTGCAATAAGATTACGAAGATTTTTTTTTTTTTTTTTTTTTTTTGTGTCTACGGCCGTCGAGTTTGGTTGCTATGCTTAAAGTCTTACCGTGTTCATAAGTATTTCCACAAGATTGATATGATTCATAATAACAATGGTTGTCTCTCGCGATGCTTCCGTCTTCAATCCGATAGTTTTCGGGCCAACACAACCGGGGAACGTCCTCAAATACTCATCCTCATTAAGCCTTTCCATGGAGTTATCAATGCCCGGCATCCATAGAGGTTCGCCAAGCTGGGCCATCCTTACAAGCTCTTCCATGGCAGCCACCGCGAGTCCAACAACTATAGGTTTTTCGATCTCGGGATGGGTATCCGTGATCGATCTAAGCAAATCCGCAGCTCCAAACATCTCGCCTCTATCGCCCGCTTGCATGCCGGAGCCTCCGACGGTGAGGTCCAAAGGCGAAAGATTGCCGGTAGGAGGTTGGAGCAAAGGACAGTTATTTGCCAGGGGCTTTCCTACATACTTTGCTGCAATTCCTGATATTCTGTCAATCTGTTCACCAATTCACAGAACCATCATATATGGTAGTAGAGTTAGAAACCTAGAATAACAAACCATCACATAAACTCAGAATTATCCAAAAATCAATCAAACTCGCTTTTTTTCTTGAGGTTATCATGGAAAAACTTTGTCCATAAGCGGCCTATTTTTGTGCGACCGTCGTAACAGATAAATCTACGAATGGCACCGATTAATGTTCTACCAACCAAAAAGCCCTAACATTTCAGTCTGAGCAGGTCTGAATGTCCGTATTGACGTATTATCTTCTACAGAGTAGAAAAGAGATAAATTTTCTACATCCTTACGAGTAGCACTTACGAGATTCGAATATAAGATCTCCACTTTATGTTAGTCTTATAAGTAACGCACAAATCACCCAAAATTGTCATATGATGTCTCCTAAAAAAATTATTCTAATTCACTTGAAAATCAAGCTAGTTCAACTTTGAGAAGCATATTCTGGGACAAATTTAGGAACTCTAGACTTATCACATTCTAATTCTAGTACAAGAAAGTGAGATGACGCTGATGATGAAAATATACATACCTCCTCCCTTAGCCGCAAATTCTCAACTCTAAGCTGGTGTTCGTCGAAGGACATTTCGCCGAGCGCAGCTGGACCGCCGCAGTTGGACATGAGGCATTGCTCAGAGCTTCTTTGTACCTCAGATTCTCCACCCGAAGCTTCTCGTTCTCCGATCGTAGCTGCTGATTGTCCTGTCTCTCATGCTGGGTCTAAATTGAATAAGTTCAGCCCCAAGTAAGTAGAATATATACATGCAATGAGGAAAATGAGAAGATATGGTGCAATCAGAAGAAGTTTAAAATTTAGGGTTTCTGGACCTTCATTTGGGTTCTTTTGTTCTGGAACCAAAACTTCACTTGAAGTGGTTCCAATCCTAGTTCTCTACTCAGTTCTTTCCTTTGCTTGTCATCTGGATGAGGGCATTCCTTGAAGAACCTAACAACAAAAAATAAATAAATAAATTTTGAGTCAAGAATGTTTATGGATCATTAGTTGTTTATTTTCCTTTTTCAAGTATATATATGTTACGATTTTCAGATTAAAAAAAAAAAATCACTTCAGTTATCTTACGCTTCCATTTCTTGGATCTGATGTTGTGTGTGACGGTGATATCGTTTCTTCTTTGGCCGTTGATTCGGATCTTGATCTTCACCAGCGGAGGCTCCTTCCAAGTTATCGCTGCCAGACTTGCTCCCTAAATCATCTTCGCGGAGGCGGAGCATCTCATTGCTCTCCGCCGTGCCTGCCGGTGCAATTTCTAGTTGGTGTTGTAGAGCAATTTGTTGCCCATCCAACATGTTAGGCTGAAAATGAATCATATATGTATATTATTGCAAAAAGAAATGAAAGCTTCTGGTAATTAACCACAATAATCTTTATTTGTTCAATTATTGCAGAGAAAATAGTAAGCTTTAATTCGATTTTGTGACAGTTCAAAACCTTTATGTCTATTTATATCCGAAACAAATAATTAGAGATGCAAAATCTACCGACATAATTTACATCTTACTTAGAAATAAGTAATCATGACAGTATGTGGAATTGGCCTACTGATCGAGTAAGAATCATGGATACAATTTCACTGGATTATTCCATTAAATTTTCTTTCCAAGGTTTTTGTTGAAAGAGGTTTTAGAGAATCATTCATTCTGCGTTCAAAGGTTGGATCTGTAATGGACTTTTGTTGAAAGATGTAGTGATTTGAAGAAGAAATGGTTTAAAAGCTTCATAAATAAAAAAACAAATAATACGATGAAATTATAATATCAGTAAATCTCTGTAACAGAAGAAGAGGTCTAGAGGAAAGACTTAAGTCTATCCTTCTCTCTCATATATCCAGTATATAATCTATATCGGTATAAAAACTCCTTATCTCAACATTCAACCATGCATGCTCTGATATATGCGTCAGTTTAACCATTAAATTATACATTATATATATAATATAGTTATATACATGAACCTTGTAGCTAAAACAAAAACTATATATTAAAAGGCAACTGAAGGCTTATAGAATGTTCATTAATATGAAACATAATTAAGAAAAAGGGATGTGTATTATACATAAGCGATTCTGGAATATTCGTCGACCTGCTGGCCGAGGGTCAGCGAAGACGAGGACCCGAAGCCACCGCCGCCGCCATTCCTTCCGATCATGGACTGAACATGTCTTGCTGGAATCATGACCCCTGATGGCATATTCCTACCTAGAAAACCCTAATTTGGTATCCTCTTCTTTCGAAATGAACTTGTTTGTACTCCTTCTCTAAGTTCTCTTAACCGGAGTTCTTGCAGCCCCTGAAAGTTTCTTCTGTTTCGATAAGTTTTTTTTTTTTCTCTACAGCTAGGGTTTTGGAAGAGAGAGAAAAGAGAGAGATAACCTACGAGTTTTGATCAACGAGAAAATAAGGAGAAAACTTAGATCTATCCAGGGACAATCTCTCGCCCTTCGCTCTCCTCTTTCTTTGAAAGTGAGATACCCTAGAAGATTAGATGTTAGGGTTAGGGTTCTTCCATCAATGTGATGATATCGAAGAGGAGGTATGGAGAAGTAGATGAGAAGACATCAGAGGGAGCTCTGCAGAATGGAAGAGATGGAGGAGGGGAAATGAACAGCTGGTTGAAGATGATGTTGGGGTTGAGGAGAGGAGTTATTGCGGAGGAAAGGGAGAGGGTGCAACGGCATTAAATGTGAGGAAGGTGGAGTGTGTTAATGCTGTTGCATGAAAGAGAAAGATAGAGGAGAGAGAGAAAGAGACAGGGATAGAGGGAGAGAGGGCTGAAATTTGCTATTGGATGTGGTTTCGATTTGGGAAGCCATGAATATATAATATGATAGATATCAAATAAGAAAATGTTAGGTATAAGCGTAAATTTCTTGGTATTTACACCAATTATTGTGAGAGATAATCAAAACTAATAAATACATACATACATATATATATATATATATATATATATATATATATATATATATATATATTATATGATCATCTTATACAAATAATAATAATTAATATGTTGTCATCTTATATAGTTATGTAGCTTTCAAACATTTTACATCGCATTCTTTGTTAATCTAGTGAAAGCATTTGGCGTGTGTATTTAATTATTTTTCAAATTTAAAAGGTTAAGTAAATTGAATTTGTAAAACATAAAGTCTAAGGTTAAATTACATGTATTATATATAAGTACAGTAAACTTTGATATTAGAACGAAAATAATATCTTTTAATGTAATAAAAACCAATAGAGATATTATGTACATACTATCAAAGTAATATATATTATCTTTTATTATACATTATTAAAAACCAATAGAGATATTTTACAAAGATGTAATTCAATTTTAATATCACACAAATCATTGTGATAATTGATCTACATAAAGATATGAGAGGAAAAGTCTACCTTATTACATGAGCAAGCCATCCCATAAAATTGGAAAGATTCAGAAAATATTAATAGGTCCTGCACAAATCGAGAAATAGTTTACTTTTTTTAGAAATTTTTTTTTTTTGTCTTGATCGTCATACTCGATTTATATATTATATCTCGACCACATACGTACTGAACGATATACAATAAAATTTTCCAACCGGATATTGCTGAGATTCGACAATTTTGCTACTTTGGAGAGGAGAATCACTGCGTGTCTTGTAACTATTTATCAAAAAAGATTTATTTGGGGAAGCAACTCCATTTTCAAGTTGGTTAAACGTTCAAATTACCATCACATTATCAATAAATAGTATTTATGGGGACTCTGATATAAAATTGTGTTGTGAAAAATGTGAATGATGGTTTCATTTTTTTGGGTCAATGTAAATGTCGATATTTTTATGAGCTTTACGTTGAAAAATTCGATCGGCCGGACGGCAATATCGTTTTATGAACCTTCACAAATCACTAAAATCCACAGTTAGTACTCCTCATATACATGGACCTTCACAAATCACTAAAATCCACAGTTAGTACTCCTCATATACTCGGATCTTCTACATACAAACTCAAAGGCCTACACTTCATAAAATTTCAGAAAACAAATAATCGAATCACCCAGCTCATATTATGGTGTAAATTTTTGAAAACTTACAGATCAGTCCCTGCATTAATTTGTGAGTTACAAATAAACTGATCTTCTTATTTTTACATCCTCTCTCTCTCTCTCTCTCCTCTCTCTCTTTATATATATATATATATATATATATATATATATATATATATATATATATATATTAAAAAAAAATATTTTTTTAAAAAAATTGAATATCAAAATTGTAGATCATATTATTTTTGTTTAATTCAAAATTTCTTAAAAAAACTTGTATAGTAGTGAAAATATATCTTGTATAAATTTCCTCAAAATTTCTAGTATCTTATGTCAACCAAGAGAAATGCTTGGTGTATGGGAATTAGAAGTCCCAATTATCTTAAGATGATGATTATTTATTTATTTATTTTCTTATACATTGATATCTATTTACTAAATTTTGGTTATGTAACAATTGCAAGACCCTGTCGATGGAATGACTATGATATCTTAAGAAACGGTGAAATATCTGAGATGCTAACTGAGAACATTTGCATAAAATATTCAAAAAAAGAATTTAAAAAAAAATTATTTCCAAAAAATATGCCAGAAAATTTTGATCCTCTCATTTCGGTCATCGATTTCTTATCATATGGATCTGTAGCACATCGTAAGTGCAAGAAGAGGTTGTCGACGGTAAGAGAGTGGAGGGAGAACACGCGGCATCGGGAGAGTGTGTGGGGCAGCATGCGGCCTCAACTGCATCGCAAACATCGTTTATGCCGAAGGTGATAGTAAGGCCCAATGCCTTTTATTTCTTTTCAAAAAAAAACAGGCAAATCTATGTAAGTAATATCATTTTTTTTCTCAAACAATGTAAGTAATATCGTTCCATGAAACATATTTATCATATTTTTCTCTCCATCCAAAAAAGTAAGAAAGCCCAGATAAATAGTTATTTTTGATGATATCACATAGAAAAAGTTGCAAACTGATCTAATATTTTTTCGTACATTAAAATTAATGACCTTCCAAGGTAGTTATAATATAATAAGTTATGTGGTGATATATAATTAATATAGGAGACAAAATTTAATGTTTGCTACGAATCATGAAATAAATGTTCCTAAACTGAATTAATTTGTATATTTATGGTGCTACTGAAATTATTCATTCAATAAAGAGTATATATTGAGAAGGTACAAATGAAAGGGCTGTATGATCGATAATATCCTTGTTTAACAATTTCAATTAGATTTTGAAAAGGTCGTCTCTCTCTCCTATATAACCAGGATTCGAAAAATACTTGTTATCTTCATCAAAAAAGATATTAATTTATTAAAATATATAAAATACTATGACTTTTATAGATTTATTTGGAATATCTATAAATAGTTTCAAACTAAAATTAAAATTAAAAAATGGTCACATTACCATTTTTCTAAAAAATGGTCAATATAAACATTAGGAGAATGATCATTAAACAATACAACAACAGTAAAATGTCACAAAAATCTTATCATCTACGGTAAATCTAACCCATAATTACTAATTTTTTTTTTAAAAATTACACCAATATAATTTAAATTTCAAAAATTTAATAAATTGAGAGGAAAAAACCACGTCAAAAATAGATGGCGTACGGCATTGTTGTAACTTGTAAGCCCACAAACTTTTTTTTTAAAATATATTTCTATGGACCCAATTAGATGTGGGTCCTACTTAAAATAATCTTTATCTATTGATTAACAAGTAAATAAAAAAAAAAGAACATGCATCCAAGCATATGTATCCACAGGGAACATCTCCTTAGCTGATAAGCAATGTATAACATATATTATTGATAATATAATATTAATAATTTTTTTTTTTACGACACATTGATTCTAATGAATTAGATTAAATATTATCGTATACCCGCAAAGAAAATATCACATTCCTCTTGGTATCTTCATATGCTTCTAAGATGTATATCTTACAGAATGCGGCACGTGCAAACCCATGGTATAATTTTGATGGCCTAGATTGGTTTTATCCTAAAATTTTGCCATCATAAGATTTATATACAATTTTTTATTCCTAGTGCAAGGGATTTTGTCTGAAAAAATTTGATATACTATTTATAATAAATAAAATATGTTAAATATGAAAATATATAGTGTGCAATATATTTTTTGTTTTTATTTTATTTTTATATATGTCTGAGACTCCAAAGTTTTTGCACTAATTTTTTAAAATTTAAAATATATTTATAAATACATTTTAAAAAAAATTAATGCATAATTTACATCCCGGTTTCTCCAATTTGTGCAAAGCAGCCCCTAAAAATGCTGACGTGATTTGCGCGAACTTTTGACAGATGACGCTGATATGCAATTTTGACGTGCTGCCACGTCGGCGTCTGAGGGGCTGATTTGTCTGAACTTTTGACGGAGTGGCTGAAATGCAATTTTCCCTTGTTTTTTTTTTGGTCAAGAAAGAAATATTAAAATGATTGTTAAAAATTATGTAATATCCTATTTGTGAAGGTTGTCAACTTATTTAGAAGCCCTCTCTTCTGTTCGCGGTATCACATTTTTCTTGTGTATAGCCTTCTAATCTTCCCAGCGCCACCGCCAGCGCCACCGCGTCGTCGCCGCTGAGCTCCTTAACCTCTCCATCGCCGCCATGCCATTTCTATGTCTGGCTCATATTTACGTCTTTGAGGCCTTCGACTCTAATTTAATAAGTTTGAGATGAATACAGGGCAAGTTTATATTGAGCTAATGCAAATTTGGAGCATTCGTGAGGTTTCGTCAGAGGTCTAGCTGAATTTTTTTGAGAATCGAAATTTCTGACATAAGTTAGCTTTCGTATTTGATTTGGGCTGGTACATATGATCAATTTTTACGATTAAACGTCTGAACGTTAAGATGAGATTTTTGTATTATTCGGTAAAAGGAGGTTCTTTTGTTGAAAACTAGATGAATTCATGAAATTCTTATTATAGTTGCTTCGAAAGTAAACGATGATGTCAACAGCTTCGCCAAAGGCCATCTCCAATTTGATGGCGCTGCCACGATCGATCTCTTTTATTGTGCTTTGTGCGGGGATATTTGCTTTTCTTATCTTCGTTATGACCCAGCTGTTTGTTGCTAACTCTGTTGGTTCAACTCTCCAAGGTTATCTTCTTGGGATAGACAAAACAAATGAACTTACAGTGATGCTTATGGAAAGTAATCGTACAGTTTCTATGACCAGTAAAGAATCTTCGATAGATGGACAAGAAGGTGTTAAATTCAACGGGTCAAGTAGTTCCCGATCAGAATCACAGGATAAATCGGAAGTTGTTGTACAGACTTCAAAAGGGAATGTAAGTAATGCAGTACCAGAGAGTAGTGTTAAAGTCGAGGAGGCCAACTCTTTAAAAAATGGTAATGGGAATAATAGTGATGCTTCTGGAAATCATGTCGATGACTCCGCTGCTCCGTATGAACTGCTCCTGGATGCATCTCAACCTCTGCTAGAGGCAACTCGACATCAGAAAATTGATTCAAGTATATTATTTTTTCCATCACTTGTCCATGATACACTTAGTTACTTCATATGGCAGAAGCTTCTAAAGATTTTTTAAGATGGTTATTATGTTTCTCGTCTCGTATTGTAATTTTGTTCTAAGAGGTCCTTCTGTGTCGAGTGATAAGTTGATTTCAAAATGAGCTCCATCTCTTGTGTTGGTGTATTCTACTACAAGTTTATAAATTCTAAAGAGAAACGACACACGATATGCAGATTGATAATCCTTGTGATGAAAAATATATTTGATGGATATATTATTTGTTACAAAAAGTGGTTACATACCCTATCATATATATAGATATATGAAATGTATAAGAGGAAATATATAATGCTAATTCTAGATGTATTCCTATATAGAATAATAATTATAGAAATAATGTTCTGTTTTAGGCA
This sequence comes from Xerophyta viscosa, assembly GCA_002076135.1. Classification (NCBI taxonomy): domain Eukaryota; kingdom Viridiplantae; phylum Streptophyta; class Magnoliopsida; order Pandanales; family Velloziaceae; genus Xerophyta; species Xerophyta viscosa. Next base: position 214,906 of record MJHO01000078.1, on the reverse strand, counting down.
CTATCCTTATAAAATTCTACTTGTAGAATTGTCGATAATTTGTATAGTTTGAAATAGATGTTGGTATTTATGAACCTTTATAATCAACATAGTTGCAGATATTAGGAATAGCGTCTAGTTTGTGTGCCTACATGATCTGTGTACCCCCGGTTTAATTTGCGGTCGCCTCATCCATTCATTACTGCAATGCCTATCTTGAAAAGAAACATGTTAAACATGAAAAATATCGAATTTGTATTATCTGGATGTGGAAAAGATCATACGTAGTATGCTTACTAGCCGAATTTTGTATTTTTGAGTTTTCCCTAATCATTTAACCTCTGCTGTGTTTCTTTTTGTCTACTTTCTACTGTAGACGTTCCTCTTGTGTCTAGGTTGTCATGCATGCCATCGTTCTTAAATATCATTTCTTTAGAGTTTGTACTATAAGGCTGTCTATTTGCACCGTTATTTTCTAGAAACGATACAATTTTTTGCTTTTTACAGTTGACATACAAATACAGAGCACGCCAGTGACATAATTGTTGACGATCAGTTACTAGGGTATCAGCTATAATTGATGAATAAACAAAATAGCAGAACCTTGTAATATAGCTTGCTAAAAAATAATATTCAGATAAATAAAAAACACCATTTGTTGCAGATGAAAGAAAAGATCCTAAGGAGGACCGGGTTCGACAAAGAAGGGATGATAAATGAGCAAGGGAGAAATGAAACTGCTTAACCTTGTAAGAGCATAAGTTTATAATAGCAGAAATAGAAGCATCTCATTTCTAAACATTGTAAAGTAGCTTGCTTTGTGTTTCTGTTTCAAGACAGTAGTGAAGGAGGCTTATATTTAGTAGAAAATTTGAATGAAGAGAATAAATATTGGTTAATGCAGCTATCGGGTGATCTTAAGCCGATAAACTGAAGCACTCTGTCCTTGTACCAAGGATAAAGAAGTTCATGTCATTTCTTACCATGGTTTTCAGTGCCGGACGGCATGTGCCTATTCCGGCAGTTGTCGGCACAGCACGTATCAAAAAAAATTTTATTTAAAATTGTAAATTAATTTTTTATTTTTTAAATAATAACAAATAAATATATATCGGCACGTGCCTGGATCTGAGTTTACCGAAACTCGGCACGTGCCGGGATCTGAGTTTACCGAAATTCGGCTCGGCTCGGCACAGAAAACCTTGTTTCTTACATAGGAAGGTACATCTTTGGTAATTGCCTTTAACATTTACCAAGTTTGCCTGTGTAATATGCATCTCCATGCATGAACTTGTTAACTATGATAAAATTGTGTTTATTACTTTGTCCTAGCACATTTTGTCGACTTCAATAGTTTTCTGCTCTGGCCTGAATATCGTTGATGCTGTCTTACAGGGAGTTGTGACCTCTACATAGGAAAGTGGTTTTACGATTCTGCTGGACCTATTTATTCAAACAACACTTGCCCCATCATCACCCAGATGCAGAACTGTCAGGGCAATGGGAGGCCTGATAAGGAGTATGAGAACTGGAGATGGAAGCCTGACCAATGTGATCTTCCCCGTTTCGATGGCAGGAAATTTTTAGAACTGATGCGGGGTAAGACACTGGCATTCATTGGGGATTCAGTGGCGAGGAATCAAATGGAGTCTATGCTGTGCATGCTATGGCAGGCAAGACCTCTTTTTATTTGTCCATGTTCAAATGTCTGAAAGAAACATCGATAATATTTTCCTCCTATGTTAAACAAGGATTTGGCAGAATTAGGTCTAATCTTGACGGTATGCGAAAACTAGCTTGCTTTTGTCCTGACAAAATCCAGAAAGATCTAGTCTTCTTCTGACCTTATATGCAAATTTGAATATATAAGTCAAATATACAGCATCAGAAGTAAATAAGTTCAATGTAGATAATGAGACGATGTAGTCAATAATATTACGCAAAAGAGATTTTGTTTAAGTCTAGAAAGTAGTCAGCTTGTTCGTCCCAACTTTTCATTTATATGGACTTGTTTAGTGAATATCTGTGCTGCATATGTCCAGACTACAGAGCATGGGAAGTTGTAGTTATCTTTCAAATACAAATTGATGATGGTAGACCTACATTCATATAAACATGAAGATCTGTGATCTTATTCAATATATGGTCCATGGAGAAGAATTTTTTAGTTGCAGTAGACATTGAAGTACTGAACACTAAAAATGGTTTTTGGAAAGCTTTCTCGAGCCCGTGTCGGTTAGAGCCATCTTGTATCCTATGTATTTGTAACCGCCTGTAAGCTAGTGAATGATAGATTAACTCTTTGCATTTTTTCCATATACATGTCCGATTTATGAATTTGTTTTTTTTTTTTTTTTTTGTAAATTTTTTTTTTAAATGTTTCCATGCGTAGGTAGAAGTTCCTTTAAATCGGGGCAGTCGTAGAATGCAGAAATGGTTTTTCAGATCCAGCTCCACAAACATAGTCCGTATATGGTCTTCATGGCTGGTCCACACAAGCAACGAGGCAGTTGACTTTGCTCCCGAGGGGATTGTCAAAGTCCACCTCAACCTGCCTGACGAGACTTTCATGGATTTCCTTCCAAAATATGACGTAGTGGTACTCTCATCTGGGCATTGGTTTGCTAAGCAATCCGTTTATGCTCTCAACAAAAAAATCGTCGGCGGACAGCTCTGGTGGCCTAAAGAAGCCAGTGCAATGCAGATAAACAACATCGAAGCATTTGCTATATCTGTCGATACTGCTTTAACTTCGATTGCCGCACATCCAAATTTTACAGGACTTGCCGTCTTACGTTCTTATTCCCCCGATCATTACGAAGGTGGAGCTTGGAATTCGGGTGGGTCATGTACAGGGAAAGTTAAACCCGCGAGTGAGGTTGTAAGGAATGGCTTCACTGACGTGATGCATGAGAAGCAGGCGACGGGATTTAAAAGAGCGTTGAAGAAGGCGACTGGGCGCACCAAGTTGAGGCTAATGGATATCACGGAACCATTCGGGTTCCGCCACGACGGGCATCCAGGCCCGTACAGAAGCCCAGATCCGAATAAAAAGACTCAAAGGGGGCCAGATGGTAGGCCCCCGCCACAGGATTGTTTGCATTGGTGCATGCCTGGGCCTATCGATACGTGGAACGAGATCTTACTTGAAGTAATTAGGAGAGAATCTGAAGAATAATAGATATTCGCAATACTAAATAACAACCGCAAGGTTCGGTAAGTTCAATTAATTTCTTTTCGCGAGGGTGCATATAAGAAAGGCGATCTTAACTTAATATTTATCAGCTAACTCATATTGTAACTAGGATATAGGTGTTTTGTGCATTGTTATGTATTCAACAGCATTCATTACATAAAGTTTGATCACTGGCTGCAGTTTTTGGCTAGATGTATCGCCGATGCATTTGAATTTACTTGTTTTTTCTTTTCTTTTCTTTTTTATTTCTTTTTGGGTAATTTGAGGGGCAACTTTACATCTATATGAAGATCATAATTTTGCAATTTCAACCCCATAACTGTATCATCGTTATGGGATGCTAAATAAGATGTATTTTTCAAATAATAATAATACTATATATATATATATATATATATATATATATATAGAGTTATATTTGTTATCTCTTTTGTGATTTGTGCTGATGTGTTCACATTTACCATTTGTTTCAGATATTTGATTGAAGTGTTTTATGTTTCTTCAGGAAAGGAATATCAAAAGTTCAAATTCCTAGTATTGTATACAGAGTTACAGACTTTGCCTGGATCGAATCCTTCTCGGGATGTGTGTTAGGAGATGAAGTGACCCTTGGATGGTGCACAAACTCTTATCCAACAAAGGATCCTCCAAAAGCATCCAAATACAATTCCATATATAAGTGACAACTTCTGTATGGACTTCTCGGCTGGTAGGTCAAAGCGGTGTGACGTGCGCCTCAAAAAGCGCACTCGCAGGTTTAAAATCCACGGGTGGCTTCATAAAAAAAATAGATAACGTCAGTAAATTTTCGGCTGAAATTTTACTGGGGTGAATAACCAAAACGTAGTATTTACATTTAGTTTGGACTAACCAAAACGTACTATTTCTAATCTAGATATATGAAAGAATTTGATCACGACGGTCAATATCAAAATAAAAGTAATAAAACAAAATTTTTAATAAAATCTATACCGTTTATGCCTTCTTACACATCTGCATTTCATGGGTGGGTGATCACTTATTTTTAAAAATAATCTAAATAAATATATAAATATTAATATAAAAATAATTATATTATATATTATGTAATATTTATTTTTATAAATAAAATATTATTTATTTATAAAAGAAAATTGATCATATATCGTACGAATGCAAAACTTGTTTATACTATTATTCTATTTGTGCTTCGCTTATTAGCCCTCAGCGATACATTATTAAATAAAACTTAAATATTTGCATGTTAGCAACACGTTCATACGAATATAGCGAGAATTTGTATGATGGTCAAACTAAGCTTATCTATCCGGACCATCATGTAGCATGATTAACGAACTAAGATTCAAATATTCTGTTCTTTCTTTTTTTTATTTACCGACAATATTTGTCTGAGTATTAACCAAATAACCACCATTTCTTGCTTGATTTCGATAAATTTTAAATTTGCTATATGCCAACCGTGCCATGCTGGTCAAGCCTATAATAAAATATTATTTTTTTATATTTTTTTATATATTATTACATTTTTATTTATTTTTACAAGAAATTTGATTTTTTTTAAAAAAAATAAAAATAAAAAGAGGGTCACACGCCTGACCGCGCGCAGACTGCCGGTCGCGCGCCTGCGCATTAAAAAAATAAATGGTCATCCGCATGCTGGGCGACCGGTAGCTCCGGCACTTGCCGGTCGCCCCGCATGCGGGCGAAAACATTTGAGAGAGAGAGAGAGAGAGAGAGAGAGAGACCGGTAGCTCCGGCACTTGCCGGTCGCCCCGCATGCGGGCGAAAACATTTGCGAGAGAGAGAGAGAGAGGGGGAGAGAGAGAGAGAAGGAGAACGAGAGAGAGAGAGGGGGACGGTGCTAGCCGGTTCGACACCGTCCCGGTGTCGGAGATTGGCGGCTCCGGCACGCCCCGTTCGGCATTTAAAACTTTGGTATCAACTATTTCAACCATATATAGATCGAAACAATTTTCAAATATTAAACTATATAGTCATTGAATAATCATGCTAAAACAACAAAATATACTCTTGAATTAATTACTCATTTGATGATGCATGGCAACCACTCACTCTTGTTTTCTTCTTTGTAACACCATCCAAAAAGCTGCACTTAATATTACAATATTACATTAAAAAATATGTTAAAGTTTAAACTTTAATATGTAGGAATGTAAGGATTTTACAATAAACAAATGAACATTATTTATTTTTCAAAAAAAAAAAAAGTCAAGATTGGTATATATTATATATGAATGAAAATGGCAACATAATGGCTTGCCTTATTACTACCTACCGACACTGCGACACTCTTCCACCTCCTGACATTTATAATATATAACAAAAATTACAAAAAAAAGTTGAAAATAAATTCTTTAAAACGGTTGAAAACTAACAAGTGATAATTAGTTCACAAGAGCACAATGCTTTCTAATCTCCCCTTGTTGCTGTGAGAACCTCAATGCTTCCCATCTTAACCATGGACTCCGCGAAGTCCTCGAAGAATTGCGCAGGGGATCCTTTCGCATAGGTCTCGACGTATGCCTTTGTTTCGGCATCTAAAAGAAGGGCTTCGTCGGAGTTGAACAACGCCCTCCTCTTAAGGATTAATTTGTAGTAGCTTGAATCAAAAGTTTTATAGCTCCCCGGATCCATTTCTACCCTCGTAAGAGATCGCGGGCTTACACTTGCTCTTCAGCCTCGGCACGTAGTGCTTGTCGAGCGACGGGTCGACATCACCCTTGCCGGTGAAGTTGTACAACCTGGAGGAGAAGGATGAACAGAACGATGTCCCGATCGTGTGTCCTCCTGTTATTAAAAAAAACCGAATACGATTAGTTGTTAATCATTTTAATATTACATACCCTTTGCATGATTAGTTAGGTATGTTGGAGAAAATATAAAACTAGTTGTCACGTTCGCATTCACCAAACAAATTATTTTGTCATAATGCAACTAATTTATATTATGTTTACGAGTAATAATTATGAAATATATATGCGCGCACTAATCACTTATAGCTCAAGTCGTATCGTCTCCCGCAAATTCCGGGCGATGTTAAAGTTGTTTACTGGTTCGGGTATAACCATAGCCTCACCTCGAAGTTTATTTTTATTTTATTTTTTATTTTTTATTTTTTGGTGTGTGTGTGTGTGTGTCCCTTCTAAGGGCCATGTTGTTTTTGCATGGTTTATTGATATGCATGCATGTACACAGAGTCTAGTACGTAAAGGTAAACCGTTTACTACGTTATGAGGATTGCAGTGCAGAGCCTCGATTAAAATATATCCCTGGCCTCAGGAAAAAGAAATTTTATAATTATTTTAGAAAAAAAGGTAACTATAATGTAATTTGTTTTGATGCGCTCTACAACTTCGTGACCTAACGGTTTTCAAAAAAATGTGAAGAATGTACTTAACAGACACTGAAGTATATATAGCTCAAATATTTATTATTCAGCGCATTTTTTATCCAATGATTTTGGCAGTTCAATAATATATATTTATCTTCTTTTTTTTTTATAAAAAAAAAAAAACTAAACTACAATATTGTAGAACACATCAAAAATGAAAAACATCATCAAATTTTCAACAATTTTTCTAAAAATAATTTCTGAGGCCATGAATAACATCTTCACTGATACATTCATGCGTGGATAGACATTATTTTAATTTAGGAGTAACCAACATGCCAACCAGAATATGTTTGACGACACATATGAACTTATTTTTCTTACCTGAGAGAACAGCAATATCCTTGGAATTAAGGCCCTTTTTGTTGAAGATGGCCTTGAGCATGTTCATGTCAGCTGCTGCTGGTGGCAGGTTGCCAAAGCAGTCCCAAGCTCTTGATCTTCTCCCATCTCTTCTTCCCAATGGCACTTCCCATCTTGGTCCCTTGGACTGCAAAAATATTATCACACATCCAACAAAATTCATTAAATTTATAATATACACTTTTTTTTTAGATGACGAGGTAAAATTTCGCAATGGCAAACAACAGATTATTTCACACGACATACTTTTCTAACTGAAAATTTTGGACTATAGTCAAGAAATAAAACTCGGGTATGCGTTGTCTCCTGACACACCGTTGAAAGTATACGCATATAATTTCCACAACTTTTAAAATATGTTTTCGAAAACTCAGAAAAAATTCTTATTCTGCAAGGAGAGTCGAACTCGTTAGTGGTGGTTTATGAGCTACCTATCTCATCAGGTGAGCTATCCCGCCCGAGGCTATTATGTACATAATTTAGCCTGAAAAAATATAACATCACATGCATTTCCTAGAACCTGAACTAGATGCTGCTTACCCAGTAAACTACGTCTCTTGCAACAACAGCAAGGATGTCGGAGCACGAGACAATCCCGGGACATGCCTTCTCTAACTTTTCCTTGATACGGTCTATCAAGCCGAAGCCTCTGAGGCTCAAATTCGGCGGTGCGTCCTTCTCTGCAAACCCATCGGTCGCATTTAGCAGGACCGAGCCATCACACCCCTGCATGTACATATATTTGCACATTAATATTGCATGAGTTTATTAACTTCTATTCATATATACACGTGTCTAGGACGAATGGTAAGACATTTTCATCGCGAATATGTCGACGATATCTACGTATACATACATTAACGAAACAGTCGTGGAAGTGGAGCCTGAGCAAGGGACCTGGGAGGGATGGAGCAACTTTTAGAGCCTTCGCGATCTCCTCGCCGATGATGAACTCTGCCTTAGGGCAAGTTTTGGCATAGTACCCTACATCTAAGCCATACGCGGCATCGATGGAAGGCACAACCAAGGGTAACATAATGGCCAAGGGAAGCAACAACTTAAGCACCATTGAAGCCATGTAGACTGCTATTCACTCCTAAACTTGTACTTTTATCTCCCCAAGAACTCGTATGTCTTCGGAATGTCTTGCTTCAGTTTATATAGACAGATTGAGACCTCGAGCGCGCCCTTTTAGTCGCATTTTTTAATTATTTTAAAACTTTTTCTGAGTTTTTTTTTAAGAGTTTAGTTTATTGGAGCAAGTGGTGTAGTGCTTGACGATAGGAGGGCTGATCGCTGGAGCCACACACGGGAATCTGACTTGGTTGTTAAGAAAGAATCACTGAACATGGATTGCCAACCATGCTCCAGGTTTATATATATATATACTTTTGATTTGAAAAAACTAATGGAAATTAGATATTCCCCTTCCTGTCAGGGACAGGATAGGGATAGGAACGGAGAACTAAAATTAAGTTTGGAGTTGGAGATAAGAAGTGATCCATCGCTCATTTTCGGTCCAATTGACATCCCTACATGAGGCCTTTTTTAAAACCTAATTTTGGATTAATATTACCAAATTCTATTAGTTCAAATTCAAACCTTTATGAATTCTTCCAATGCTTACATAGGATTTGGTTCGTTTATTTTCATAATAATTCTTGTATAAATTAAGGTACCCGATACGCGGGTGTCATACCTCTAACCCCTAATATTTTCGATGAAATAATAGTTTGTATTCCTACTCTTGTCTGTATATCGTACTAAATCTCACTGTATACCGCACCAAATCCATCTCCGTCTTGTATGCTCAATCTAATTTTCCCGGATCATCCATATCCTAACAACCGTCGGCACTAACTGCCGTAGGTTTTGTATTGGATATGAAAGAAGTATTAAATTAAGAGATCGTATATGAGGATCCAATGACATTAACACAACTAAGAAATGGCAAAGAATTTAGAAGTGAGTACCTACCTACCATGTGCTACAAAGGGTAGTTACTAGTTTGTTGCCTCCAAGTGCAATTTACAACTTAGGAGACTTATAAGATCTGTGATATATATATATATATATGCATGTAACTTTGCATATATATTCCCTGCTAGCTTAAATTGTATTATAAAATTCAAATATTGAATTGCTTAAAATAATATAACTGCATAGTAAATTTCAAAATTAGAGTCGCACGACTTTCTTCTTATAATTTAGAGTATTTTTCCATTTTCAGAAGTATTTTTTAGGAGTGAATGTTATGGATTGACACCGAACTTGAATCTGATCAGATCCCAAACATTGTCTGGGTTGCAACTAGGGGTGTTCATATACCGGTCCGGACCGAAAAACCGGACCGGACCGGTGAGTTCGGTCCGGACCGGACGCAGTTCAGTCCAGGTCGCGGTCCGGGATCTGACTGCAGTTCGGTCCTCGGTCCGGTCCGGTCCTGGACCGGAAAAACCGCAGACCGGACCGAGGACCGAATTACGCGAGGCCTAAAATAAGATATGAGCCCAGTCCATTCGGCGTTGCTATGGGAGCCCAGCCCACTAGCCCATTTCCCGAGCTACGCGTTCGTCGTCACAGCCTCTCTCAACTCCCGTTGCCGTGCAGGCTGCGACGTCGTCTCGCCTCCGACGGTCCGACCAGCACTAGCTTGCCGCCTCGACGTCGTCCCTCCCTCGAGGATTCGCCGCCCGCCCGTCGACCATCGCCTTCGCCTCACGGACGTCGCGTAGCCGTCGTCACCTCATCTTCTACTCGTGGCGATGCGACGCCGTCACGCCATTCCTGCGTCGTCATCGATCAATGCGACGGCGATGCGCGAAGCGGCGATCACCGAGGCGCGAGGCGACGATCGCTGACCGGGAGGAGGCGGCGGCGCGGCGCACATGCGAGGATTTGAGATTTTGGGCAGTACTGCAGCAGGCTAGCAGGACTGCGGATCGGTCCACACCGGTCCGGTCCGGATCGGTCCTGCTTTTTTGCAGTCCGGTCCGGACCGGACCGGTTCCGCAGTCCATCTATTCGTCTTGGTTCGGTCTTCGGTCCGGACCGGATGAACACCCCTAGTTGCAACTAGATTTGTGGGCTTTTTCACTTTTAATATTCAAACTGAATAAAAAAAATAAATCAAATGATATGTAATTCCTCGCGAGACCTCATGATCTAGCACTATGAAGAAGATATGTAATTCCTCGCGAGACCTCATGATCTAGCACTATGAAGAAGGGTGTATATAAATATTTTAGGTCAAAATTAGAATTTCGACTCAAATACAAGGACTAAAAAATGTGTTAAGCTAAAAAAAAAGCCTAGAGTAGTTTGTTGTGGTTGCATAGAAGCAATGGCATGTGGTTGCCACATTGTAAGTCCTAAGGTCAACTCATTTTATATTCCCTAAGTCTTTACTTGGCTTTCATGAATCCAAAAGCTTATAATATATGCCTTTTATATTGGAAATGCGTGTGTGTATGTGTATGTGTATGTATATATATATATATATATATATATATATATATATATATATATAGAGAGAGAGAGAGAGAGAGAGAGAGAGAGAGAGAGAGAGAGAGAGAGAGAGAGAGAGAGTTCCTATATGGCTTTGGTGGTTAAATGGATCGATGAAAAGAATGAAGATATAATGCATCATATGGTTTGTTTCTAGCTATTAAACGATTCTTAAACAAATGAGTTGTCCATTTTCTTAGTTAACGAATTTGGAATTTTGTCGAAAAAAAATTCCTGTTTTGAAAAAACGTTGGCAAAAATTTTGCTTTTGTGAACAAGTTAGAAAATCATTTCAATATATATAAGTTTGAATTAGAAAAAAGATCATTATGTGCTCTATAATATTCAAAATTAATACGTTTGAATTTGTTGACAATTTATTAATGATTCCATGGACTTGCATAGCTAGAAACATCCTAATACTTCCTCAATCGTACTTACTTTTGTTATTTATATATAAAACCAAATTTTAGAAATAAAAAGCGATTAATACATTCATTAAAAAAAAAAAAAAAAAAAGGTTGAACAACCGCATTTCCTTTCAATTTACAACTTTCATGCCTCAAAAATAATGGACTCATACGAAATAAGCTTTAGTATGTATGCACACATTAAAAGTAGAAATAAAAATTTGCATGTTAGCAATCCACTTGCTTTTTCTTTTCTTTTTTTTTTTTCTTTTTTTTTTTTTTACCGTCGAGTTCGATTTCTATCATATATGTTGACATAATACTGAGCGGTAAACGATAGACCATTCCAATTATATGTTATTAAAATTCGAACTTTCAATCTATCCTTTCGAGAGAGATCCATGATCTTCTCCAGACATCCGATTTTATTAACTAGCTGGACTAATATTAGTTGGTCGATCGACCGGTTTTTACCCAATTAAATTAGCGATAAGCTCTAAAGTCAACACTAACTGTTTTAAGGAGAAGTCAAAACCATGTTAGATTTTGCCCTGTCATCCATCCATTTGCGAGGATACACTAACAGGAGAGGAAGTTATAAGTTTAATTGCCATGTGCCACGAGGAGAAGAGGTGTGGTGGTGAGATTATATATATATATATATATATATATATATATATATATATATGACGAAATACAATTTTTTTTCTAAGTCGATGCGTAAGAATATAGGACGAACGATCGGAAAAGTAGAAATCACGGGTTTAAATTATGCCAAATACTATCCATAAAATTGGAGGTTTATTTCTTTATAATCCATAAAGAGTAAAATGCACCTTCAGACTTGTCCAAACTGAAAACTTGAAATTTTTCTATTGGTAGAATATGAGTCGATTTATCTGTTATAATAGTTATATAAAAAAAAAACATATTAAAAATACATTTTTTTTTCTTTTTAATATCAAAAAATAAAAGTAAAGGACACATACATGTCTTGGCTGTGGAAATGAAACACCCTCTCTTATATTTTGAAACCTGAACATGCATTACTCCCTACACGCTGTTAACTATATACATATCGGCATTTATATTCTTCGGAACTTTTTAGCAAAAACAGAGGTATTTCAACTAAGCACTCAAGGATTTGATTATGTGATTTTTGTTACGATATCACTCTTCGACCCCGCAGCAGCTATAAAAGTTGGGTATAAAGGACTGATATTATTCAGCTATAAAAGTTGGATACAGTTATTGCTGTTAGCAATCCCTTATAAAATATGATATGTGTGCATACATTCCGAGGGACTGCGGACGGCCCTGAAAAATCATTTTTTTTTTTTCTGTAGATTTCTTATTGTTCCACTTCCATCAAGGATGAAAAACATCTTATTTTCTAGTAATCATAATGAAATGAAAATAATAATAGTTTATCTGGAGCTGGATATATGACCAAAGAACAAGCCCATAGATTCTAGTAATATTGCGGCTAACACATTAATTGGCCCATGGTCTCGTAGCCCGGTGCATCGCCAGAACTTACTGGGCCACATCTAGGCCCATCCAGAATCTTAGGCCGGCTTTGTCCGTTTTTCCGCCCTAACTGTTTTTTTTTATGTGATTTACAGTTGCAAATCCCCTTGCTACATGGTCCATATCAGTGCAATTAGTAGAAAAATAAAACAGAAAAATTATTCTTTAGATATCTTTAACGGTTCTGATACAGTCGGAACTGTCATGAGTGCTCTAATATATATGCCACATAAGTTATAGAGTATTGCTAAATGAACTGATTACGTCATGACCGTCAAGAACTTCAGAAAATAGCAGTTCTCAAAAATAAATTCTTTATCATGTAGCATGTATGCATATATGTGTGCATGCTTATGTTCGATTGTTATACCTCAGCTCAAACCTTATGTTATTCGAACCGTCTATCACCTTATATAAATTTAGAGATGTTAATTGACACATCATACATATCAAATAGTAGCAAAAACCCACAGAATATGACAACTTACATATCAGTCTCTTCCATACGAATCAGTCCAGTTGGACAAACGTGTAATGTCAGGCTTATTAGGGACTTATTTGTACGGCTTTTTGAATAGGGGGTTTGATATATAATTATTCCGAGAGAGAACATGTCTTATAAGTAGGGATAAAACTTGTTGGTCTCTCGCTAAAGTTTAGATCCTAACTGGCTTTCGATCCAGTCCGTCCAAACAAGTAAATATGAGGATTGGACGGAAATCAATTGTTAACAAAATTTTAATTATATGTTTAAAAATAATAAATATAGTAGATTTATTGTGAATATTTTTCACAATAATAATATTTGTATTTTAACATAGTATATTTATGTATGCAGTATTAATCTCCGGTCTAGGATTTGGAGCTGAAGTTGTCCGATTGTCCGGTTCGTGTTCAGACCGAAGTAGACCTCGTAGTTATTCACGATATTTATTCGGTTCCCGCGAGGAAGCAGAACCTTCCAACCGTTTTTGAAAAAACAAATTCCTCTCTTCGCCACTCTCCGCGCGATCGAGCGGCGCAATGAGATCCTGATCCTGATCAGCAGGCGAAAATCCAAAACCGCGCTCATCTTTCTTCCCTTCAATCTCCAAGTAAATGGTAGATTAGTTCTTGAATAATTTCGATCCTCTTCATCTATTTCTGAAAACACTTCTACGTGAAATGTCAATTTACTTGAATATTTTGCGGCGGGATCCAATGTGTTTGTGTTATTCTAATCGATGATTAGAATCTGATAGCAATGTGAATTTTTATGCGTTATGGATGTGGTATTTAAGACATTTGCTCGCAATATATCTTCCAAAATTGACACTAATTCTATCCCAAATTGATGACGAAATTCAAGTTGGGTACTAGATTTTTGCAACTCAAAATGCAGGATTCTATGTGATCGATTTTAAATGAATGTTTACAGGGTTCCGAATACATGGGTACATGATGATGTTTGCGCTTCATGTTTTGAAGATTTTAGTTGGTTACTGACATTAACGTCCAGTCAATTGACGATCAACGAGCGATTCCTTTTCGTTTGATTTAAAACAAAAGTCCATACTAAGTCACACGATGTGTGAACTTAAATTAATGGGAATTTTAGTAACCTACTTAAAGCCAACTGTATGTTAGTGATCAGTGATCACTTTGGAAAGTTTTTAACAAGACTGACCTACATGAAGTAACCACCAAATGTGAGGTAGACCCCTTTTATTTGCGTTTTCTTTGTCCTCCTGTTTATGCGTGCCAAGTGTAGTTATCTGGAGAGTGGAGAATGGTTGCAAGTTCATGTTATGTGATTGCTCATTTCAACATTGTCGAGAGTATATTTACTACTAGAATTTATTGGAGACAGAGAGAATATTGGCCTAATGGTAGACTGTAGCCATTGCATGCGCTTGTGTTTGTGAATGATACCACATGGTGGATGCTGCTTGTTGAAGAAATTGTACATGTACTATAGCTTGAAAGAGGATATACCAGTGACTAATTTACTTGTTACTACTTATATGTGCTATGTTTCATTATTACAATAATTTCTTCTATTACTAGCACTTACACTTTCCAATTAGAGTTATTTTTTCTTAAAGTTTTTCCTGCTATTGTAAGTGATCTGCGTATAGTAGTTTTTTATTTTTGTTTTTCATTATGAAAATATAGTGTTAATTTGATGCAGCACTTGCTTTCACGTGAAGAAAAAGAGTTCTTTAAGATGCTGAAGGAAAATGAAACTAGTAAGTTCCAAAGAAATCCTTCAGTCCGTGTTCGGCATCGTAAACGGTCAACTGAGGTAGGTCGCTATCAGGATTTTTCTTTTTTCTTAGATGCAAGTTCAATACAAACTTAGAAATATGATTGCTTCAAGCTCATTTCATGAGACTTTTAACGGTCGTATATGAATCTCCTCATAAGTACTAAGCAAATGCTTATATCTCCATTTGGTCACCCAGCTATTGATGGTGCTAGGTGGTTTCCACCCACTCACCATCTTGTGGTAAGTTAGTGCTTGATCTTTAAGCAAGTTAAAGTCACAAGATACTCGCTAAATAGCTTTCTCGTAATATCGTCATGGAATAATGTGTAAACTTCTTCATATTTTTAAGATATCATGAAAGCGAATAGGCAACTCCATATATGCTTATGTTATTATTCAAAAGCATTATTTTAGTGCCGCACGGAACACTTCATGATGTCCGGCATGTGCCATATCCATAAGGATCCGACACGGAGATGGCCAGCATGATCACGTTGCTGGTCGGCACATACGATGAGCAGATAGAATCACCAACCACCTCCGTCGTAGCCGCTTTTATCACCTCCGATGCCCTCGCCACCGCAACTTTGTTTTCTCTTTTTAAAAGAAAAAACAAATCTCTCAGAGAGAGATATAGGGGGGAGAGAGAGGAGGGGGGGGGAGAGCGAGCCAAGATAAATAGTGTCGTGAGAGAAAGAGACGAGAGAGAACAAAAAAAGAAGAGAGGAAGAACTGAGAGAGAGAGAGGGAGGGAGAGCAGTTTTTTTGTTTTTATTTTCAAAGATAAATAAATAAACGTTTTTATTATCAGTACGCTCAGCATGTCACGAGTTTGAAGTTTATCCAAATGCAACCGGCATGGCACGGAAAACCTTGTTCTAAACGAACAACCAAGAATACATAGAGACAGGTGCAGAACGACTAACTCTTGAGTATAACATGACTGGTTTAAACAAACACAATCAGAGCATTATAAAACACATAGTAGCTAAGGCAAAGAACCTTAGAAATCTATTGAAGATTCTTATTCACTGCTGGAGTAGGAGGAGAAGAAAAGATAGGTGGATTTGGGCCATGTAAAAATGTGGAAGTGGAGGGTGCACAAGTATTTACTGGCACAGGCAATGGTCCCAAAAGAGGAAAGGGAATTGGTGGTGGAAATGGGAATGGTATTTGCAGAAGATGAAAGTTCATTTTCCAAGGTTGTCATGTTTCTCGATTGTGACAACATGTCATTCTTCTCTGATTCAATGCCTAGCTTGTGCATGGGAAGAGCTATTGCAGATAACCAGGAGGAGAACAATGGAAGTGATGATCTGAAGCATGGTCCTTGCTTGGGACTTCGGGATGATCTCAATGGAACCATGCTGACAGTTATTTATCGATATAGATATCTAGTAGTTTATGGAAATTTGTTGTGAAAAAGAAAATGCAGTGGTGATTTCTTTGTAGTGCTACTTTGAGAGTGAAACTAAAGGGTGCATTTCAAATCATAAATGTTGTTGACTCATGCATCAATTTCCAGGCCTTCAATTCCAATGTTAACGGAGAGTGCAGATGGGAGTGACCTTCCGCATTGTTGGTTCAAGGGATGCATTGTATAGTATCCAATTTAATGAAGTAACTAAAGCAGCCCATCTTTGCTGTGTTCTACAAAGAAGCTGTGTTTGTTGGAGATCCTGTCTCTCCTGCAAAGAGAGGAAACATCCTGTAAGACGCATAGTGCTGGTGCCGTCCATATAGTGAGTTTGAGATTAACCATGAAAAAATTGCCGAGAATTTGGTCTAATTGCTGACTCCTATTATTTTGAACTTTTTTCAAGAATTAATGTTTTCAAATTGCTCTCTGTTAAGACTAATTTATATATGATCAGTTCACGGGCCGAAGTATCATGCATTGAGCATAATCATTTGCAAACATCATTATACTATATTAAGACTAATCATTTTGAAAAAAAAAATTGTCACAGTAAGGACCATTTGTACAGTATATAAGATTATGATATCTATCTAATACAACAAATAATAGAATATTATTTCAATTTAACTAGTTAGATTTTTTTTTTTTCGAAAAACTTATCATTTTTGTTATAGTCAATGTTCTTGTTTTCCTTGTACAAGATGGTTGAAAAGCATAATATGAATTATCTGGTGCCAAATAATGGTTGATTTTGCTTTGCAGGTTTTACCAGATCCAAATAACTTGGTCACGTCCAACTTGCTTCTCCATGATCAAAACAAGTACAAGTCCTTGTGTACTCGGGTTTACTCTCATCGCTATGGATGCTAGCCGGATTCTTATTGGTTCTATACATGGGTCATCTTTGTATAGTGGGCTTGATTATGGCCATCCAGATCTTTATGGCAAGGGAGCTCTTTAATTTGCGTAAAAGCGCCAATGAAGATATCCAACTTCCTGGGTTCAGACTTTTGAACTGGTATAGTGCAAATTTATGATCATTGTAATCTCTTTACATGGAGGAGAGATTAGTTCCATTACAAGTTACTTTTCATAAAGATCATTATGATGGTGTCATCACATGATTTTTTAAACGTGATTGCAGGCATTTCTTCTTTACAGTCATTGTTCTTTGCTTATGGACGTTTTCTAAGCCAACAGCTTGTTAATACAGTAACTTCAGATAAGTTATTGTATCGGCTTGTGAGCTGGATCATTAAGTATCACATGTTCATCTGCTATTTTCTGTATATTTCAGGTTGGATCTACTTCTCATGCATTTTTTACGACAATAACTTGTCCATTTCCTACTCATGCACAGACATGTTCGATTTCATTGGTTTACAGTTAGGTTCGACAGGTTTTTGCTTTTCATACAGATAATGTATTCCTATATGTCTTTTCTAGGGTTCATGTGGTTCATTCTCACATTAAAGAAGAAGAAGAGATACAAGTACCAGTTCAGCCAATACGCTTGGACACACATGATACTGCTTTTGGTGTTCGCACAATCCTCATTTACAGTAGCAAACATATTTGAAGGAATATTCTGGTAAGTATCTTTAGTGTGTGTGTGTGTGTGTATATATTGTAATTCCTAATTGCGAATTATCAAAAGTAAAGGTTGTATACATTAATGAAAATTTTGACTAGTCAGGGATCAGTTCTCCAAAGTTTTGATTTGCTCTGTTCCCTCTTTTCTTGTATGTTGCTATTAAACTTCTTCAATTGATCTTTGTAGACAATTTTTTTTTTTTCTTTTCTTCTTTTTTTATAACTTCCTTGATTGTACTAAGATCACAATGTGCAGGTTTCTTTTTCCAGCTTCGCTTATTGCTATCAATGATGTTGCTGCGTATTTCTGTGGATTTTTTCTTGGTAGAACTCCGCTGATCAGGCTTTCTCCAAAGAAAACATGGGAAGGCTTTATTGGTGCATCCATTGTAACCATAATATCTGCAGTCTGGGTGAGGCTTTTAACACCTTGTTGTACCAGCTGTACTTGATGTAGTATCATGAGGTGTGTGTGTGTGTGTGTGTATATAATGCTTTGCTCCTCCATCCTCCTCATAATTTTAAAACTTAAAACCCTTTTCTTGAAAACAATGGTCAATGAATGTTACATGAGTACTTATTGAATTCTTTAAACAACCAATCTACTTTTTTGGTTCTTATCAATGCTAATTTTTGCAGCTAGCGTATGCCTTTGGCCAATTTCAATGGCTAACTTGTCCACGTAAGGTAATCTAGATGAATGTCTATGTGAGGTCAATCTTATTTTCATTCGGATATTATATCTTACAGGCTAAAAAACGACAACCTTTCACTTTATAATTTGTAGGATTTATCTGTCAGGTGGCTTGAATGTGATTCAGGTCAGCTGTTTCAGCCAAAGTATTATCCTTTACCAGAATGGGTTGGCATTTGGGTAAGAAATTAACTTCTATGGTACTCTATTTGTTATTTAAAAGATTGAACAACTTTAAAAGAACATGCTGTTTACATTATTATCTTAATCTTTTAACAAAAAGAAATAATGTAGTCGACTTCCTTTTTCCAATTGTTGGTAGATCATACTAAATTGTTTTCTTGTTTAGACATGAGTTTTCATGTATGTACCGGCAATTTACCTGCATTTTGGTGCGGATTATTGTTGAAATTGTGTTAAGCTTGTCTAAGCGATGTCAGAATCAACTACTTACATAACACAATGAGTAGAGAGTATGCATTGATAAATGTCGTCGTAGGTAAGCGGAGCATAGATAAGATGTGTAGAGATAATCTTTTTATCGTCACCAGAGTGGATGATATTAACGATGACAACCTTAAAGAATTGACAATTTTGGTTCCTGGAACCCTATGTTCTTAGAAAAAGTGTATAGAATTTGAACATTATAATGTGCCAGAAGTGGGGTGAACTCAATGGCGCACAAGTAAGAGCCCACTTCTCCCGGCGCATTGGTGTGGGTACAAATCCTGGCAAAGCAGGAGGGAAACTTTCTCCACGAGTTAGCAGGTACGAGCGCGTGTAACCCACCTAGAGCATGAGTGATGGAGCGCTTTGTGCACTAGGTTCACCTTTTTAATGCCAGAAAGTCAACTCCCCTTCTATAGAGAGTATATAATTATTGGTGTCTAAAACATTTGTACATACGTATTTGGTAGCAGCTTGGGATAAAGAATATAAAAAAAAGGACAACTGACATTTTCTATGGACAGGAAACTAACTTTTGGTAGAGAAAGATGTAACACTTATAATTGCATTATTAATTGTTTTTCCTCATCTATTCTATTTCTTTGTCATATTGTTTTCTTCATGCTAGTTGTTTAAAAGTTCACTACCTTCAGATGTTTTCTTGTCAATGGTAAATATAGTTATTAAGGAGCAGTGACAAAGTGCTAGTCATCTTGAAAAATGAAAGTTTTAAGTAAGCTTAAGGATTGTTTTGACCACAATACATTCTTTACTTTTCAGTTTTCTTGGAAAGAAGTACCAGTTACGCCTGTTATGTGGCATGCCTTAGCTTTTGGTCTGTTTGCATCAATTATAGCACCGTTTGGGGGTTTCTTTGCAAGTGGCTTCAAACGCGCTTTCAAGATCAAGGTTTTTAATACAATTTGTAGTCCACTCCCAATAGGAAATGCTTATCTTGTTTTTATGATCTTAAATTAGTAAAGTTCATATTCTTCTATTCTATTTAGGATTTTGGTGGCAGTATTCCTGGCCATGGTGGTTTTACAGATAGGATGGATTGCCAGGTATGTTGTTCATGAGCTAATTGTTAGTTATTGAATTATTGAATCGGCATTAACCAATCCGACTTTCCATTATATTTCATCCTTTATCATGATAATTTCTTGTTCTCTTCCCTCTTCTTGTTTTTTTCTACATGGAAAATTTTACAACGCAAAATCTGCATATTTTTGTCTGTTAGATGGTCATGGTCATGTTCGCATATATCTACTACCAGTCTTTCATAGTAACAGAGACCGTATCCGTTGGCACGATCCTTGATCAGGTACTCCTTTTAACTCTTGTTTTGTTTCTTGCGCTTGTTTGATCCCTTTTACCTCCGTCGTAAGCTTTTGCTTTCGTAGATCCTGAGGAATCTTACACTTGAAGAACAGCATCACCTATATGTGGAGCTAGAGAAGATAATTCAACAAAGAGAATTTGTGCAACTTTGATTAAGCCAGCCTGCTTACATTACATTTCTTTCTTCCATGATTAGAAGTATATACTGTTCGAAAGCGAACTATGCGGAGTTTAAAAGCGAATGGCTGATTTTGAAAGAAATTTGGTAGAGTGTTTGGGTCTGCTAGATTGTACAGAGCTTATCTGATAGTATGAACTGTGGTCGAAGTGCTCGTCGCCAACTTCTTCTCAAATAGAAGTTGTATAGCTTATTAGAAAAAATCTCTTCTACTTGATATTTTCTCCTAGCTTTGTTGAAATACTTTAGTTTGAACATCAAAAGTTTCATAATATGTATAATGGTTTTAGTAACATAGATTCTCGTAAACAGAGACCGATTAGCAGATGTGAGATGATAGAACTGAACCCTCTTATGAAAGCAAGCAAAGATCCGCGAAGTTTAGGAACGGGGTTCAAATGGCTGGACTGTTCCTGATCGCAACACAATGTCCTACAACCAGTGGGCAGAGGAGGACAGCTTTCATATTGTGTAGCATGTTCAAGTGCCAATGCATCAAAACAATTTAAAACGCGATATGAACTTCAAAGCATCAAAATATCTATTTAAAAATATTTTTTAGAAAAATTTTTAACATAAAAGTTATAAAACTCATCAAAATCTATAATTTTTATATTGAATTTTTTTTAAAAAAATACTTTTAAATAATTATTTTAAAAATTAAAAGTAATGTAAAAATAATTAAAATAAAGTACTGCAGTGAAAAAAAAAAGTTAATACGAGAGGTTGCGGTGAATTTTATTAGCAGGTGTAGATTAAAGTGATATTAAAATTTAATATAGAAAGTGAAATGCAATTTTCCGTAAAATAAATTCTTGCAAGTAAGGAATCTAACATAAGTAGGGGCGTTAAAAAAAAACCAACTTGAGGACCCGAATAGATCCGACCCTATCCGAAGAATTTGGATCGGATCTGTTCGGGTCTCGGGTCGGGTAGGGTCTGAAAGATAGACCCGAGGCTCGGGTTGGGTCCCTTCCGGGTCTTAGTTGCTGAGATCCGACCCCAACCAACCACCAATATGGCCTCTTACGTTTAACTGTTTACTTATGACCTTTTTAAAATTTCGGCCGGAAACCCATAATATATGTATAGTATATGCATAAGTGTTACTGTGTTAGTGTTAATGTTAACCTAGATCATTTTGTTTTGATTTTGGTTATCCTCTGCTGCCGCCTCCCTCCTAGGCTCCTACCCGTCGACTCTCTCTCTCTCAGTATCTCTCTCTACTCAATCCAAAACCCTCCTCGCCCAAATCACCGCCCTCACCGGCTCGCCCAATCGCCCGCACTCGCCGGCTCGTCCGATCGCCAGCACTTGCCGTCGCTGGCTCGCCCACTCGCCCGCACTAAATTGCTGGCTCGCAGCTCGCCTATTCTCCCGCACTCGCCGCCGACCTAATTATAAGTATCAGGCTTGCGACTTAGAATTGTACAAGCTCTCCAAGATAAAGGTGGTAAGGAAGTCGATCTCACAGGTGCTGACTGCTGACGGTGATTTCACGAAAGTAGAAGGCAGTGCTGAGGGAGGCTTACAAGAAGAAACAAGTACATCATGCTTGAGCGCTGGTTTCTCAAAATGATCGAAGCATACTCTTTGATTCAGTTCAGGTAAGTATTAGATAAACTGGATTGTTTTGGTTTAGGAAAACAGATCGATTCCGTTTCATTCAGCTCATATCACCAGCCAGCTGTTCTTCTTTTTCCCCCTTTTAGATAATGATAATACTGCTTTCATATTTCATGATCACTAGCTTTTGCAGATTACATAATACCTATCATAATTTGGTTGTCTATTTGTTTGTGGCAAACCCGAACCGGACCCGGACGCAGACTGGACCTGACCAGACCCGAACTAGTCGGGTCGGGTCGGGTTGGTCGGTCTGAGCTCGGGTCGGGTCTGTATGGACCCGAACCCGACCCGGCTTTGAACACGCGTAAAAGCGAGTGCTCAGTAACTTTGGAGAATATGAAATAAGTGAAGCAAACGAGTTAAAGAAAAGCGGAAGAATGAAAATGGTGGAAATATACGTTTAGATCTCATTATTTAGTTGGGATAAAAAAAGAAAAAAAAAAACTATTCTGAAAAAACTTTAAAACATAATATAAATAATAATTTGATATTACTAATAAATTAATAATATGTGTTATGTATGTTAATATTATTACAATTAAAATATAATATATATTAAAGATTTATAATTTCTTAATAGTATATTTGTATTATTACATATTACTAATATTATATTATTTAATAAAATTATTAATTATTAATATTAATATATGATTAACAATATATTGTGTTATTATTAATATTATTATTTTAACAACATACTAATATATTTTATTATAAATAATATTATATTAATAATATATTAATATATTTTATTATTATTAATATTATATAAAATTATATATTTTTTTCACTTCTCTGCAATTTGAAGATAATGGAAAAAGTGCAAAAAAAAAAAAAAAAAATAAAATGAGTAGTAGTTGAAAATCGATCTTTTTAATTTTTTTTGTTTCAAATAAATAATAAAAGTAAAGCAAGTGGGACAAGTGGAAAGCACTTGTGTTTAGTATGGTTCTAGAAAGATGTCTAAAATTGATGGATGATGGTCAGCATTTGTTAAACGATGTTGGTGACGGGGCAGCCGGGCTCATTGATACCAATTATAAATTCTCTTTTCCTTTGAGATAGTATATATCATTATTTAAATAAGAGGAGGTTGGAAATAGGTGTTTTGGCCCAAATATTTCAGTATTTTAGAGTTTTATTTAGAGGCATTTAGAGATGCTAAGTTTGTTTGGGGGCGACTATTCAGATTAGTTAGTCAGGTTTAGGTCGGAATTAACCCTAGATATCTGTTGCTACTTGCTGGATGACCCAATTAATTCTAGGGTGACGCAATCTGACTAGATTAGCTAGAATAAGTAATTTAAAAAGAAAAAAAAGAAATCTATAAACTTATCCAATTCGAGCAGATTAAGGTGTGTTTACTTTCGTTTCTATTGACTAAGAAAAAGGTTAGTCAGCCAGAATATATGCAGCAAATACAAACCTATATTTTTATAGGCAGCAAAAATACATCGTAGGAAGCAAATACAAACGTATATTTATAGCCAGCAAATACATATATTTAGGCGAAACAATACACGCTAATTTAAGTATCATTGTCATCATCAAACAAGACAATGAACAAGATTTATTCTTTTCACCTCCATATATCATGGTAGCTAGCTTACGTATCTGCTATAGCTTCACCTTACGTCGCGGTGTCACTTAGTAAGAACCAGCTACAACGACACCATATGCGCCGACGGCGAGGACGACGATCAGAGGCACGATGGTGACGAACATCCCTATCATGGCGATAAGAGCACGGGAACGGGAAGGTTTCCGAGCGAGCATGACGCGAAGCGCCAGAAGCCACAGTGAGGAGAGGAACAGAAAGACGACGGCGAAGAAGTAGATTATCAGCAGGCCCCGGTGCTTGAACAGTGACTTTGGTGGTCTCGAAGCAGCTCCGAGGGACAAGGCCAGCATCAGTGAACCTTCCACCGACAGAATCTCTGTCATCCAGGTTTGTTCTGAGACGAAGGCGGCGTTGATATTGTTGCCGGATTCAAGGTCTGTGTCGCTCGCCATGAACTGAGAGAGAGAGGCTTGGAATGAGGGGGTCGGCCTCTGCTTGCGTTTTGTATACTAATCATCTTTTTATAGCGAAAGTACTACCGTGTTTTTTTTCTTTGTTTTTTTTTTTTTTTTTTTTTTTTTTGTTTCAAAAGGATATATTTGGATGGTTGATAATTTGGATGGTTGATTTTGAAAGCTGATTTGGCATTCACACGTATGATCCATCTACGTGCGTTGCTCATGTAATGGCCCTAATGGCATTGCCTACGAATCTTTACAGTTCGTGCTTGAATGCGTTTTCAGGAAATTGGAAAATGAATGATAAGATGCCACGTGTATGATGTTACTCCATTGTTTAAAACATGACTGATATATGCAATTTGGATGGATGGAGGAGTTACCAAAAGTGCAGTTCCATATACTTGTGAAGTAAGTAGGTGTACTTTTGGACTGTCAGTCTCTTTTTCCTCCTTTTTTTTATTTAAATAGGACATCAGTCTACTTGCTCTGTTCCTTGATTTTGTTGACTTTTTTTCTGACTCAATGAATGAAGCGTTGTGTTGGATTTTCACCACAGTTTTTCTAGAAAAAAGAAAAAAAGACTTTTTCATGCCTCAACGATGAAGGTCCGAACTCCCGATGGGTTATGTACATCTCACCTTCCAAGATGTTTTTTCTATTAATTTGTAAAAAAGTCTCATATATAATATTATTCTTTTGAAGAGTATTAATTTAATGTGAAATGATTGTGTAAAAAAATCCAAAAATCATCGTGATGTGTTATTTCTAAGTCGTTGACGCGATCTGCAAGTTCTTTGGCCTTCTTTAAAGTGCAAACCGTTTGACGGTTTTATTCTTTACTATCCATATAAACAGGAAAGGACAGAACCTTCCGGTCTTCTCTATCTTCGTTTCTTCTTTTCCCAATCGATTTTTATTTTATGTGATTGTAGAGGAAGCGGTCTCTCAATCTTTTAATAAATTTCAGGGATGATAACCAGACTCTGCTTCTATTTGCTGTTGTTCATACATATTACCACCAAGTTTCTATTTACCTAAGTGTAATAAATTCAACCCCTATGGATTAGATGGCTGATGAGAAAGCTGGAAATGTAGTTTCTCAAGTTTTTGAGAGGACAATAACTTTTTTTATCATGTTTATTTTTCAAAACAATTATTTTGAAAAAAAAAGCATCTCCTAACGACCATCAGAATAGATAAATTTACAAATGACACCAACAAATATTACTCCGACGAAGCAGTCCCAGATAATCTACCACATTAAAGTTTTGACCCAGGTAGCGAGAGCCAAAATGGATCACAATGGCATATGAGAATACACAGTATCTCACACCATCAAAAGGGTAGCACAGATTCCCCTAATCCTACAGACAGTTTACATCAAAATTCATATGATAATAACAAATGAGTTTAGCAGAGATAACAAGGAAAACCATAATAATTTACTCCTTCAATACCCAACAGCTACTAAGGGGTTAGAAAAGAGTTCATCCAAAGTTGAGAATACTAGTCGGCATCTTGGACAAGTAATCGGTGCTTGCTCTCCATAATTCATTCCAGCCAGCTCCATAATACCAGGAAAATTCCTTCACAATCTTCATTAAAATGCCTATCAATTAACACTAGACTTAGCTGATGACATCTGCAATATATGGTAATTTGAAGAATTACTATGAATCTGAGGCACAGATTAGAATTGTTTTTATCGACCAGCTTTTATAAATATTATCAGTAAGGAATTTGGGATATTTTCGTCAGATTAGCAGATCAGAGGCTTAGAATGACATTGGCACGGTCTACTAAAACCATAGACGAAGCTAAAAAATAAGGGTAAATTTCTCATTATTAGTGAAAATAGGAAAAATAGTGAAAAATCAAATAACAGCAAAATTAAACTGGGCTGATCAGCAAACATATATTGGTGTGTGGCTTGAAAGCAAAAAGGGTTTGCATATTACAAACTCAATACACTTATAATGCATTAGTAATTGTTTGACGAAGTTACTTTTCGTTCTAATGCAAACAATTTTAGTAATTTTTATTACCTGCTAGATATCCACATCGCTATCTCCGTCTACCATCTTAGAGTCGGCCTTCTCCACATCCACATCCTCATCTTCCCCTTCATACTGAAATAGGCAGTGAAAATACAGTTAGATGATATTCTGCATTTTCCTGTCACTTCACCAAATAATGATATGATTAAACGAGCCAACTATTCCTTTCATCCCAAAAGGCACCACCAAGACAAGATTCCATGCAATTTTCTGCGGATATTCATACATATGTACTAGTCATTTGCTAGATTACTAAGCTTACATCTTACTGTAGACGATCGTGATATATAGAGGACCTAAAGAGAGTTCGAAATAAAATCCTGAATCATGTACGCCGAAATTCAGTTAGCCATTGCCTTCCCTAGGCATCTCAGCTATCTTTGGCAAAATATGAATATAACAAGGGCATACCTCTAATTCTAATATAATGCAACTAGGCGCTTAGTTTGAAGTTCAGTATGGAATAATTACCTTGCAGAATATATAAACACAGACAAACTCCACGCACACGTTCCAGTTACAAATGTAAACAAAATAATCGATTTCAGATAGGTTTCAGTTTATATATTTTAATACATGCACTTTAAACAAGCGTGAGATTGTTTTAGATAGGCTTTGGTTCATGTGTTTTAATACATACATGCACTTTTAAACAAGCCTGAGTCTAATTCACCATGTTTGTTACACCTGCAGAATGGTTGGAAGAATTATTATATTGAAGTTCAAACTTCAAAAGTTACCTGACAATTCCAATAATTGCACTCAATGTACCAACATCTACATCCATTTAAGTCACAGACTGGAACTGCGCATAGAGTAAAGAAGTGCCCGCCCAATTACAGGGTCCAAGTAACTGAACAACCTAAGCGGTTGGGCAGCTAACAAATCCAGTTGATATTATTGACGGATCAAGGACACAGTCAAAGATCTCTTAAATTGTAAAGTTTTGAGCAGGAAAGGAACTATCAATATTTAACGCGAATACGACGACCAGAAACTACTTCATGGAAACTTTTTTGTTACCTGCCTATAAGCATTCCCAGTATTTCGAGGAGGTAAGGGAGGAATAATAGATAACTTTGGTCTGTCATCAAGAGTTCCATCATCTATGTCTAGCTTTTCGTCAAATTCAATGAGCTCATCAACTGCATGAGCAGCCATACTAGTTGGAGGCAGCAAATGTCCTGCCTCAGCACTCTTCACCTGCCAATTTCAAAAGCTAAAAGAGTAAGTTAACAGTCTACAGTCCCTACCGTAGTTAAAGGCATGAAGAATCATATGTAATGGTTACACGCACACATCACACACACACACGCATATATATATATATATATATATATATATATATATTATATATATATATATATATATATATATATATATATATATAGAGAGAGAGAGAGAGAGAGAGAGAGAGAGAGAGAGAGAGAGAGATTATATGACCTTTCTAACAGGAGTAGAAGGACTCGGCTTAGCTTGCTTATGCTTGTTTTCACCTGCCATCCATTTTAAATCACCCTTCCTAACTGAAATCTCCTTTAGTTCCTCCATGTTTTTGTTACTATTTTCTGCATGTCTTAGAGGTTCTTCGGATCTAACCAGCTTCTCTGCTCTGGTTGTCACATCGTATATTCTCCCTTTCTTTGACAAGCCCCCTGAAAAAGAATCTTCACATTAGACAGATGCAAAAAAGAGAACAGCAATTTACTTGAAAGCAAGACCATGCATTCTTAGAGACATCGTAGCAAAAGAAAATTGACGGGCCACATTAATACGGATATGCGGCATCATAACATGAAATATAATTATATGTTATAAGCAAAGCAAAAGGATAAACAAAATTGGCAGGCAAAAAGGGGAGCACCGTGGAAATTCTGCACTGAATTGACAACCAAAGCTGTTTAGTACATAACTTCGCTGGGTTTCAGTCATACCCTTCATTGCTTTTCTTAAGTATAGGCAATAAAAAATCTAAAACAAAGAAGATATAAATACCGAATTAAGTATTGACAATTAAATCACCTTTTCCGGAGTTCACAAAAGTTATATCCACCAATTCATAACTACTGTTTACAACACGCTGTATCATATCGGGAGCAAATTCGCAACTTGCGCTCTAATAATCACTACTGTCAAACCGTGTTAAATAGTTTAAAACGTTTGGATTAAACTAAACCTCCTTGGAAGATATGCTGTCAGTCTCACCTCTCTTGTGACGTGCATATAGAATCTGATATTACAATGCCATAGCACAAAGCCTTTAGTAGCATTCACTCTCATGAAGAGAGTTTCGAGGATGTTTGCTCCTTTTATAATCATTACAGTTCTAGGGGATTGACGCTATCAATCAGGAAGTTTTTTCACAAACCAAACCCTGACAGTTTGAAATATATTGAAAAAGAAACCAGAAAAACTGCACTACTACTAGCCCAGCTGAATTGACAGATTAACTGTTGAATGGCCATTCAGATCAGCTTTTGAAAATTTGAGAGCAGATGGTACTCTCATGTGTCTGAGTAATTAATGACATTGAGGTTTTGTCAATACAGCATCTTTAGAAAAAATGATGTGATTACAACATATGAAGTGAAAAAAAAAATCAACTAGAAGATAATATTCCATTGGAATGTAAGGTAACTAATATGATCCAACAACTACACATACCAATTTTTCTTTCATCACCCATCACCAAGTATTCACGAGGTCTTTTCTTGACTGAAGATGTATTGTTTTGAAACTCATCTTCTCTTCCACTAGTGCGGTGGTCGCCATTAGCATCTTCTTCGCTAAAGAAGTAAATGCTCGAATCATCTTCATTGGTCGAAGGTTTTAGGATATCTAAACCAAGCTCATTGAATATTCCTTGAAAGCGAGCTTGTGACCTGCCAATTTCATCAATAAATTGTTGTTTAAGTAACCTCAGAGTATCTACTTCAAAAAACAAAAAGAAAAAGCTATAAAATCTGATTAAAGAACAAGTTAAGAATTATATAAGCTTCAACAGAATGTAGGCATACCTTTTCAGCTCCTCTTGTGCCTTCAAGTAACGCCCATGAGCTTTCAAGAACTTCTTTACTTTAGAAGTTACCCTAAAAAGAGAAGGAAAAGATAACTACGGATAGTTTTCCATAGAAGATAATAATATAATAATATGGCATGCTAAATAACAGCCATTTGTAATGGTAAGAAATAAAGACCTTTTACAGTCTTCTTGTTCTCTAGTGAGCCGTATCTCAAGGTCTTTTATCCTGCTAGAAAGCTTGTTTGATTCATCATCCTTATCCTCCAAAGTTTTCTATTACAGCAGAGACAGGTTAAATACTCATAAAATATGGAGGTTGACAAAAAGACAGCTATAGATGGTAGTTCACAACTTATAGCATGGCCAAGCCACTTCAACGAAAATTTAGATGGTTTAATATGTACAGTGTTATGGAAAGATTACACCATTAGAAGACTATAAATGTGCAAACTATCTTAGGAATATTTATAGTTGAACATTTTGCCAAAGAGTGCCCCCTAAAATCACTCTTAGCCAAAGAGTGACACCCTAATTTGATTTGGCCTTTTAGTGCCCTTTTGCGAAAATGCCCTCATCTTGGAAAAAAATGAATATAAAGAAAAAAAAAAGGATTTTGATATGTTCTACAACTTTTGTATTAAAAAAATCTTTTTTCAAAAAACATATCTATATAGGTGGTTTAAGGCCGAGAAGTTACTAGTTACAAATCCTTTGGAGCCTCAAAAGACATATTCAAAAATATTTTTCAAATACAAAAGTTATAGAGCATACCCAAAAAAAAATTTATTCAAACTTTTTTTTTCAAAACAATACTTGTACATATGGTTTTTGGAGTAAGTTTGTAAGTTGTTCGAAAGAGGGTATTGCCGTTTTTTCAAGTAGTTAAGGGCGCTAAAACACCAAAACTGATTCGGGGGACTCTTTTTAACCAAATCCTATTTTAAAGGGACACTCTTTGGCAAAATGCCTTTATAGTTTTATATGCCACCTTATTACCTGAAAGTTCTGTATTTAGTCAAAGTCCTAATTAGGGTAGTGTTCGGACTTTGGTAGGAATCTGTATATATGGATATTCTCTTCTATTTTGATTAAGGAAGAATAAACCTGTATAGTTATTTATTATTATTGTCTCCTCATTAAAAGTATGCTAAATCTAGGTACTAAAGGATAGTGGATACCAGGTCGCATGTGCTTATCTCGCTGCAGGGAAACAACCAGGGAACATGTCCTATTCGGTTATCACATACTGCTTAGAGAATGCGCCCCACCCCCCCCCCCCCCCCCCCCCCCCAAAAAAAAAAAAAAAAACCCATGTTCCACTTTTTTTTTGCACTGTTATAATGAGCATGTTGAAAGCCTATAAAATGAATGCAGTGTAAAATCTCCTTTTTTTTCCTATAATAGTAATACACGTATATTTCTTGTTTAAACAAAACAATCAAGGTATAAAAGTGTTATCAGGCCACTTGTGTAGTATGAACAGTAGTGTAAAAGATCATAGAATTTTGTAATTTGGTTTAAGCAAATATAACAGTAACAAATTTGCCCAAGGCTACGGTACTAGTTAAATGAAAAACAATGCAGCCTTATTTATAATTATAATGATTGTTGCTATCACCTTGAAATTGCCAACAGTTCAATATATATAAAATGAACCTCCCTAAGCAGCCAAAAACACTCAATCCAATTGCTTCAGTACTTACGCATCACAAAGAGTCCGTTACCTCACTACTATTTAATGTCCAAATAGGTGAGATTTCAGAAAAATTCAAGCAAACAGTTTTCTGATGATGGTATAAAAAAAGACAATGTAGCAGGCATAAACTAGTGCAATACCAACAATTACACAATATTATCATATCTCCTTTGCCAGTTCTAGTAGATTAAGGATTACAGAAAGAAGGAGAGGTGTAGCCGAGAGAAGCATGATATAATGACCTTAAGCTTTACTTTCTCATCCTCAAGCTTTTGAATGTCCCACTGCAGGTGTTTCAACTGCAAGTGATGGATCAGCCAACAAAGATAGGTATCAATGCTGATACATAGAGAACATTATGCACTTAAACATATTATCTGTTCCAAGTCATTAAGAGAAAATTAAAAACCTCTTCCTCAAGTTCATCTTTCTCATCATCTAACAAAGACTTGTCATCTTTTCCAATGTCTTCTGCGTCACTTTTTGTCTTATAGCTTGCAGAATCATCACTTCGCGCACCCAAAGAGAGCTGCTTCCTATGCTTCCCCTCACTGCAGTCAATCATCAGCTTTGAGAAATATAAGGAATTCAGCCAAATACCGCAAATTACAAAAATGCCAATGCTGATCATTTTCCGATGATTTCATGGACCAGGTACACCATACTCCCTAGTGATCCTAAATTACTAATGCTGCACATCCATCAATATCCAATAACAAATGGGGACAACACCTTTAAATATATCAACTTGACTACGAAACCTCCATAATTAGCAAGTCAACAAAAAGGACGCAGAAAACTAAACTAATCACCCCAAAAAGAATATGGTCAACACCTACTAACCCCTTTGAACACATCATGGTCGGAATTTGAACAATAGACAACAAAGAGAAGCAATACAAAGGGACATGTTCTATGAAAAACAAAAAGGAAGGGAAATTATCTTAAAGAAAAAAAAAGGTCAAATAAACTAGTAAGAACCTTTTTAAAGGTATGTCACCGCAAATGATTCAAAGTTATTTATATGCAGACTAAACTAGCCTTGGATACCCTAAGCTTGCTGGGAATCAGGCTTATTCAATACAGATTTCCAGGTAACTAAACTTTACAAGGCCTATGACTTAAATCCTCTCTAGGTTTTCAGCTCTAAGATTAACTTACTGCAACAAAAACAAACATACAATCAAATTCATACCAATAAAAATGACCTACAGATACCTGTTCAGGAAACTAATTATTAGTAAATTTGTAACTCCTATATTGCAGCAGCAGCTCTAAGAAAGCACAATGTATAGTAATAAACAAATGTAAGGGAGGCCTTAGGAAGCAACAAAAGCTTCTATATATGTAAGAAAACTTATCAGTAAAAGTGATCACTTACCGATGCCTAGGAGGAGATCTTGAAATACTGTGCCCTGCAGCATAAATTACACGTTACACATAACAAGTTCGACCTGGTATTATGGAACTAACAACTCTTAAAAGAAACGTATAAGCATATTGGAAGGAACTTTACTCCTATCACGTGAAGTTGGTCTCTGACTATGAAAAGCTTGATGACCTCTTCCATCTCTCTCAAGAGAATACCTTCTGTAAGGAGAGTGCCTCCTTTCAAGTCTGTCTCTCAAATCCCCACTTCTATAATCCCTCCTACCTGTAACATGGGCAAATTTAAGAATTCAAGATAGAAGCGAGTTTCAGAACTCATTTCCTTCTTCCAAAGACAAAGTAAGACACTTCTGACCCAGGCATATTCTTAAGCTTACCCTTACAACCAGTATGAGAAATTCAGTAATGAAAAGTGGGATTGCCTCCTTGCCAATTTCCAACAGGCATTGAACTAAGTGCCCAAATATTTATAATAGTTATAGAAACACCTGTGTATTTTCTACGAAGCAGAAGTATAGAAACACCTGTGTATTTTCTATGAAGCTGAAGAATCTTTTGATAACCAAATAATATTTGAAATAAGCCAGAGACCTGTCTTCTCTGATCAGAGAAAGGATATAACCAGACTTGAACACAGTTCCTCAAGCAAGTATAGAAAGAAAGTTCTGTGCTGCCAATGCTGTTGTAAAATAACTGCTCACCAGATTAATGAATTCCAAAAGATAAATCTCCGATGTTTGATAATGGATGACTGATTCATATGATGAACTGACAATGAAGTCGACTTAACATGAATAGTGAGTTGGGACAAATGTAGAGTGACAGCCAATATTGACGTAAGAGCACATGTAACATATTGAACCACTAATCAGGTACTGAAACCATGCCTTCCACTTATATAAAGAATCACTTCCACCCTGTACTATAAGCCCAAATACCAACTGTTTCTACCAAGGAATGTCTCGATACAAGTCATCTTCATTTGCAGATCACATTAAATATTTTTGCAACCAAGCCAATGCTCCAGAACCACTTAAGATGAAGATTGCCATTAGTGGTACTAGTAAATGCTGTTGGCAAGGTACTTTGTAGATGTGATTCATAACAAAGTCAGAAAAAGGATGATAGTTTCACGTCACACCTCTGCAGCCATATCATGTGATCAAGCTTACGCAACAAAAATCAGAACCTAGCATCCCCTGCAAGCAGTTTTCTCAAACAAAAAACGTTCTAATGTGCTATAAGTACTTGTCCTGAATCGAAAAGGTGAAACAACAAACAAGGGAGATTTGCACAATAAACAAAGAACATCACCACAAAGAGCAAATCTGCTTTATGAAGATATAAAGAAGAATCAACTTTATAATATCTAAACAAGGACCCCCCAGAACTTCAACATTCAGCTCTTGAGATACAACCATAATGAACTTAAGTCCAAGATTCCAAATTGCCCCTTCATATTTGAACAACAATCTCTCTCAATTAACGTTCTTCAAAGATCACCACATATATAGCTTTTCTCATTTTATTAATAGAAGGCCTGAAAACCACAGGCTAAGAGCATAATTTGTAATGATATTCCAAATAATCAATCCTCTTATACTCCAAAAGAGACCATACACTGCAGGATATAGCTATACGCAGGGGTAAGGAAAAAAACCTACCACAATACATATTTTAGCATCGTTAATGATACTATAGTTTCAAAACAAAAGGTGCAGACTTCCTGAAAGTCAGCCGAACAGCATCAACAAACAATCGCTCATTTGGCACGAGAGTATGGTTGGTTTTTTATTTTATTTTATTTTATTTGCTTGTAAAGTCCTTCTAAGTAACTAACATATAAATCTTATTTCCGAGAAGCTCTACCGTAATTTACAACCGTAATTGACTCCTTATAAGACATAAGCTATTTTTATTCTAACTCATGTAGCATAAAAATATTTTTAAATGGTACGTAATTTACTAGCACCCGTAAAACTGACACTAAAAATAAGAGCTTCGCCGTACAACTTAGAAGCTATTCATTATGGCTTACATTCTTATTTCACCAAGACATGCTTTGGCAGAAAGGTTACAAATCTGACAATTATTAAAACTGCGCACTAATTACCATTGGATTACATGCACGAAATGCACAGAATCAGTGAGATTCATGAAAATATTAACGGGTTAGACGAAGATCTGTATTATAATGACCAAGATTTAGAGACCTGGATAACAATTAGCAACGAATAGTGAAAGGGATACGCACCTGGGGGAGGCGGGGAGCGGCGGAGCTCGGCAAGGCCATGCGCGAAGGAGCAGGTCTGTCGAGGGCAACGCCCGTTCTGGTAAAGCTTGCAAAGCTTCGTCTTGTAGAATTTGCGCCCGATCATGATCGAGATAGCAACCGAGAAGATGAAATTAAACGAAAGGAACGAGATCAATCAAGCGATTGATCGAGCGACAACAAAGACAACGGATTACGCTGCCAATCGATCAATAGATGGATAATTGGATTCGGCGAGACGGCGCGTTCTCGACGGACGGACTTACTTCCAAGTGAAGGTTTGGGATTGCAAGAAGTTAATATACACAATAAAGGGCATTTATGGAAAAGAAAAACCAAGCAGTTTAGCTTATATAATATATATATATATATATATATATATATGCTATTCTCAGCTCGACCTGAGAATAGCCTATTCTCAGCTAACGTCTCAGCCGTTGATCTGCTTGATCTAACGGCTGAGATTTAATTTTAACACTTAACGGAATAACGATTCACGCCGTTAAGTGTTAAAATTAAATCTCAACCGTTAGATCAAGCAGATCAACGGCTGAGACGTTAGCTGAGAATAGACTATTCTCAGGTCGAGCTGAGAATAACCTATATATATATATATATATATATATATATATATATATATATATATATATATATTTATTGTGGAACCGTAATACGAGCGCACACTCATATAGAAATTTCAAACACGTAGAACAATTTTACGTCCAGTCTCGACCAACGTTTTAAAATCTAAGTACAGATCATCTATAAATAGAGGGTCCTGCCACGATTACAGAGAATTTATGTTATAACTTATTATTTGAGGAAAAAAAAGTCTGCGGGCCAATTTTTCACCACATTGGCCCAGCTCCCTATATATTTTGGAATGTCCAAAATCTTTTGCTTTAGCTAACGATTTTGAAGGAAAAAAAAAAATATTCTACGGAGATGATTTTATCAACCTGGTCATCCGAGATTATCCAATACGGTAAAAGAACTTGTGTTATAATTTAAGCTTTTGAAAAAAAAATTCTCAGAAGTTTTTAGATGAACCATCCCGTCTGCCAGAAATATTGGAGATAATCAAAACTCGCGCACTATATCTCATGATAAAGGTCACAATTTTGGAAAAAAAAATATTTCGGAGGGGGGTGGATTTGATAACATGGCCGCTAAGCTCGAATGGTCGTAATTGTTTGCTATAGCTCATTTTCTCAGAACCTTTCCTTTCCAAACTTTGATCATTATTTTGACATAATATTCGATATTTTTTTAGATTTAATCATAATTTTAATATAGTGTTTGATATTTTTTTGTAACTATACATTTATAGATTATATCAAAATTTATAACTAATTTTTTTAAAAAATATTTTAAAATAGATTATATATATCGATAAAATTTTATATAATATTTCATAATTCATATAAAATCTAGATCGTTTAGTTTTCTCACTTTCTGCTTGCACTTTCAGGAAGCAGGCGAGCCGCGCGTGGTCCACCGGTTAGATATCACAAATGAATCCTTATCTCAGGGAACACCTCTCGTCCTCTTATCTTTTTTCTCTTCTCTGAATCAAAAAACAATGGTACGAAAAAATAACAATTTCCTAATATTCTTCAGCAGGACGTCAAGAAATCTCCACAAAACCCATCAATTTCACAATCACTATTCACCACCGAAGTATCAATCGCTAGTACGTAGATGGGAAGCGAAAGCGCCGACGATAACGAAGAAGCCCCGCCGCAGGTGTTATCGGCGGTGACCCACGCGCTGGAGCGCATGGTAGAGCGCAACGACCGCATTTCACCGCCGCAGCCGGCGGCCGCGAACAATCTTAAAGACGATAATAAGTACGGTGATAGTAAGCGGAAGAAGGGAGTGGCGGCGTTTGCGGCGCCAAGAGCGCCGAGCATTAGCGTCGGGAAGTACCTGGAGAGGATTTACAGGTACGCCCGTTGCAGCCCGGCCTGCTTCGTCGTAGGATTCGTGTACGTCGACCGATTGGCGCACCGGTTTCCGGCGGAAGTGCTTGTCAGATCGATCAACGCCCACCGGCTTGTGCTTACCAGCGTCGTGATTGCGTCCAAGGTCCTCGACGATACGTAAGACTCTCCCTCCCCCAGCATGAATATTAATCCCTACAAATTTAACATTCTATTTTATTCTAGATTTTTTTGGCTTTTTTATTTAAAATAGTTTACATACATAGCTTAAACTATAGGATTAAACATAGATTTTTACCTTAGCTTTAATACATAGTGGGTATGTTTAAGTAAACACAAACTATAGGATCAAATATATATTATTACCAATCAGCACTGGTCTAGTTGACGGAACTGGATTCTACAAAGAGTCATGGTATATTTATTATAAAGGATATGTCAGGTGTTTGAATCCGACGGCCATATATATTGAAATTTTGCTCGGCTCGGTATTAAAAATTTTGCCTACAACTTTTGGCTCTTAGTGGTTCCAGCTAGTATTGCAAACCGTACGAAATGCGGGCCGGCTTGCACGGTGTCTAAAGCGCGGTGGGGAGGGGGGGATGCCGAGCTTGGATTCTACAAAGAGATCATGGTATGTCTATTATAAAGGATATGTTAGGTGTTTGAATCCGACGGCCGTATATATTGAAAATTTGCTCGGCTCGGTACTAAAAATCTTGCCTACAACTTTTGGCTCTTAGTGGTTCCAGCTAGTGTTGCAAATCGTACAGGCCCGCACGATTTGATGCGGGCCGTGGGCGGGCTCGCACGGTGTCCAAAGCGGGGCGGGCCGGCTCGCCCCCCCCCCCCCCCCCCCACAGGTATGCAGGCTCGGCTCAGCCGGCAGCCCACCGAGCCGAGCCGGCCAAAATTAAAAAAAAAATTATATAGCATTGCCAGCGGATCGGTCTGCCCCCGAACCCCCCCCCCCCTCTCCGCGCGCACGGATTGGTTTCTCCAGTCCGGCTCACGCGGCAGGCGAGGCGGGCCGGCTGCGCAGGACGGGCCAGCCCGCAGAGCTGCGGTACAGACCGCGGGCTTTTTTAGCATCTCTAGTTCCAGCAACTTAACCAGGGCCTCTTTATACTAAGCCATTATGAAATTTTATTGTTTGGCAATCCTTAGCTGCACAAGGTTTACATACTTCACTAATACCATACTGTATAATTCATCTGATAATGTTCGCAGACATCAAGACAACGCATTTTACGCGAAGGTTGGGGGAGTTAGCAATTCGGAGCTCAACCTGTTAGAGCTGGAGCTGCTATTCCTCCTCGACTTCAGGCTCACTGTAAGCTCTCAAGTTTTTGAGACCTACTGCGTCTTCCTGGAGAAGGAGATGATGTTGAACGGCAACAAACAAAAGATTGGAAGAACAATCGCTAACCAACTCAATCAAGACGAAGCAGATATACTACGCGAAGATACGAATCAGATTGAACCATCATCACCTCCGATTTACATAAAAATGCAAGTATGAATCAACAATTTCTGTTTCATTGCTACCAAAACAGACCATGTAAAGTATCAGTAAAGAAATACTTTACTACAGCACCCAAAGTTTGTCACCAAAATCATGCATGAATGGAACTCTGTGCTGCTCAAACTCGATGAATTATGTGCGAAATTTGGTACCCCAAAAAAAAAAAAAAAAAAGAAAGAAGAATAGCATGTAGTATGTACCACGTCCACGTTGATTACTTCAACTCACACTCACATTCTTCTGTAAGTATCCAGGTTAAATACACGTTAGATTTATAGCTCACAGATTCCTCATCTATACATGATGAGATAGTATTGATTGTAATAATCCCAAGAAAAGAGTAATTAAATTGTAATATTTAAGGGGAATTTGTATTTTTATGTCCCACAATTTAAAATTATGTTTTCATGCCTTAATAATTTAAAATGATACTTTTTTTTCTTGACCGAAGAAACTGTGATGGACATAAAAACACAAATGCCCCTAATATTAATAAAAGAAAGGGACTTCGAGACCATTTAAGCTCTTCAAAAGAAAACAGAAAAAAGAAGTTTAAACAATTTAAGAATTTAAAAAAAGAAAAAGAATGAAGAGTAAATTCTCACATATTCACACCAGCTAGAGTGAGCAGAAACTAAGAACGCTATGCCGGCTGCGGGCTGAGCTCGGCACTAAAAACCTTGCCTACGACTGTTGGCTCTTAGTGGTTCCAGCAACTTACCCAGTGTCCTCCTCTTTATACCTGGCCATCATGAAATTTTATTGTTTGGAGGACAAAAAATACCGATCTCAGGGGTGGTGATATAGATCTCGTCCCTTAAATGAGTCTCGGGATGGGTGCTTTGTGTCTGCTTTATATCTTGTTTCAGGCACTGCAGCAATGTTCAATGTCAACGTGTACACCACTTGCCCAAGCACCAGATACATTTTTCAATTCTAGAAATCTTGCAACCACCATAAGACTATAATCGATATTTTCCACCTGTTTATATCAAATTGAAAAAGATAGAAATTTCTTTTCTTAAAAACAGAAAAGAAAAAGATAGAAAATTCATCCAAACTTACTTGTCCAAAATACAGCTGATAAAAGGGTGGCAAATTCACGACAAACACCCGACTTAAGAGCTTATATAAAAAAAAGACAGCTTTTTTACAAGTTATATACATCAGATATCTTTAACCAATTCCGATATAGAAACGATAATTCAAACATCAAGATCAGCACACTTTATATCCAAATATTACAGATTACATGTGCCAAGCCTATTCAGCAACGGTCCCACTCGAACGATGGGACCTTATGAAGTTGTCGACCCGCTTCCTTATCTCTTCTGGATTGGCTCCGATCATCCTATCGATAACTTCTCCCCCGTTCATAAGCATAAATGTCGGCATTGCTTTTATCTCCGTCTTAGAAGCAACTTCCTGTACAAAGAAACGGTTTAAAAATCGCAAAAGATCCGTAATTTTTTTTTTTTTTTTTTTTTTGAGAAACGAGGCGAAACCCCTCCCTAAGTCTCCGCTATCTCGCGGACCACAGTTTTCTACGCACACCTATAGTACCATTTTGGATCCAGGTGCACGCAGGAGAGTAGAAACCCGGTCTGACGCCTGCCTCCGGACTAGACATGGAGTACTGTAATACGCAGCCACCAGCTTCCCTACGGCAGCAGTAAATGCGCAGCGCAGACACATCCCTATTTCAGGCAGCACCTCCCGCATTTGCGCGGGTGGGAATCGAACCCGGGTGAGAGGCACGCTTTCCAATGCGAAACCCTCCACCCATCCGACCCAGGTGCGAGGGTAGCAATTTGTTATTTTCAAATTGCTATTTACTCAACCCATTGGTGACTGGAAGTCACTTCCTTCCCCAATGACAACTCACTTTCGACCTCTATTTCATATATTTTTCGGGTAAGACAAGAATAAGGTAGATTTCCTCGGACCAAAACCCCACTTTTTTCACACTTCCGAAACTTGAGTCCGAACGTCTTTGTACTTTCCGTTGATTAAGAAGGTTATAATCGTATATGAATGTTGTCGTCTAATAAGGCATTTACTTATTTAACCCTCTATCATCTTACCATGTTTTATTTCTTTGTCCTAATTGAATCCCATCCATTGATGTAATGAAGATTTGTGATAATTTTCTAAAGCTCAATTAGAAGTTAGTTTAAAATGTTTATTATACAAGATCCTATGCAACGGTAGCGGACTATATGTAATTAAAGTATAAATTTGTAAAAGGAAACATACCTTTGCTATCGACGGCCAGAGATGAAAATATATATTTAATTAGGGAGTCCTCCATGGTCTCCTCCCAGCGTATCTTTATGCTTTTTTAAGCTAAGAACTATATATTTAATTAGGGACAAAAGAGCTATTAAATGAGAAACAACATTTTGCTAGCCACTTTGGTAATAAAGTTTTTAAGAAATAAAAGAAACTATGATTAAAAAGTATGTGAAGACAAATAAGATACAGCCAATTAATTAGAATGGAAGCTTTCATTATCCACAGTCAAACCTTATCAAGATTACTTGAGGGATCAGACTTCTCAAATTGATTATGATTTCCATAATTTCAGCATGTCATTCGGATTTTTTTTTATTTTTTCTATTTCATCCTTTGCTCGCGCATATGTTCGTATATATATTTTGGTGAAAGGGATGTTTATAGCTACATATATCGATTCTAACCCAAATCCTCCTCAGAATTTGAGTAAAGCCACAAACAGGTCACTTTCCAAGCTTATATAACAAATGGATTATTGCTTTCCAGCTAAATAATTAATTCAATTATCATTTATCATGTAAATACTTGTCATGATGATCTTATTGGTTGATCAACAGCCACTAGGACTAGTGATGAACTCCTTTGACATGAAAGAAGCATCCAATTATCCGCAGAAAAAAAAAAGACATGAATTTCTGCGGAAAATGGTGAAAGAACCATAATTTGTCTGTGTTGAATGTGAAAGAGAAGTATACCTTGACATCGTCGACATCCACCAACAGAAAGAGAAGGTCCTGATGGTTCATGGCCATTTCTTCGACGAACGGATTCATGGCGAGCGATGGGACACACCATGAAGCAGTGAAGTGAACAAACACCTACAACCAAATTACAGGAATAAATACTTTATTTTTATTTTTTTAGATTTTCTTTTCAAGCACTCCTCTGAAATATAATAGAGGATCTCATTGATTGTTATGTTCTATCCACAGGATTGACAAATAAATCAAGAATATATGTTCTGATCATTATGATGAACAAAAATGACGAAATTCGATGAAAAACATGAAACAATTTTCAAGAAGCAAAGAGAAAAATATATAAAACGAAATGTTTTTCAAAGAGGAAATTTGGGCATCACAAAGCAAATTGAAACAAAGAAAAAAAAAATCATATATCCAAATCTACTGAAATTTTTGAAAACTACGGATAATATATAATTTGAAAGTATTAACTTTGCGAGGCAAATAAGTAGCAAGAAGCAGAGAAAAACCGCACATAAAAATAACATTAACATAGAAACTGATTACAAGTTTATCCAACTAAAGAACACGTTTTTTTTCGTTCTTATATATTATTTTTTTTTTCAAAATTTGGTTTTTTTTCTCCCTTATTTGTTTTCATTAAATATTCTTCTGAAGAAAACATTTTTATTAACATTATATTAAATGAAAGGAAAAAAGCTGTGCATCAAGAAATGGAGAAGCAACAAGAATACTATAAAAAACATCAGTTTTTTACATAAAAAAGCTTTATAAATAGGTTAATTTAACTTACTGGACATCCTTGATTGTTGGCTTGATTGATGAACATCTCCCACGCCTGCAGAGACTCCACCTTCACAACCCTAGATTTATCCAGCTGCTGTTGCCCAATCTCCATGATTGATTCCTTCCAAAGCTCTACCCTTTCCAAACTTCTCTTCTTTGCTCTTCTTCGTCCTCACCCTTTCATATTATTTTCTTTATTTAAAACTAAAATAATATATTTAATTTAAATATTTAATTTAAAAACTTATTCACTTTTTTTTGCGCTTCGAATAGATATATTTCTAATTTATCGATCTCATCTATAATTTACTAATCTCAGTATATAGTTCAAACTATTTTTAAATTAATTTATTAAATAAATAATATTTCTGTTATGAAATAAACTAATATTTTGTCTGAAGATGCTAAATGATCCAAAGTCAAAATAGTCAAATTAATCATGACAATGTATCTATCATGGTAAGAGTAAATGGTTAATCTTGAACCAAAAACAAAATAAAAAGGAATAACTGGTTAATTAAGTATTAATGATAACAGTAATATTTAATCCCGCGATCCTAACGAGCCGAATAATTCAATACTTAGGCTCGATTCGTTTAATTGTTCGAACTTAAATCAGTACTTGAACTCGAGTCGAAATCAATAATACTCAAACTCAGGTAAAATTTAAACGGATTCGAATCCGAATTACTTTATAAACAGCTCGGCTCGGTTTATTCCTAAATATTACAAGTGTCCCGTGTCAATAAAATAGTTGTACTACCGATTCTACAAATATGTTTGAAATTCCTGTGGGCGAAAAACCAGCTGGATGGATTTGTAGGTTTTTGGATTTTTGGGACCTACTTAATTTCTTTTTAGAGTAACGATGAAGGGTGGGATACAGATCCATCAAAACTCGCTAGACTATACAACTAAAATAAGAAAATAAACTTTGAGATCTATTTTAAAAAAAAAATTACTATAAAGATTATTAAAGTTTAATAATTTATAATTTTTATTATAAAAATTTTCTTTTTAAACATTGAAAGTTTAATGATTTTCAAATGAATAAATTTATTACAAGCCTAATAAAATTTAAAGTTTCAAATATTTAATTAAAATATTTAATTAGTTTCAAAATATTTAATTTTAAAATATTAAAATTAAATTTATAGATCTCATAAAAATATATAATTTTTCTGTTAATTTTGTTTTTCAAAAAATTTTTAAAATTTTTTCCAAATTATATGCATTATTAAATTTTTTCTTTTTTTTTTTAATAATACTAAAAAATATCGAAGTGATGTTTGTTATAGTGACAAAAAATACAAACGATAATTGTGAGCTCGATTAGTTAGCAAAGTGAAGTTTGTAACCTACATAAAATTTTTTAAAATATTTAAATAAAAGCTCTGCACCTAATAAAATATAAAATATATAACTTTTAAGTTCAAAATTATATCAAAGCTCTTCAAAAGAACGTGTGAATTTTCCATATTCTCTAGTCAAGTTTTTCTTTAGAATTTTTTTTTTTAAAGTATCAACTAAAAATGATATATTTTATTACGCTCATCAACTCTATAGTGAACTTCATTTAAAATACTTCTAAATAAGTGTTCAAAAAAAATTCCATAATATTCTGTTGAACCGTAAGAAGTAACAGTTGTGTGAGTTCCAAATTAATGTAGACATTAGCAGCAGAACAAAAAAAAAAAAAAAAAAAAATCAGAATGCATATAAATATGAATTCTTTTTACTACAAATTCCAAATCATTGCTTGAGAAGAACAGGGAGGTAATTTATCATCTTCTTAGGAACTCATCATCCACACCTGGAAACAG
The DNA here is from genome assembly GCA_002076135.1 of Xerophyta viscosa. Lineage (NCBI taxonomy): Eukaryota > Viridiplantae > Streptophyta > Magnoliopsida > Pandanales > Velloziaceae > Xerophyta > Xerophyta viscosa. Next base: position 171,422 of record MJHO01000078.1, on the reverse strand, counting down.
AGGTCACACAACCAGGGCAGATAATATCATCTTGCCCTTGTTCTTTCTTCTTCTTCTTTTTTTTCTTTTTTTTTTTTTTGGCCATATTATACAAGAGAACAATATTAGCTAATGTCAGAGAGCTCCACTCAGGCTGGGGGTTAGCCTATTACAATTAACAATGGCATACTAGTACAGATGTGAAAGAACCTGGCGCCGGAATCAGCCATAGCTCAGTCTAGCGTCGAAATTACGGAACTGTGTTTGCCGTCTCGGGATGTTAATCTCACACGAATTCACCCTTGCTGCAAACCGCAAGGAGCAGATCGATTCACCCGCTGATGATGACTCCGGTGAGATGTTGACGAACATCAATGTTTTTGAATCTCCGCCGAGGCATGGCTGCATCATTGGACAATTCAAGGAAAATCGGGTAAAAAACTATTAGAAAGTGTATTCTTAAAAATAAATAATTAATTCGTAGATATTCGAGGTCCTAGAATATTCGCATTTAGAATTGAAGGGCAGAAATAATTGTACCTGAAGAAGGTATGTTAGTTTCGAGTTTCTGAAGGGTACGTGTTCGTCCTTCTTTGCTAGGGCAAAGATAACATCACCCAGTGCCGACAAGCTTTTGTTGATTGCCTGTAATTAATGAGAGAACTAATCATGAAAATGATACAATTTTCAGACAGTCAGACATGAAAGGAGCTGCAAACTAGGGGTATAGATCCGGTCCGGACCGAACCGAACGAACCGGACTGGACCGGAGACCAAACCAAGAGGAGACAAAAGACCACGGACCGGACCGGAGACCGAACCAAGAGGAGACAAAAGACCTCGGACCGGACCGGACCGGTCCGGACCGGATGGTGGAAAAGCTGGACCGGACCGGACCGATTTGGACCGGTCCGCAGGTCCCGAACTCCAACGCAAATGTTAAAACGATTCTCAATCGTAATGCGCTCCGAGCTCAAACACAAAGGTTTCCTTCTAGTAGACGCCGGTCCTTCTCGCCGTGCCGCCGCCGCTCTGATCGCCGGGACGACACCTCTGATCAATCTCGGTCGGGGTTGAATCGGCGACGAGGGACGCGACAAGGCGGCAAGGGAATCGATTTGTGACACCTCGATTGAGCGATCCCAGAAGGACAGCGATGACTACGATGCGGCGAGGGAGGCGACGGCCGCAATTAGCGAGGCAGATGAGGTGAGAGGCGAGATGGATCAGAGAGAGAGAGAAGAGAGAGAGAGAGAGAGAGAGAGAGATAAACGAGACGGCGGCGGTGAGCCTTCTTGGAATCGCGACTCGCGTGAATCGATCTCGCCCGAGAGCCTTCGCGAATCGCGGAGTCGCAGCTCATCATCACGCGCACGAGAGAGGGATGGGTTGGGCTAGTTGGCAGGCCAACAAACAGCACTTCACATTACCAATTTCGGTCCTCGGTCCGGTCCACGGTTTTTCTGGTCCGGTCCCGGACCGGACCGAGGTCCGAAATGCAGGCTTATCCGGGCCCGCGACCCGGACCGAACTGCTACCGGTCCGGACCAAAGGCACTACATAGATTAATCTATGATAGAACCATGATTTTAAATGTGTAAATGACGGATGGCTGCATCACATTAGAGGAGAGATTACAGTTAGGAAATTAACATTTTTTTTAACTTGCCTGAGTTTCTTTCAGGCGTTCTCCTGTGGAACCACTTTTATCAAGCCGTTCACTTCCTGCAAGATCTATTAAGTTCAGTATTCCTTGTACTTGCTGCCCGGTTCTCTGAAAAGAAACTATTACATGTCAGCACATAATCAAGCGATATTAACTTTATAAGATTAAATTGATTAATATGCAGTGAAATACCTCATTAGCACCAGATATTCTTAATGTGAAGACAAAATGGCTTCGAGAAGATTGTTCGTTCATCAGTGTCCTTCCAACAGACCTAGGGAAGAAACAAAAATAAAATTGCAATTCCAATGGCAAGAATCAATAGGGTTACACCTAATATGACTTGGCTTTGCTAGAAAGATATTATAAGTATACAATGTCAATTTTAAAACAAGGACAAAACAAATCCATGAGTACAATATGAATTAAGTATCACAAAATCTTTGATCTCAAGGGATAAAACAATATGAATTAAGTATGCCACATTTCCAACGGATACATACTAGAGATGTAATAATAATTAAAAAAAAAAAAGAACAACAAAAAAAAACTTGCTCCTTGCTCAATAAATGCATAGATAAATACCAATAAGAAACACAAAATATACAAATTGCACTTTCCCAAGAGAAAAATTATTACCTGCTCTTTGCAGCCTGACGAAGCAAAAAAGAAATTTCCTGGCTACTGTAGACATCCACAACCGTGAGACCGCTTACATTCGTGCTACCGTTTGCATCATGTGTAATTGTGTACAGCTTACTAGCAGCATGTGAATCTATTACTCCTCCTGTGTTCGGCAAAAGCAGATCACGAATTGTTTCATTGTAAATCTCCAGCATTGATGCCTACATTTTTTAGACAAAGCACAGGGTAAACAATAGGAGCCTGTATCACTAACTTATAAACGCTAGCAATTAACCTGCATTTTGTATTTCCAACCCTTGGAGCACAAATTCTGAACCTCAAGAAATATTTGCTCCAAGGATCGTGGAATTAGACCTTCCTGGTCAGGAGCATCTGGCCTCCCATCATGGTATAATTTGTTTTCCCGATCCAGTTTGTCCATAAGCAAAAATACAAACCTGCCAAAATAAAGAGAAGAATCAACTGCCCCATGTCAATAGTTTAACAATTATAACTAACGATGAGCTAAAGAACAGATAACTGGCAAAAAAATATAATGAGAAAAGCAAACGATACCACTTCTGATTTTGTACATGATTTCTATTTATGTTTCAACATTATGCCTTACCCTCACAGGCCGAGTTCAAACTTTGAGCTGCAGAAGGGTGCATTGTAGAATTCAAAACTTTGATTATCAACTACTGGATAGAACGGCAAAAAAACAGCTCAAAAGATATATTCGAGGTAACCATGCAAAGTAATACCAAGAAAAGATAAAAGAATGATTAAAAACAGAAAATAATTTGCAGAATGAACTAACTTCAGGGAAGAAATGACCGCCCACCAACCTCCATTTACCAAAGGCACTACATAGATTAATTTATTGTAACAATAACAATATCAGGGAAGAAATGACCGCCCACCAACCTCCATTTACCAAAGGCACAACATAGATTAATTTATTGTAACAAATAAAAATATGCCATAAAATGTGTGTCAAACGTAAACCACAAATAAAAGATAGTATACAGACCAACCTTGTAACCATCTAGAGCACTCTGCACTAATTGAGAGATTTCTTCAAAAACATCATGCTGTGAAGCATCTTGACTAAATACTTTGTCAAAAGTGAAAGAGTAGTTAGAGCTGCACGTAAAGAAGAAAATTAAATACACAGTACATCCTACGCTGACGTATCTAAAGAAATACGAAAATTAACATAAAGCCACAGATTGAACCACAAGATAGATACCATTATGTAATAATCGATCCACGACCAAGTAACTCCACAGACTTTGGGTATGAAAGTATCGGCCCATCTGCACCATTGAAACCATTACTAGGTAAAGCAGGCCGGACCCTACAAAAGACTCGTATATTTCCCTTCAATTCCTGAAGCAAACCAAAAGGATCAGTGCCACACCATAGATGCAATTTGTTCAATACGCAGACATACCAATATAGTATTGTTTTGTTTCTTTCGGATATCCTCTAATATCCTAATCTGAGATTCTTTATCTGCAAGAAGATCTGCCAATTCCTTAACTCTTCTTTTTTGCTCCCCATATCCCGTTACAGCCTCCATGGCTGATTCATCAGATACCTAGATTTATCCCAAAAAAAAAAAAAAAAAAAAAAAGAAAAAGAAAAAGTTAGATGGATTCCTAATAAAAGTTAAGCCAGAGCTATATTTCTAGCTTAGATGTTTGGCCAAAGCAAAAGCAAACGTGTATCCTAATGAACAGGACATACTCTGTAAGTGCAATATATGCTCTAGAAGAAGCTAAATCATATTTTTCTCTAATACCTTCAATTTCGACTCGGCTTGTATAAGTTTATGATGCAATGACAGTATTTCAGATCTCTGTGAAGAACATGTCGCCTGTAAGTAACAAAAAATTGATCAATTCATGCTGCTTCTGAGCCTGAATAACAATTAACCATGTGCTACCTACCTCGAGAGCATCAGCTTTGGTTAGTAGACTACTCAGCTCCTTAAAAGACTTTCCTGTTTGTTCTGTCAATTTGGAAATATCATTGGTCAAACTTAGGACTTGGGCCAATTGATGATCACGATCATCCCTAATATGTTGCAACTCCGACCGTAGTATACCAACTTCTCTCTTTAGCTCTTCTTTCTCCCTCACCGCATCTTGTTGAATATTCTGTGACAACGGCATATTTTCAGAAATAGCAATTGTAAGGAGCAATGAGAAACCAAATTACAGCATAGATCTGAGGTTTAATTCAAGCATTCACTAACTAAATTTGCACTGTGAAACAATATTACAGCCCATACACAACCATTTTACAAGCAAAATAAATCAGGTAATTTTTGTTATTACCCTGGATTTTTCCAATTGATTGTTAAGGGTGTCACAGTTATCTCGGATGCTTTTCATACTGTCCATCAATACCTTTTTCTCCCTTTCAAGCTTTGAAAGAATATCAGCATTCTTTGCAACATCTGCGTGGAGACTGCGGTTGTACTCCTGCAAGCTTGTATTATACTCTTGCAAACTCTTGTTCGTTTCTCGAAGCGTTTTCATCTGATAACATTAAGCTTCAAATAATTCAAAGCGGCTTTCAAAAAAATAAGAACACATTTCGATCCACGCGGAACGAACCTTACTTGATTATTCATATGATTCAGATCTTGATTGGCTCTTTCCAAATTATCAGAGAGAGTTGCTCGCAAATTTTCTGAAGTAATCCTCGCATTTACTTCTTTCTCATATGAACTAATCGCAGCCTGACAATAATACAATTTAACTATGATTTAAGAATCTACTCAGAACAGTCAAATCTCCACAATTACCCACCAATTTGTCAGCTTCTTCCTTCTTAAACTTCTCCACTAAAGACTCGTACTCTATTTGAAGTCGTTCTCTTGCTGTATTAATTTCATCTTCCTTAGTCCTCATCTGGGCCTCTATAAGATTAAAACAAATATCATAAGCCAAAAGCAACAGAAAATGTAATAATTCAAACAGGTCAAGTAGAACAGACATTAATTAACTTCAAGATGGTTCAACTGAAGCAGCTAAAATGATCAACCAAAATCTAAACGCATGCTAAAACTGACCAATCTCGGAGTGCCTCCTTTCTTCATACTCCAACGAGTTCCTAAGATTTCCGATTTCTGTAATACTCCCATCTTCGCGTTCTAAGCAGGACTTAATGCCACTCCTCAGCCTCCTAATATACCCAGTCTGCCACTCGCTCTTTCCCTGCAAATTAACCACAAAAATTAAAAAGGATTAATAGCTAAACCTCACAACTTATAACAAACTACAATATTTCTTATTTAAGGATGCAGCTTTTCACGGGCATTAGGGCATGCCTCCATATTTCCTCCAGAGTAGCCCAGTGGCAACCTAAGCCACCGTTTGACTGGAAAGGCCACTTATTCGCATGTGGGCGGCAAAGTGAGGCGGTGCGGTTCGAACCCATGACCAAATGCTGGAGCGTTTAAGCCCCTAGAACACCCGCTCGGGTGGAACTACAACACTTATTAACATACAATATAATAAACTTGACAAGAACAAACTTACCTTAAAATCGTTCTTCTTTACACCTGTAATCCGCTCTTCCAAAAGCCGCTCAACATCTTCCCGCGAGTTAAAATCGATCTCACCCACAATACTTCCCACATCTGAATTTGCAACTGAATTTGCATCAATGGCTACCGAATTCACAGCTGCGAGAGCTGCCCGCTGTCGGATGTTGGATGGGGGAGCCATCTTGCCAAAGCCAATCTTCCTCCGCTTATCTACGGGCGCTTCATCCAAGTTCTCCTTCTTCTAGAGGATTCAAAACTGACATTTTAAACTTCCAGTCACAGAGAGAAGAATCATACAAGAACCATAATTTACGACAAATATTTCCATCAACCTTACACTGTTAAGAGGGCTCTTAGGGTTTACCGGTGGCCGGTTCTGGTTGCGCGACGCCATTTCAACCTCTGATCACTCTAATCTAACTCTTAAGCCTAAGGGCATTGAAGCAGAAGATCCTAGGGTTTGGTGGGATGTAGTAATCGAGTGTGGTGGAGACGTCGAATCCAATAAACAGTTAAAATCCAGAGATAAAGGATTCAATCAACCGAAATACGATTAGCAAGAGTGGGAAAGAAGTAAGATGGGTGGAAAAATTGAGAGATTGAATTTGGGTCTGGATTTGGGAAGGCGGACAATGCCGAAGTTTATGATTTTTTAAACGTTGGGGTGGTTTTGAAATGGTTTGAAATTGGAGTGGACGGAATTATGTTGTGACGAGTCTGCCCCTGGAGTTTGAATTATTCACATAGGGAAATTTAGACACGTGTCAGAAAAGCACTTACCAACCTAATTTATTTTTATGATGATAACTAGCTGATAATACATTGGCGTATAAAAAAATTAAAAAATTATTTTTAAATTTATAGTTATAAATTTGTAATTTCTAACTTATATTTAGAATGTACTTTTAATCCTCTTAACTATACGCGATATATTACAATATTATATTTATTTTAAACGAAATAAAAATATATTTAGATGTACAAATACACGTAATCTAATACAGAAATCATATGCATTATATAAAGGAGAGAAATATATATATATATATATATTTGATTTAGTAATTGAAAGAATAAAATATAAGTGTTTTTTGAACAATTTTTTAAAGAGTGGCTTTTTTTATGAAAAGATAGAGATGTCATTGGATCAATTCAATTCGAGTTAGAATTATATATTAAAACATATAAATATAATATATATATTAAATAGAGATGTCCTACCAAATAAATAAGAGAGCACCAAATGGACTGCTCAACCATTTATTTACTAAACAAACAATTATAAAAGCCGTCTTATAATGGCCCGAATCGAAGGTAGTCGACGTTCGAGTTTATTTATTGATGTCATACATCCTAACCATATGTGCTTGAATGTGGTCCTATGCATTTATATATATGTGCTTGAATGTTTGAATAACCAAGCCGAAGGTCTATCGAAAATGATTATCTTCATAGTATGGTTGTTGATAGCGTATGAATTTCAAATTTAGGAAGTATGCTCTAGACTTACGATTTATCCAAGTTTTAAAATTTGGGATATTTTTATTAATAGAATTATCTCTTATAAATAGAAAAAAAAAATGACTTCTTAGGAGACTCGACTCGGGACTGCTTAGAAGAGCACGAGAGGGGAGATTAAGACTCTGCGAAGCCCCAGTTTTCATATTTTAGAGAGAGAATTTAGAGAAGATACTGATACTCTGCGAAGTTTTGTGCTCAAGTAACTAAGAGATTATTATAATTGATTATTTTTTATACTTTTATTGTATATTACTATATGTGGCGTCAATAAAGTCGGTAGTTTTACCTTCAAATTTTTCGGAAGTTTTCAAATAAAAATATCGTGTGTCTCGTAAATTGCTCATATATTTTCTTAGTCGACTCTGCTTTTAAACACTCAATAAAATCGGGATCATGCTAGATCAGCTGTGTACATCATGCGACATTTTGTCGTTAGAATTATGATAAAATGACATGCTCATTCGTTGCTTGTTAGGGCAAAAATAAAGCCGTCGGCAAAAGATACAAAACTTCGTAATCATATAAATCAAAATGCCATCTCTCTTTTCCTTTTTTTATTTCTTTTACTTTTGCTTTCTTTTTTCTTAATTTTATTTGCTACAGGCATGGCAAAAGAATTAGTGATCCAAGACCTCCAAAAAAAAATCAATCAACCCCCTTTTCTTTTCTTTTTTTTTTCTTTTTTTTTTTTTTTGGGTTCAAAAGGGAGATCATGTTCACTAACTTTTTATAATTTTAGTGTTTTTGATGCCAATGATATTCTAATATAAAATAGAACGTGTTGTAAATTTGCCTCCTAATCTCGCTGAATTAACTATTTGCAAGTAATTATTAAATTTATCTGTTGCTTTTCAGATAGAATGTCAGTTTTAAAATAATTAATAGCTATGTTTGAGTCTAATTCAAGATTTCTTTTTATCGTCCCTTCCAATCAACCCCATTTTATAAGTGGAGAACGGGATTTCACTTTTATAAAACATAGCTCATAGTTGGGAGTTTTTTTTTTTTTCTCTCTCTCTCTCTCTCTCTCTCTCTCTCTCTCCCTTTTTTTTGGTGATTTTTAACGGCAATTGCAATTGGAGCTTGCGTAATTTTAGTAAGTATAGTTGTAATTTTAGTAATTTATACGGATTACGAGATAAATATACAGATCACGAGATAAATATGTGGTAGAGATTAATTATGTGTGATTTAATATGTAGTTTATAGGAAATAAGTAATTTTTTTCTTGTTGGAATTCAAGAGAATTGGGTTAAACCGGGTCAAACCGACTCAGCCATCTCAGAACCAACTCGAAATTTTTCATACTAATTTACGTTGCTGGAATCCTACTTTTTCGGGTGGAGTTCGAATTAAGTTATCAAAGCTAGTCAGGAATTTCTATCTCTATACTTGTACTTTTTCTATTAGGTGAAAGGGCTAACTATTTTTAAAACTATAGTTACTGATTCTAATCAATATTATATCCGGATCCAGCACCACACGTAGAACCGACTGGATCGAAAATCAGAGACACGTCACAGGCAAGAGAGCGCATGTATGATCCTATTTAGTTTTGAAGGTTGTGAAAATTTTCCGCCAAAGTCGTAGGTTAAATCACCAAAATAACCCCGACCACGAGCTCACATCGATGGGGTAAACGGTAATATCTAATAATACAAAGACTGAATAATAAATAAGTTGGAAAAAAATAAGGGGAGTTGTGTAGCAACCCCTCGGTCCGAAACTTTATGTATATTTGCTTCTCATTTATCCATTATTTTTGACACTAAAACTTATTTATACGTTTTTTTTTTTTAAAAAAGAAAAAAATTCAAGTAAAAATGCTATAGATTTTAATAAAATTTACAATTTTTATTTCTATTTGTTTTTCTAAAAATACTTTTAAATAGATATTTTAATGATCTAAAATTTAACGGATTAACGAGTTAATTTTAAAAAAACTAACATTTTGAAATCTCAAAATATATATTTAGAAAAATATTTTTAAAAATATTGAATATAAAAATTATAGATTATCAAAATTAATAATTTTAATGTCAAAATAATTCTCCAAAAATATTTACACATTAGTCAAACTAATTTTAACACGAATGTCCAGAGAAATATTTATTTGTACTTAAAACTCGTAAATCTAAGGGATTAATTTGTATGAATAGTAAGATTTGATGAATTGATATTTATTCAAAAAGTAATGGAGATTGATATATTAAGAAAAAAGAGGACAATTTTTTTAATATTATATTATAAAAGAACCGGAGTAGATTCTTAAAATCTTAAAATAGAAGGAACAACCAACCATAACTAATCTATATTTATCTAGATAATGGCTGCAGGTGGCCGGTCATCGTGAACCAGCATTTTACTTTATTTTCTTTTGTTAACTTTTTTTTTTATAGAAAAAAGGGGCATTTGCATATAAATACCCACATCAGAAATTTCAAAAATGAGACCCAATAACATCAAGAGAAATGCTATTCTTCAGGGTCATTTTGACCCTGAAAAAATCAGGGCTGATGTGGCGTTGTCCACATCAGTCCATCATTTATTATTTCTTAATATTAAATGTCTTGAAAAGAAACACCTTTAATGTGATTTTTTTGATAAGTGTAAAATGAATATTTCCAAAACATTGAGATGTGAGAATAATAACTTTCCAAGCATGTTATTAAATGCTTGGGCTGATGTGGACAACGCCACATCAGCCCTGATTTTTTCAGGGTCAAAATGATCCTGAAAAATAGCATTTCTCTAACATCAAATCTGCAACCCTAATCTGGCACAAAATCACTACATTCATTTTATAAAATCACACAATCAGGTAGATCATATTCCCACCGTTGGATCACATCCAAGGGCCTTGGATCCATCGTTTTGACATTTGTTTACTCGGTGAATTAGGTCAGCCGTCGAGGGATCCCGAGCCGGCATTTGTTGACCTTGTCAGCAAACCGCAACGAGCAGAGTGATTCACCCGTGAACGATGCCTCAGGAGAGATATTGACAAACATCAACGCCTTCGAATCTTTGTCAAGACATGGCTACGGATTCAATAATTCAAGAGAATAAGCAATATAATTTAACTAATATTAAAACTTTAACATATATACATCTTGTAAATAATAATAATTAATAACAACCACAATGCCCCGCACTAGCAGCACATGTGGCCGGATCACGCGTTCGATGCCAGCGTTTGGCAAAATTTAATTATGTGAGATACAGACCAGTAAATCTGTCTGCGGAAGATTCAAGCGTCAGGAGGGATGTACAATCCCTTATCCGATGTATGAGCTTTGTTAGCGCACGTGAATCGGATGCGAATGTCTGACAGTGGAACCGGAACGAGTATCATCCGAATATGATTTCTTCTCGCAAATCTCAAAAAAAAAAAAAAAAAAAAGAAACTGCTTTTGTGATACGAAGGTATATGAAAGTGTACCTGAAGGAGGTGTGTTAATTTAGAGTTTCTGAAAGGAACATGGTCCTTCTTCTTTATAAGTGCAGAGATAACATTACCCAGTGCTGATAAGCTTGCATTGATCGCCTAAATTATTTTCAAAAATAAAATATCTCTCACAAGGAAAGCAAAAATAATAACACAAAAAAGATTAACTAATAATATACTTGAACAAGGCAAAGCAGGATTTGCAAATTTGAAAAACATGTTAATATTTTGAAATCTTACCTGTGTTTCCTTTAGGCGATCCCCAGTGCAACCACTTTTATCTAGGCGCTCACTTCCAGCAAGATCTATTAGGTTTAGTACGCCTTGAACTTGCTCTCCTGTGCCCTGAAAATTAATATTTAGCTCTTAGCATCCAAACGATCACCCAGAATCACATGTATGATTGCAAAGACACATTTATGCACCTCATTAAGACCACAAATTCGTAGTGTGATCACAAAGTGGCTTCTTGATGATTGTTCGTTCATTTGTGTTCTTCCCACAGATCTAAGAAAGAAAATAGAGAAGCATGAGGCCATAAATATAACAGCAACGAGAATATAAGTGAATACAGTAATCAAGCAAACTAGAAAGGTTTGTTACAATTCTTTTAAGGGTTTTAACCGATTCATGCACAGTTCATAACCGAGGGTTCTAGTAAAATTGCCTTCTCTGGTTACGGCTACATATATCACCCCCGCCGCAAATCATACTAAAGATTATAGGAATTGATAAGAGCACCTAAAATGCATTTTTAGCATTATAGTTTAAGGAAAAGCCATCCAGTGACAGCATGGTCATAATCATACCGGCAAGGTCCAAAAGAATTTCTACAAAATCTCCAGGGCATACAGGCCAGTTAGTGTACACGAGTCGAGCAATCATGAGCAGTTCGAGCTTGACTTGAACTCAGTCTAAACGAGCAGAGTGATACTCATGCTCGACTTAATAAGCTTGTGAGCTCGACAAAACAGGATCAATAAGGTCATTATTGAGGTAATAATTTGTTTCTTATTATATCAATTTATAACATCCAAATAGATAGCTAAATATTTGAACATACAAGCACAATAAAACTTGTGTAAGAGCTAAGAAGAATAGTTGTATACATTTACAATTTGGCTATTATTAAGCTTGAGTAAGCTCAAGATCGGCTTGAGCCAAACTCGACTCGAATAGTCAAGTGTAAGCCATATACTTATGGCAATGTTTACATTACATAGCAACAACAACTAATATTGGATCACCATTCTCCATTTTAGGGTTAGGAATTTTTAAAGATTTGAGAATCTACCTTGAAACAGTTCATTTAAAATATGAAACAAGTTACATGTCTTTTTCCAAATCCTGATCAAAGTAAGAAAACATTTCATATAAAAAATTTTTACAACTAAAACTCATAAACTATATACTGTCAAAGCCAATACTAAAAAATGATAAAGTAAAATCATAGGTAAATAAATTATCTCAAAATCCCATCAGGACGAATGTTGTAGTGGAGAGTGAAACAGGCCCACGGACCTGCACATACTAAAAGATTGGGCCTCCTCGAGTGGCAAACTATGGGCCAATGTCACTCGTAAGTCTACCACCTTGACAGGTCTACTAAATAGGCGTGGTAAATGGTAAGAAGTCAGGTTTTTCCATGTTGATTTAAAAAAAAAAAAAATCACAAAATAAATGTCACATGAGATGTGCAAGAGTATTGGGAATTTATTCCTTTTTTATCTCGTGGAAGGTGACACATACCTTCACGCCTACCTAAACCGAAAGGCATGGACTCCTCAGTTGGTGAATAAATATGGATTGGTTATGGTAGAGTTTCCACATGATAATCTCAAAAACAATTGCCAAATATGGTTTGAAAAAAGAAAAAAAGAAAGAGAAAGCCGATAAGCATTTAGGAGTTGCATGACACAAAACATATACACATACAAAGGCAAATAGACCACTAAGGTTGACATAAAAACATCTCTTTAGATTCAGTTAAAACAAAACCATTGCAAGTAGCTTTACTCTATCTAGAATGCTATTGTATCATGAAGATGTGCTTGAAATACAGAAATTAACAGATATTTGCCACCTATCACAAGTTCTAATAATGAATCAACTAAAAGCAGAACATAATACTCCAAGAATGAGCCATTTCCAAGTAAAGTTCATACCTGCTCTGTGCAGCTTGCTGGAGAAGATAAGATACCTCCTCGCTGCTCTTGACATCCACAACTGTAAGATCAGTTACATACGCATTACCATTTGGATCATGTCTAATTGTATGCTGCTTGCCATTAGCATGTACATCATCTGAGCAATTTGGCAACAGCAGATCACGAATTTTCTCATTATAGATTTCCAACATTGATGCCTGCAGTATTTACAAAAACAAGTGTGTTGTGTGCTTCGATGAAATGATAGTGCTGCATATAACTTGCAAACAAGCTTCCACTGTTCACCTGCATTTTGTATTTCCAATCCTTCTTAATTTGATGAAATATTTGTTCCAAGGATCGTGGAATGAGTCCCTTTTGATCAGGAGTATCCTGCCTGCCGATCATAGTATATGTTTTGCCTGATCCCGTCTGTCCATAAGCAAATATGCACACCTGCAAATAAAAAGATAAATTCATCATCATCTTCTTCTTCTTATCTTTTGCAGAAAACAGAAAGATAAGATTCATGAAGAAAAGTTAACAATAATAGAACTACTTGTTTCCTCTCTACAATGCTAATTCAGAGAAATGGCCCAAGCCATATAACTGGTCTAATACTACTCATTGAAAGGACATATGCCCGGGAGAGTCATCATATAAACTTCTTTTAGCACTAAGTGGCCAAACTTCTATTTTTTAAGCCATTTGTAAATTATGTTATCTATTAGGAACTGCCAGTTTAGTGTTACATATTATTGAATGGTGCCAAATAAACAATTAATGCAACCCCGAACATTACCGAGCACAGGGGTACAAATGGTAGCTATATGTCCACGCATGATCGTAAGCAGACAAGAAAGATCTTGGAGCTTCATCAAGGTAAAAGGGAATTAAGCCAAAACATGCAACAGGCATCATGCTACATACTGGCCCCTATCAAAACAAACCAATAGTCTTGTTATCTCCAAATCAATGGACAATTCAAGCGCAGGGCATCTAGAGCGGATGGTTGGCACTTCGTCTTATGAAATAGAGTTCTCAATTTCGAATCACGCAAGCACCTCCCACAAGAATGTAGGAAAATTGTCTTCCTCTATGCACCTGTGGAGGGTAAAATGGGCATATGGCCTACTCCTGCTAAAAGGTTGAGCCTCCTCGGCGAAATAAGGATTGGTTCTACTAGTGGGTTTGTCTGTTATGACGGTCGGACAATGTGGATTGGTCATGAGAGTGTTTTCTCACCATAATCTCAAAAAATGGACATCTCAAGGAACGAAAAAAAAAACCAATTTCTATGAATGATTTCAAAACTCAAAGTAAGGCATACATAAAAGGCCTATTAATCTAGACTCTTCCTTAAGTAGACAACATCAACAACAGCATCCAAGTGATGACTCCGGCCAGGGCGGGGTTTAGAGAGGGTAAGAGGTATGCAACCATCCCCAAGAAAATTATACCAACCTAAATTTCATACCAAACAAGTTTGTCTTCCTAATACCACAAAATAACAAATAATATACACAGTTTAGGTAAACTTGCAATGATTCACCAAAACTTGTTTACGCCTAGATTTATGCACTAGACAGACTCAAATTAGCCAGATCCTTAACCCACACATGTTGACATGTCAAGAAAACTCAAAAGAAGATAAATAATAACTCTCAGTGTATGTAATCTAATATGGAGTTGCTTCAACATTTTGTGTTGTTCATATCTAAATGGCGTTTCTAGATGGCAAGCATTTTCAGTTATAGAAACAATATGAAGTGTAATATACAAGGTGAGAACACAATGGACACAGTAAACAGAAAGAAAGAAAGAAACCTTATAGCCATCCAAAGCACTCTGCACTAATTGTGAGATTTCTTCAAAAACATCAATCTGTGAGGCTTCATGACTGAATACCTTGTCGAAAATGAACGAATACTTTTGAGCTGTCACATGGCAACAAATGATAAATATCAACACAAACACTTAAGCATGAAAGTTTTTAACACAACCGTGAACAGAATAGAAGCAGGATGACTTACAATTATGCATCAACTCAATTCCCTCTCCGAATGTTCCAAATGATGTTGGGTATGAGAAAACCGGCCCATCTTTACTAGTAGAATCATCTCCAGGTAATGCAGGCCGCACTCTACAGAAAACTCGAATATTTCCTTTAAGTTCCTGAGCAAGAAAGAAAGATTATTCTCTCATGCCTAGTTATTATCATAACATCAAGATAATACATTACGCCATACCATTATAGTGTTATGATGATTTCTCCGAACATCATGTAATTTTCTGATCTCATCTTGCAATTCCTTAACTTTTTTCTTTTGCTCCTCACATTCCTTGTAACATATCCAAAGATAAAAATTTTAATAAGAATAAATTATATCACATTCTAATGAAAAAAGAAAGCATAAATATTTTGTCATGCTAAAACCTACAATGAACTGCTTAATGCATACTAAAGATTTGATATGGTCGCATAAGATTATAAGAAGAAAAATTTGCTAACCCAAACTTTTAAAATCAGGTAGACACTATAGTTGGCAATCAGATAGACGGACCAGTTTACTTATGCAGCCCTAGGTACTAAGCTATAAATATGATACTAACACACAAGTTATCTGATGTTGAAACGTATATACTGATTTTATGAATTAGGAGCAACTACACGCTACCACATGATGCACTCCTCTGCACACCTTTAACTTTTGATGGGCTACTTCGAGCTGATGTTGAAGTGACTGTATTTGAAGTCTTTGCGAGGAGCAACTCTCCTGAAATTGATAAAAAAAAATGGTCAAAATTCAGCAACAGTTTTAAAAACTAGCACTAATTATAGCAAAGCTTAATGTACCTCAAGCGTGTAGATCTTTGGTAGTAAGCTATCCAGCCCCAATGAAGACTTTTCAATTAATTCCTTCAAGTTGGCATTGTCAACTTTCAAATTTTGCACTAGCGCCAACTTTTCGTCACGATCATCTTTTATGTGTTGCAACTCGCTTCTTAGGCGACCTACTTCATTCTTTAATTTTTCATTCTCTTTGACAACATCTTGCTCATACAACTATCACAATAGCAACTGTGAGCTAAAAATAACAAGGATATAAAACAAAGGACAGACACTAATAGCATAAATAAATTCAACTTTGCATATCCGAGAAGGTCCAACACTAGAAATGTGTCTAAAGTTGAACAAACATATATAAATACATCTATACACATACAAACACTCACAACCCACACACACCAATGATCTCTGACCCAATTTGGAAATATATAAATTGATAGGGTCACCACTTATGTGATTAATCACAGACTGTTCAACATATCGCCAACAACGTTACATTTATGATGTATACAAGCAAAAAAACAGAGAAGTAGGGAAATTGTAGAATGACATAAAAGTCTATGCTAAAGGCATATTTGGGTTAAATCTAAAGAAACAACCTTTATTTTTTGAACAATTAAAAAAACATCATTCTTGACTACTTCAAACCAATAATCATACTAAACATGAAAAGTGCGAAAGAAGAACTTTCTACTCGACAAAGCTATATGTCATGTTCATCCTACCGACCAGTTTGACCATGCCACACTTGAATGCCCTTGTTTCATCCAAACAGCATCCTACCCTAGATTAACCAAGCCGATAACCTTTTGCTCTAAATTGGTTATGAATGCAGTTCTAACTTTTGGAAGTATACAACAAAGCCATATTCCAACTAAGTGGGGTTGGCTAAATGTGATCCTTATATGCCACTACGCTCGACTTTATTCATCATGTCTAACTATCAAAAGTGTGACTAAGAAATTCAAAGTGACCTTCATTCAATCCCCACCTCAAATAAATCTTCCTTGATCTCCACCCTTCATCCCCTAATGCCCATCCCGAAAGGCCGAACATCACTATCTCCACTGCTAGTACGCCACCGAAAAACCATATACAAATGATGCGTATTAAAAATAGTTTCTTCAGAACCCCAGTAATGTAGATGATTGCTTCACACAAAAATAGCAAATAAAACCAAAAGTTACTACGGATGAACCAATTATGATCCAGACTATCAATCGGCGTGAAACAGGCAAACGATACTGGAATGATTAAAATTACATATTGATGAACCGACCTTCGAATTGTTGGAAGGGGATCTGAGCACCATAGGAGGCCGATTTTCGTTCCGCGGAGACGCCATCTCACCGATCTCGATCTGACAAGAATTAGCTGAAGCTTTGGCGATTACAGGAGAGGACAGCAGGAGGAAATCGAAGAAAGATGGAGAAGAAATTTCTTTGAGCTGCTAAGAATTTGTTTATATAGCCGTTATGCAGTTCTCTCCAATAATACGCTCTGATTTGAATGAGCGGTTTTCGATGAAGTTTACAAAAGACCCCAGCTGTTTATTAAAATAGGATATCACTACTTATATTATTAAAATATTAAGAATTCCACTGGATACTATTTAACAAATTTTTATTATTTATTAGTCCATTCAGAAAGTCGAAACCTAAAATAGCGGGCTCTATCACTCTAATCCACCGCCTCCGCTCCGCTCGAAAATATTACGGACCGCCTTTATAAAAATTGGGTCTTGCTATGCATACCCAAAAAGCCACACAATAAATCACACATACTGACGTGGCACAATCAAGGCCATACATCACGATAGGTATATATTTGTAATTTTGATATTTTGTGCGAATCACGATTGAGTTGTGCGGATCACGAGGTATGTGTGTGGTGGAGATTGATTGTGTGTAGTTTGTTGGGTAGTTTGTTGGGGGTGAGTAGTATTTTCCATAAAAATTTGGTATCTAAATATAAAAAACTTTTATAGGAAGTTTGGGAGGCCCAAGTTCAAAAGAAAGTACCAAAAAGCCAATATATTAGCTGATTATTTAGCCAGATAAACATTTTTTGGGATACCATTAATTTGTATCACCTTTTTTGAAAATTTTTATTTTGCATCAACAAGATGAAGGCGTCGTTGGGCTACTTAGATAAATTAAATATTAGAGGGCATTGGCTCCCAATTCGACAGTCAAGACCAAAAAAATAAAATCAATTATTTGAAATTTTTTTAAAAAAAAGAGTATTTCAGATTTAAATAAGTTGTCATGTAAAGAAAAATATATTTAAATATTATTTTTTATTCTATTCATATTTTTACATCTATATTTATTTATTCTTACTACTATATTATGTATATGTGGATTATATTTTGTTATCCATATTCGGAATGATTTTTTATCTTTTAAATTTATCTGATTGTTTGTTTTTTAATATCGAGAGTAATAAAAATAGTTTTTTTTTTAGCATAATTGTGTACATCTATTTTTTTCGGATTTTGCCGCGGTAGAACTTGACTGATTGTTGAAGTATTGTTACTTGTATATTAATTTGAAGGACAAAACTTGTAAAATCAAAATAATAAAATTAAAAATAGAAATAATAATATGTTGGCAGAAAAGAGCGGGCCTTTGTGGGGCCCTCTCCAGACTGAAGCCTTGTGGGGCTGGCCCACCTGATATCGCTTTTTTTTACAGTCCTCGCATCTGGATTCGTTATTAATTCCTCATTTCTAAATCAGAAACTCTAAGCCCAGATCTAACTGGACCCGATCCCCATTGTCGAATCATCAGCAAAAATTACTTTACATTATTTTTGAATTTTTATAAAATCAGCACAAAATAATTTAATTGTTAAAGACTGAAATTGTAAAGTAAAAGCACATATAATTTTTATTTTGATGGATTTAATTTTTTTTAAAATATTTATATATTTATTTGTACTAACATAATCATTATTAAAAAAAGATAAAATTTATTTGAGTTAGTAATATAAAAATAATGACTGATATATAATTATTATTTAAAAAAGGGGCAATGTTTGTGGGGGCAATGTATGTGTGTGTGTATATATATATATAAAATTAATATATTATATATATATTTATTTATATATATATATATTTATATATATATATATATATATTATATATATATTAAAATTAATTTTTAATATAATTTTGGAGCTCTAAAATATCAATTAAAAATATTTAAAATATTAAATATAAAAATTACATATTTTATCAAATATTATAATAATATTTTCTAAAAATTAACCTATACATATATTCCATACGTCCCATCCCTCGAACATATGTGATCAATAGTCCCTTTGTTTAGGGTCTCCACAAGCTGCAAAGCTTGTTTCTGCCTCGGCATATCGTGGGTACGGAGTTTGATTTAAATTTTTTTTTTAGATTATCGTGGTGTAATTTATAATATAAGCGCACGTTTTCTAGGAATCTGAATATAGATCTTTTATGAACAGAAAATTCTACTACGGAGTATAAAAATTTCTCGAAAAAGTATACAGAAAATTTCACTCCACACGATCTTGAATTTTGATGGTGACGATTTTTGAGGCATTTTTCAACCGATCGAGCTAATCGCGCTCAGTTAAGTTTGATTTAGATGTGTACGTTCGGAACGGCTCTTTCGATGTTCTTTAACTTGTGTACTTCCGTATGCTCGTGAACTGCTTGACGAAATGCCCCAGCGATATTCTGTTTCGCGGAATAAGTTTATTTCAGGTTTTGCGAATTTGGGTTGGCAACAGTAGTAGGCATGTGACACATTTTTTTGTGATGGTTAGAGAGGGTTTTGTTGCCGATATTATTTTTTGGTTACAAATATGTTGGGAGTTCCGGATCTTCTATTTATAAATATTTTAAAAAATACTTCGAAAATTAACATAGTAGAAGCACACCAAAAATCTATCTTTTATATTTATATTTTTCCAGTTATAATTACATATATATGTATATTTAAATGATTTTATAAGATTTTTTTAAAATGAGGAATAACTACAAATCAACCTTTAAACTTTTTCTACTCATACAAATTAATTATTAAATTTCATAGTTACTGTTTAAACTTATAAAAAATTTTTCTTTCAATATTCGTAGAAAAAATCATTTTAACAATTATATAAGTATTTTTTTTGAAAAAAATCGATATTAAAGTTATAAATTTTATTGTGATTATACTTTTTATATTCAATATTTTGTCAAAAATACTCCAAAGAATTTTTTGAGGATTTAAAATCTTAGAAATTTTAAAATCAATTCATTAATCTACTGAATTTTAGATGCTCAAAGTATCTATTTAAAAATATTTTTAAAAAAATTATATAAAATTATAGATCTTATCAAATTCTATAATTTTAATATTAAATATTTCCTAAAAAATTATTTTTAATAAATATTTTATAATATCAAAATTAACAAATAAAATAAAAAGCATTCGCAAACTTTAAATATGAAAAAGGCTAGTGCCTAAGTCTCCCAAAAAATTATGACTTATTTTATTGAGTTTTCCAAAATATCTGTTTGAAATACATTTTAAGAAATTTTAAATACTAAAATTATAGATTTAATTATAATTTATTATTCAGTATACATTTTTTTAAACAGACTACCATATCGTTCGACATATTACGAGATACACTAATATGCCAGATTAATTTTCCGTTTACCATTTCTTCGAACTCGTTAGCCATATTTAAAGATGTTTGCATGGACAATCTAACACCGGAGAAACTTAACAATTTGGTAAAATTTCGTTATTCCGTTCAAGATCAATCCTTTCTTTTGTGGATGATTTCTACTGAAAACTTTATTTTTAACAATATAACGAAAGAATATACGGTCCCGCACCTCCAGCCTGAGTGGTCTGGACGCTCGCCTCACGAAGCGAGCGTCACGGATTTGACTCCTGAAGACGTCCCATAAGAGTGTGGAGGTCGAAAATCCTCCTGTACCTCGTGAAAAATAAAATGGGACCTCTAGGTCTGCCCTATCCGTAAAGATATGACCCCTTGATCGGTGCCATCCGTGAATTTATCTGTTACGACAATCGTTCAAATGAAGACCGATTACGGAAAAAAAAATTTCCAGGAAAAAAAAAAAAAAAAAAAAGAAAGAAAAACCAAAAGAATATACTATACATATGTACTGTCAAAATATACAAAGTTAACCTAGAATTTAACCAGAAAGTTAAATGGTTTTTTTTTTTGCTATTAATCTTTGTTTTATAGTTCGATTATTAAAGTTTAATTCTACAATCTTAACAAATTAATATGTAACCTATTAAAAATTAAAAACTTCAGAATAACTATTTATTATTTTAAAATATTTAATACAAAATAAAATAAATTTTAATGTTAATTACCAAATTACATCAAAAATTAAAAAACTAATTTTTAAATAAACATTTATTTAAAGACTTGAAATTAACCAATTTTAAATAAATAAACAGTTCTTGCATTGATATACCACTCTCCCCTTACTAAGAGTATATACCTAGAATTTTAAATAATTCAATCTTTTTATCCTCTTCTAATAATGTGCGTAATGTTGCATTAATTTATTAGTTATCATAGTGTAATAAAATCTTTCATCATCGTTCTGCCATAGAATTAATATAACTACACCAAACTAGTCAATTCCAAATGCGTTGGTTCATCTATGATTAGAGATTCTAGTGTTAACGCAGCCACCATGGATAACAAAACAACTGAAAATAAGAAAGATAATTTTAAAATTAGCCAAAGCATCCATGGGGATTTTCGACACAAAGATGTTACAAGAGAAGTACACAACATCCCCCATTTAAAAACATAAAAAATCGCCACCATCCATTGGATTTTAACACGAAGATGTTACAAGATGTTATATAGACAGGATCTACTAGAAACCCTAA
The DNA here is from genome assembly GCA_002076135.1 of Xerophyta viscosa. Classification (NCBI taxonomy): domain Eukaryota; kingdom Viridiplantae; phylum Streptophyta; class Magnoliopsida; order Pandanales; family Velloziaceae; genus Xerophyta; species Xerophyta viscosa. The sequence goes on along the minus strand of MJHO01000078.1, from coordinate 149,706 downwards.
ATCACTAACCCTGGAAGAAGCTTCTCCATAATCATTCATCGTCGGGGCGGCAGACTTTGATGATCCAGCCTTCTTGGGTAGAAGACTACTGTTGATGTTAGGAAGAACTCCGCCGCTGGCAATCGTGACGGATCCGAGAAGCTTCGTCAACTCCTCGTCGTTGCGAACAGCAAGCTGGATGTGTCGCGGAACGATCCTGTTCTTCTTGTTATCTCTCGCGGCGTTTCCGGCGAGCTCCAAACCTGATAACCAATCAAGAAATTCGTATCAATTAATTCAAATTAGATCAAATCTGACATAAATAGGATCAACGAACCTCAGCAGCGAGGTACTCGAGAACGGCAGCGAGGTAGACTGGAGCGCCGGCGCCGACGCGCTCAGCGTACTTCCCCGCTTTCAAGAACCTCGCGATTCTTCCGACGGGGAATTGTAGTCCTGCCTTGCTGCTCCTCGACTGTGCCTTCTTCGCCGCCGCGCTGGCACCGATTGCTTTCCCTCTGCCCGCCATTGTTGTTCCTGAAGCAAGCAAGAGAGAGAGAAAATAGATACGTGATGGAATTGTGGTTGTTGATTTGAGAGGCTCTACAGGTACTTATATAGGCACATGGTGGGGTAGCGAGAGCGAATAGAAGATACGCACACGGATCGCCATCGCGACCGTTAATAAGGTGTTGATTGGACGGATAGATTTTGATTGAGATCCAGTATTGACCGGTTTGGTTGCGTCTGATAATTCATGTAATCTAGCGATGGTCGGTAACCGGTTGGTGTTTTACTGTTTTATCTTTCAGGAACGTAGGGAGCCTTTCCTGTATAAATTTTGTTAACTGATATATTTTGTACGGATTTTATCAAAATTTATGAATGACATTCGCTCAAGTGACTAAGAAGCTTGTTTGTCCGAAAAATTTTATAATAAAATATTTACGCCACGACACATTTAGTAGGCTTGAAAATATAGACCGAGTTATAATTACTATTTGAGTCTAATTTACAACATAAAAATATCTTATGCTGATTTGTACAGACTTTTAGAATTTTGAGACTCAAAATTTTGGAAACTCAAATTCCTTTTCAAAAGTTTTTACTAAAAAAAGAAAAATTAAACAATTTATTGTTTTAATATAAACTACAACTTTTATATTTCTAAGTAAAAGATATTTTGGATTTTATTTAAAAAATATTTCTATAAAGATATTTTAGAATTAATGAATTATATAGTTACAATTTATTCGTTAACAAAGTTTCAACGGAGGGGCCGATATGCGCGATCTCATCTTCACGTGCATTTTGAATGCTTGGATGCACTCACATTTGGAGGTTGAACCAAAAATCGAACATTATGGTCCAAAGGAAATATGTACTGGTGAATGGAAACATAGATTTTTAGACATATTTAAATCAAAAGATTAAAGTGATTCTTAGATTGGATGAACATTGATCAATATTATCCGTAATTTTATTTGTTATGGACATAATTTTTAACAATAATTTTTAAAAAAGAAAAAAGCTAGAAGCATTTCGAAAGCAAATCAGAAACACTTAAAAAGAAATTAAACAAGGAAAAAACTACTCACCTCCAATAAACCGCATATAACTAATCTACACCATACATTCGTCTCGTAATCTGCATATTTATCTTGTGATCCACACGAATTATCAAAACTATATACCCATTATAATAGTTGGTCATGATAGTGCCACGTATACTACATGATTTATTAGTTGTTGGTCAATTCGATACAACTCTGTCACAATTTAACATTCAGATCAAATCAAATGCAACACAATATCGCCAGCACCCAATGCAGCCAAACCGACAATGTTGGCTCGGATTGGTTCGTCTAAATAGTAGCTTTTGGGACATATTATGTAAGACAAATATGTCCCAAAAGCCTATTACACGATACATACTATATTAAATCACAAAAATGAATATTACAGCTCAAAATATGGGTAATTTAATGAAGTTCATGAATTTGAAAAATAGAATTCGAAGAGAAAATAAACCAAACCGAGTCCAAATTTAAATTGGGTTTGGTTCATTTTTGGGTTGAACCAATATGCACACATATTGGGATTTCAAAATAAACTAAGAGAAATCAATAATTCAAGTGGATATATTAGAATTTTGCATTATGCGAGACGGGTGAGAATATTTGAATATTGTTGCGAGTAAAATACTAAAATGGAGCGGTTAAGCTCGATAAAAATAGCTCAGCATGTGCGATAGTGATTCGCTAATTTTTCGATTAAGTGCTTCCAAAATTCCGATGATGTTGCCCTTGTTTAAGGTGGTTTATGTGAGCTCGCCGGTCACACGTTCTAAAAAAAAGTTCTCTTTTCATTTTGCCCAAAAAAAAAGCAAAATTCTTTTAATATCATAAAATAAATTCGAAAAAGAAAATTCGTTTAATATCATAAAATAAATATTTCGCAAAAAGAGTTGGGCTTGCAATTGGGCCTTGGGCATCGTATGTTGATAGCAAATTGTTTCAACACACTACTTTCTTTAACTAATCCTGAAAACCAAAATAGAATATTTTTTTTTTAATTTTTTTTGCAGGTTTATTTATTGTCTTAATGAATATGTCGTATTGCCAGACTTGAACCTGATTGGTTTTGAAATAAAGAAATAAGAAAAAGTTACGTATCAGTTATCCGTTTTTAAAAAACGTACAAATCAGTATCTGAAAATAACAAAATATGCTGATGCAGTGATATGCGTACACCTCCGCATCAGGCATTCTCCCTTTCTAGAGACTAATTTTTACGATTCCTGAATATAGGATGATTGATACGTAATTAATCATAAAAATAAATTTATTCTAAATGATACATACTATGATGGTGTTGAATCGACGATGACTGAATATTGTGGAGAAAAACCACGTTTGTCGTCTCGTCTTTTTCATTTGAGGTGTCGGAGAATATCCGTATTTTCCAAATTTGCAAGAAGTAATATGCATATTTTCTTCTTAAAAATAAAAAGAAAATAAAAAAGAAAAAAATGTTCGGACTGTTGCCGTCTCCATCTCCATGCAAGACGGTGCGCGTATGTATACAATTATTTAATATTTCTTCGTCCGAAAGGTATTCAGAATCTGAACTTTCCCGAATCGCAAAAAAAAACAAAAAAAAAGGGAATAATATCGAGAAAATACATGAAATCAAATGTATTCTTAAACTGATTATTTGATTTGAACCAGAAAATATTTGTTTTGTTCCAATAATGGAAATTATTTTAGGAAAGCTAATAAAAGATGAGAAATGTTTTGCACGTGACACTGCGTGACGTCCAAATTGTTCCTACCACTTAATTTTGTATATATGAGAAAACAATATCTGCGGAATATGAAACCCAGCCTAACGGCGTGTAGTAAGAGTCATTTCTTATCACAGAATTCAGACGAAATTCGAATACTACCAATATAGAATAAAAGATCCTCCATTCATTGCAGACATGAATGTGTATGCCGTCGATCTAAAGTTTTTAAAAAAAAAATTTCACAATTTGCTCTGACGATAGTGATTTTGGTCTTTGCCTCTTAATATAGGCAAAATATATTCAAACTCTACACTTTTGTTCTAATATTATTTAGAGGCTGTTTGATTAGCTGGATTTAGACATCAACTGTATCATTTATAAATTGGAAGTTAAAATTTCATATTTGGATTGATACAGTTGGTGGGTCTACAAAAAACACTGTTGCAGTTTGCGGCCAAACTGCAGTATTTGAACTACAGTCCAAAATCTCGTAGTTGTAACCGTGCTCGTGTTTCGATTTTCAGCATTTTCAACGACTGCTTTTGGAGCTCGGATTTCCAACCGCGACATACCAAACAGCTCCTTAGCCTAATAGTGTTTTGAACATCAGTATATAATAATACACTATATAGATCCTAGATTCCTATTTGATAATAATCTATCTAGATTATTATACCGCAATTTAAAATCTAGTAGACTGTCATTTGATAATAATATATCTAGAATACTGTTACTTGACTATAATTAACATATCAAAATAAAAAAGAAACTCATAAAAGGCCCAGGATCGTACTTTTATGTTGTTATTAATTGTTTTAATTACATTTACACAGTCCTTGCTACGACGTTGTATGAGGTATTAATATTATAATAAGAATAATAAAAATTTAAGGGGCTATCTTCCACTTTTTCCTTAAAAAAAAAATTATTACCTGCACTTAATTAATTATATAAATACTATCCTATGCGGTGGCGACAAGTCGATTTAGATATAGAACAGGATCGTTACCTCCATTACACTATTAAAAAAATTCTATTAATTTTATTTAATAAAAAAATTTAAAATATTTTTAAAAATTTTAAAAAATTACTGTAAATTTTAATATTATTTTTAAGAAATATTTTAAATAAATATTTTAATACTTCATACTTTCATGAATTATAAAAATAATTTTAAATTTATGTTATATCAGATAAATTCTGTACGTTACAATATTTATTTAATTTTTTTAAAATTTTAAATATAAAAATTATATATTTTAAAAAAATTTATATAAGACTTATGTCTTGAACTTTTTCTAAAAAACATTCCTAAACTTTTTTAATTCATAAATTAGTAAATTTTAATAATTATTTGCTGTGTCCATGTTCAATAATTGTCATCGTACTTTCCCGAAATTCATCCTAATCAATTTAAACTCCGACTCTCATTCCGAAGTGGCACCGACTGCATAGATATCTCTCTTATTGTTCGGATGAAATCTCGGAGATGTTTTCGGAGAACTAATAATTTAAATCTGCTAATTAATAATAGCAATAAATTTAATTCCTTGCTCAAATATAGCCCTCCACAACGCCATGAAGACCTCGTGGTCGAGAGACATCGAGTAGAGAGGGAAACTCTCTGCGAACAAGATAGAGATAAAATCACCGGCGTTCCATGGCGTCGACGACGAAGGACGGGAGCGGAGGTGCAGATCTCGGCGCGCCGCTCCTACCTTGTAGCGGCGGCGATGGCGTCGGCGGAGAGAGGATGGGAATCGTGACATGCTCCGCCTCCACGCGGGCGAGTTCGGGCCGTGGCAGCTCCGCCACTTCGTGCTCGTCAGCGCCGCCTGGGCTCTCGAAGCTCTGCACACGATGGTGATGATCTTCGCCGACCGCGAGCCGGAGAGAATCTGCTATGCAGGAGGAACGTGCGATGATTTGTGCTCGTCGGCGGCGACGGAGTGGGAATGGGTTGGCGGCGCCGCTGCATCGACGGTGGCGGAGTGGGGACTCGTCTGTGGATCCAAGTATAAGATTGGGCTCGTTCAGTCAGCCTTCTTCGCCGGATGTATGATCGGTGAGTTTTCTTTCGCGATAAAATTGTTTTTTTAATTTCATTGTTTATCATAATTAATAATTTTAATTGTTTTTTTTTTTGGAACAATTTTATGAAATGTGAGGTTGGTGATTATTGTTTTGCCATCTGGAACTTGCTAAAGATATATCCTCCGTGATAATCTTGAGAAAAGATAATTTAAGGACGAACAAATGAATTGATATATATAAAAAAGTTATCATATATAATTGGAAGGTGCTGGTGCAGGAGGGAATGATGAGTCTCTGGTTTAAATTTCTTTTCTTTTCTTTTCTTTTTTGTTTTTTTTTGGCGAAAAGCTGAGAGTATTGTTTCAGTTGATGCCTCGATGGTATAATTAGTATATCATTATATACTTTGAATTATTTCATGTAAACAAATTAGTATATCATTATATACTTTAAATTATTTCATGTAAACTTTACGAAATATTGTAGGGTGTGAGTGCGTCAATGCTAGCATAAATGCTGTCGATTCCATCTAACTTGAGAAATAATCAAATTTAGATGAAAATATTACAAACATCTTAAGGAGTAACTATATATATATATATATATATATACATACATATACATACATACACACACATACATACACTATAGCAGACGATATATCTGCAACACGTGTGGTAAAAATAAATAAAAATTATTTTTAAATTTTATAATTAAATAAAATTTATAATTTTCTTTATGCTTAGAATATTTTTTTTCAATTATACCAATATTATACATATTTTAAAATAATAAAAAATAGATTAAATTTTTTTTAGAAATACAAATCTACAAAAAAATAAATTTTCTGAAAATTATATAAATGATAAAGAAAAAAGTAATAGTTATAACTTTCTATTTAATATATATATATATATATATATATATATATATATATATATATATATATATATATATATATATACATTCTCTACCAAAAAGTTTAGAATCAAATTTTGGAAAAATTATTTAAGGTCATATAAACAACTCTTCATACGCACTTTGAACAGTGGAGTCCCTTTTGGCAAATAAAGATGATTCCTCTCTTACGCGATTATGGAGCATGCTAAAATTTATATCAATTCTCGATATTGATATATATATATATATATATATATATATATCATATACGGTACACATGTAAACAAATTTTGGTGGCGCTAGTCACTTGGTGTCTGGTTGAGGGCATAGAAAAGTCAAAGCAGTCTGTAGAGCTCCGCCAGTCAAATGAAAAACTACGAAGCAGCCCATATTTTTAAAACCATTACAAATTAGTCCCTCTATAATGGTTAATATGCAATTTGCCCCAAGTGAAAAGTCATGGAGAAAAGTTCTTCTCCGTTCTTATGGTATTTTATTACGTTTATATTGCACGCTTGTTCGCCGTGTGTTACATATTATGTAAAACATGTTGTCAGTGGATATAAAATATTAGTAAAGTCGTAGATTGAGATATTATTGTTAAAATAAATATTTGGTGGAAGTTCCGTATTAATACTTCTAAAGAAAAAGACATATAATGCTAATATATAAATATTCATATGGATTAAAAGAAGCCTGATAATAACAAATATAATCGACATCACTTTTTTAAGTTTTATACGATGACGTATATATTATATCTTATGTTCAATATGTCATATATTTTATAATTATTTAGACAAATAATTGAGAGAAAATTGACTCAGCTTTATGAATTTGACTGAAAAGATTAACGGTAAATTTATATGTCTAAGTTATATTTTACTGGTCCTTAAATCATGACAAAATAGAAGTGGAATTAGCTAATCAGATTCTGTATTTCTTCATTTGCAATTTAGATCCCGAAAATGAAAAATGTTTGCAATTTTAGACTGAATCGTACAAACTCAAAATTAGAAGGCCGAAACATAAAAGAAAATCATCGGTAGCAATGCTAAGTCGTTCATCAAATGTCATACCAATAATTTTTTGTTTTTGTATCACAGGCGCGGGAGTATTCGGACATCTTTCGGACTCTTCGCTCGGCCGGAAGGGATCTCTGAAGGTTGTATGCGCTCTCAACGGTATTTTCGGCCTACTAACAGCATTATCTCCGTCGTACTGGGTCTACCTCTTCCTCCGAGTCCTCACCGGCTTCAGCACCGGCGGCGTCGGTCTCTGCGCCTTTGTGCTGGCCACCGAACCCGTCGGCCCCACCAAGCGCGGCGTTGCTGGAATGTCAACCTTCTACTTCTTCTCCGGGGGCATCGCGGCCCTCTCCGGCATCGCCTATCTCTTTCCAACTTCATGGAGGTCTCTCTACCTCGTCACCTCTCTCCCTTCTCTCCTCTTCCTTCTCTTCGTTCTCCCTTCGTCTCCGAGTCTCCGCGGTGGTTCCTCGTTCGCCGGCAAGCGTCTGCTGCCATGCACGTCATGCAGAGCATCGCCAAGTCGAACCGTCGCGAAATTCTCCGGCTTCCGTGCTAATTCTTGATGATGAAGACGATGCTGCAATCCTACTCTGAAATCTTCGAGGATGAAAATAGCATGCAAACAGTGGCCCTCTCGGGATCGGTAATCGACGTTATAAAAATCTCGGACGACCCGAATTAGGCTTTGTTCTTTCGGTGGCTATAAATTTTCTCTGCTCGGTAGTCTACTATGGACTCAGCCTTAACGTCGTTAACTTGAAAACCAACCTCTATCTCAACGTTTTCCTTAACGCCGTTGCTGAGATGCCGGCGTTTTTGCTGACGGCGTTACTTCTGGACAAGTTCGGGAGAAAGCCGATGGGCGTAGGACCATGTGGGTCAGCGGCGTTTTCTGCGTCTTCGGAAGCTTTCTCGCCGGCGAGGGCCCGGCTAAGACGGTGCGGATGATCTGCGGCATCGTGGGGATATTCGGGATGGCGCGGAACTTATATCTTCTTTTCATTTACACGGCGGAGCTGTTTCCGACGGTGGTTAGAAATGCTGCTTTAGGCTGCGCTTCACAGGTTAGATAATTTAGCCTCTGCAGATGATAATATTCATTATGAAATGCATGTTATAGTATATTAAGATGAAAAATATAACTTATCATTTTGTCATCAGTCTAATAATATAAGAAAAATTATTGCACGCACCGCGTTCACCACGTCATCCCGTACACTGCATACATCTACAATATTTTTTTGAACATATTTTTCAATATAAAGAGTTGTAGGTATTAATGAGATATACAATTTTCATGTAAAAATTTTTTCAAAAAATATTTTTAAATATAGGTATTTTTAGACACAAAAATTCTTATGAATTAAAAATATTTTCGTTAAGATTATTTAGCCTAAAATATCTATTAGAAATATTTTTTGAAAATATTTTCTACGTAAAAATTGTATATCTTATCAATATCTACAATTTAAAAAATTTCAAAATAAAACTTGCAGGTACATCAGTGCACGGATGACGTGGTGCACCGGGTGCGTGCAATAATTTCTCATATATATATAACATAATGTAATCTCATATATTCATCTTTAATTGCAGGCAACACAGAATGGGTGCAATATTGGGCACCAATGGTGGTGGTGTTCGGGAGAGATTGCCGTTTGTAGTGTTCGGAGCTTGCGGAATATTCGGAGGTTTGCTGGTTTTGCTGCCGGAAACGATGAACCAAGCCATTGTACGACACGATGGCCGGAATGGAAAGGAGGGAGAACAGATATGTAGCTTAATTTTGTATCTATAATCGGTACCGAGGGCAAACAAAAGTCGAACTCAAAGATTTTAGCCAAACAATCTTGTTCATACAACTAGGATACATGCATTTGGGACAAGTTATATGATATATTGGTGAGGCTGCAAGAGGTTAAGAAGGTTTGACTCCATGGTTAGTTTATTTATTAGGATATATGTTTTTAGTTTCTTTATCTTAATTTGAAATTTTAGCGGATAAAAATTGGAATTTTTTTTGGCCTTTCTTTATTCGGCCAGATCCTTGTATGAACTCGAATTTGTAGCTATTGGATTGGTTTGAAAAATGTTCTGAATAATTTTAATTTTGTTCATCTTAAATGTTCTGCATAATTCGTTAATTTGACCACAAACCTTTGCTATTTGATTGATCTTAGCCCAATGTTCTATTTTTTTTTTCTATATATCTCTCACAATATATTAATATCTTGAAGTTTTAGTTGTAGGCAAAGTCTTTTCTAACCTAAAATTAATAAATAATATGCATCAGGGTTATAAATATTTTAGTATGTTTAGTAATTACAGTGAATATTAATTTAGGTATACTTTAAAAATAAATGTTAAAATAGTGGGGATATTGGACAAAATTCCCTCAATCTCTATAAAAGCGCACATTGTATATTGGACAAAATCGATTATGGTCAGAAATTTTTTACGGCAAGTTAAAACAAAAAAATAAACATTACGGCATGCACTAGGAATGTAAATATTAGAAAGAGATATACCTGTCGAATTATAAAGGAAATATGGCAACAAAAGCTGAAAAGCATGCAATAGAAGGATTATAAAAACAGCAACAACGAACGAACACGAAGTTCACTAGCTGATGTCTACATTTTTACAACACCAATCCCACTCTTTGTGCCATCACCTCTTGCACTCGGCCGGCGGGACAGGGAACCGGGCCGAGTCAGCGCAATAATCATAAACCAAGTGGTTCGCCCGAACCCAAATCAACTGATGACTTTGGTGGACATTCAACTCCTCCATTCCAACCACAGCATCTCCGCCGTCGATCCTCATACTGCGAAAAGTTGTGATGAAGGGTGCGTGGCTCCAATCGGTCTTAACCCGACCGCCCTGCGTGGCCCAATCGTCTGCGTTCCATATTGAGCTGTAGACACCCATGGGTTCGTCCTTGGGATATGGAATCGAGTCGTTTTCACGGTTGCGATAAACCCGGACAGGTGTCTGGTCCACTGAGAAGACGACATGACTCGGTGTCCATAGGATCGAGTAGGCGTGGAAGTCAGCGGTCGGGTCGAACCACAAATCTAGCCGTTGCTCGCGGTTCCCAACTCCATTGACATAAATGTTGGTTTGGATCAGGTAGGGCTCTCCACTGGTGTTGCCGAGGAACTCGAAGTCGAACTCATTGTGACTAGGACCATCGGACGACATCTGCATATCCAGAAATGGAGATCGAATTTGAGTTTGTGATAAAACTTGCAAGTAAAAGTGCAAGTGATGATGTTATGACTAACTGCAAGAAATCAATCAAGCTAGCCTTCCGTGGTAAGTAGTTCAATACAATACATGAATATCTGGGATTAAAAAAAGATAGCATCTTTGTTGGTGCGTAAGAGGACATAAGAGAATAAAGAACAGAAAGTAAAGTTTCACAGCTAAGCATGATGACAGTGCAACCATGAAATCTTTTAAAGTTTACAATTAATTTTCGTGTTATATTTTATTTTCATAAAACTATTTGTTACATTTCCAAAGATATTCACTCACTAATTTTATCAGTCGAACTTTCCAAAATATTGCCATTTAAAGAAGATGTCCATATGGACCATATTCCGTAACATGGTCTCATTATCTAAAATAATGTGCGGTTATTTTAACAAATATTTTGCAAATTTGAAGAAAATTGCGGGGACACCAAAGAAGAGATATGAAATTTCATTCCATATATTGTAATAAAAAACCGATATTATCTCACATAGAATGCTGTGACGGTGCCAGCGGAGTCGCCTGGGACGAGCTTCATCTCCAAGGTGGCCCTCCCGTGAATATACTTGTTCTTCGACGCAAAACCGGTGCCTGAAAACATTGATTCATCACAATTCGCAAGCAAAACCGTGAGAATTGATAACAAATTAGCCTAAATGTGTTATGCAAGTTGAAAATGATGAGATAATATAGCTGTAATCATGAGTGTCATAGATCTTTCCACGTTCTAAGCATCCCACCAAAATGAGCAGTAAACGCAACACTTAACCTAAAATTAGTGAAAATAATCTAAAAATCAGTAAAAAAAAAAAAATAATGAATTAGACTTAATCTACAGCATTGCAACCATCAAAATATGATTAGAAAGCTAAAAAGGATAAGTGGGACTGAAACTCTCAGACTAAAGCTAAAATGTATGAATCTGGGGAAGAGTGTTCAGCAAATCAAATTAATCACAACATGGTAGCAATATTTGGCGATCATCACAATCGTGCGAAAAAAAACAAGAGCAAAATAATGCAATGAGTGATCTGGTTATATACCAGAATAGTTATCGAGCTTGAGCTTAAGCAGCTCGCCTTCGAACATCAAGTGATCCGGGGCCCAGCTGGGCTGGAACAGCTCGTCGAAGCTCCCCGCCGCCGCCATCACCGTAGCCGAGAGAGCGACGGAGACAACGGTGATGATTACGTCGATCGATCGCCGGGAAACCTCCATTAATGGCGATGGACAGCTCTGTTTTCTTGAGCTTGGTTCACAGTAGAGACAATCGAGTGAAGTCTCTGATACTTATAGCCCCCGCTGTGCATTGGGCAATGGGGTTTTTCTTATTCAGCCCCTAAAAGAAAAAATATACCGAATCAACCTTCGCAGTTTTAGAATTTCGTTTTTGGCTTCTTTTTGTAAAATATGTTATATTATTTTGATCACTAAATCAGTATTTTTTTTTAAAAAAAAATAATATAAAATTATAAATTTTATTAAAATATATAATTTTTATTTATAATAAAATTTTAAAAATACTTCTGAATATATATTTTGATTCTTCAAAATTTCAACGGATTAATAAGTCGGTTCGAAAATTCGTTAATATTTTTAAAAAATTATAAATTTTATCAAAATTTATAATTTTAATATTAATTTTTTTAAAAAAATATTAATATATTGTTCAAAGATAGAAAAATACAAATTATGAAAAGAGACTTAAAGTAGATTTCTCAAATTAGAATGACTGAATGAAAACATTTTTCAAAAGGGGGCTTATTTGAATTATCCCTGGGCAATCCCAGTTGGCTTGCGCGAGAAGGCAGGTGACATGCCAGCCGATAAAAAACAAGGCGGTCTGCTCACCCGCAGAGATAGGTTTCCATGCTCCGCCGATCCGTATTAGCAGAGATGCAGCTCTACCGTACCAAGGGAGCGTACAAAGATATTATGGCTCAATTATTTTTCAAGCTTATAATATTGGTTTAATAGTTTTGATTTTTAAACGGAGTACATATTTATTTTTGGAATAAAGACATAAAACGGACTTCAATATTAGATTAAGCCTAAATATGTTATACTTAGATTCACTTATAAAAAAAAAAATTTATATTTAAATTTAAAAATTGTAGACTTAAATCTTTTAGAAGATGGTGTCAAAATTTTCAAAAAAATTAAACCTATCAAGAAAGTGTTATACTGTTATTTTTCAACACGAAAATATAAAAAATTCACACCAATGCGTCTTAATATTAAGATGTCGAATGTGTCAGAAACTCATTAAAAAATATTATAAATATATTAAAAGATGTTAAATGATCAAAATATAAAAAAAAAAAATAAAAGACCTAAGTAATGTTGAAATAATATAGAAAAACTGCAGTGTAATTGTCCATTAGTCGAATAACATAACATATGGGTTGTTTTTTGATATATAGTCAAAGCAGCGTAGAAATATATGTTTTTTAAAAAATTTTCCATGCACGTTTTTGTATTTTTAAATATATAAAATCATTAATGTGTTATTAAAACATTTAAGTTTCCAGTCCAAGATTTGAAACAAATAAAAATGAATTAGATAAGCTTACAAAATTGGAGTAAAATTTCTATAAAAGTATGAAGTTGATGAATGGTTGATATTATAGATGCATGTGTACCTTATTCAAGATAATTTTTTCTTAAATTCTAATTACGTTGACTAGTATAATGTCACGGTAGGATATATGAGAGGTTGCGGGAGCACGACTGTAAGGTCGTGGCGGTGGATCGTGAAGGTAGCGGTAGAATTTCGAGATTGCCTCTGCAATAACGTAGGGAAGAGATGAGATAAATTATATAATGACATATAGCGTAATTTATATATAGAGGAGGAATATTTTAGTAAATAGTTATCTACAATCTAACAGCTTATCGCCATGCTAGTGGAGGTAGAATGTGAGAACAAGTTAATTTTTAATAATCTATCATCTACAAGCTGTCTAATAAGCTACTTTATCAAATGCAAATTATAACTTAAAATTAAAGTATTGATATAATCTACCATTTACAAGCTATCTAATAAGCTAAACCAAACACACCTATAGTGTGCAAGGAGCTGTTTCAATCCATTAGTATTAGTTTAATTATTAATAAAGTTAATAAAAAAAAGTAATTATAATTTATTTCTAATAAAAGATAAATTAGAAAAAAAATTATCATGCTTATTTTTAGAGAAAAAGAAAGAGAGCCGTTGCCCACCCTACTCTTAGCTGGCATCATCAATGGGTACTGTGGACCCTCTCTTTATACGACTCGGATCGCTCATTGACATGCATCCACGTGTCACGTCCAGCTGTTTTACTTGACAGTTTAAATTGTGATCCCCACAGAGAGCATCTACGGGGTCCACCGCTTTCACACGATCAATCTTCACAGCTGGCAGGTGCCAATAATCAGTGTCCTTTTAATAAATCAAACTGACAGTCCTACAATAGATGTCCTGCACATCATCGTTTATAGCTCGCTATATCTAAGGATCATCCGTTGATTCACATAGTTGTATACGGGCGTTCGTAGGCTATTGTATAAGAAGCCTTGGCGCAAAATAATGTAGCACTGCTACTGGACAGTATTATTTATATTAATCAAAGTTACAACTTGTTGGGAGGATGAGCGCATCACCGTCCATTGCTGTTCCAAATCTTTGTTGAACTTTATTAGCCGCTGAGTTCAATTGTCGCATGCGGGCATCTGTATGGTGGATGAAAGGGATAGGGACGCTTGGAAGTGATGGGGCAAAATTCCGAGTGACTGTCACGTGCATCTATTGGTTATAGCCTTATAGGTCGTAGTGCCCGAGTTTATCCTTACCTGCAAGAATATGGGACCCGCAGAAACACCGACGGTGAGTCTCAAGATGGACGGCTTAGATTTGATTACGCTTTTCAATTTCCGACAATTTCACTTTAGCTCGATTTAAGCTTATTTTTATTAATTATAGGCCATCTCTTATGATATCTAATCATGATTCAAGAATAATTGTTTAATACTAATTCCTAACATATTAATGCTTCTGTACTCATTACAATTTTTGCTTAACAATTATATAGTTAATTAATAGAAACTTACATATCAGTCTATCTAATCAGCACAAATACAGATGACGGAGACACGATATAATACGACTACGGTAATTTTAAAAAACTAGGATGTAGATATAGTTCAGACATAATAAAAAAATATAATTTATTTAAAATATAATACTATTAAATAATAAAGTCCATTATAAAATATTTTGTACATTTCTGAGATAAATTTAAATAAATAAAGTTTAATTACATGAACAAAATAAAAAATAATATTTAAATATATAATTATATTATATTTTTTATTGTAATATATTAGATTGGGTGCTTTACAGCTTTACAGTTCATAAGTAGCCTAGTTGTTTCCTAACTTTGGCAACCAACTTCCTGATTCCTTCAAAAAGCTTTCCTGATTCTATCTCTATGCATAACGAACAACCAGATACCAATCCTACCCTCTTTGGAATAAGACCAAATTTACTATTTACGAGCAGACCTACGCTATAAGACATCTCAGTTCCTACTAACTCGCGAGAATATTTTTCAAACTATGAATGACAGTTTACGTACCCATATTCTGCAGCAGAAGATATTTTTTTGGTCCAGTGGAGTTGATGGCTAGCCCAAAACCTTAATCTACCCCCTTTCACCCGCGTGGTTCGAACCCACGACCCTCCAATCAAGGGGAGGATTTCGTGCCACACCGGCTGTTGCGGCAGCAGCAGAAGATATTTCAATGCCTAGCTTTCGCAGGTTGGCTCGTCCACTCACAAAATAGGGAGGTTTGTTGGAAAAAAATAATCATTGCTTAGTTAAATATGAATAAATTAATTTAAAATTATTTAGTAAGAAACAAAACAAGGGATCGAGGCATAATATTAAATACAATACTTTCCATGTACCATGTGACAAGAGTCCATATTTATAAAGTTCTGCATTTGAATCCCAGAGCGTCGGTCAGTCGTGGAAGTTTTACGCGAGTTTTAGAACTGTAGCCGGATACTGTTTTACGCGAGTCCATATTATAGGCTATACCATAATAATCTCAATAAAAAAAGATAATACTGTTGCCGGATATTTGTATATAGATGTAATCTTTAGGGTAATACTATTGGCCCGACCGAACAGCTGAACGCGTGTGCGAATCGAACATAACCTGTCCTGCACACTAAATCTAAATCCACATCTTCTAGCTGTATAGCACTAGCATACCTCAAAAATTTTAGATAAATACTTTAGAAGTAGGTACTGCTCACTTTTCAATATTTTAGGAAAGACTAGTTTTCAAAATAATCACACAAAAGAGATTATTTTTAAATATTTATAATAAATAAATTTATTGGGCTGATGTGGATAATAATGGGTGATCCACGTAGGTGGAAGGGGGGCGGGTACCCATTTGATATTTGCAAAAATGTTGTTTGTAATATCTAATTCTATTAAGACCGCGTGAGGTGAAATTTTTCGTAGAATTTTTTAAAAATATTCTTTATTTCGTGGCAGAAGTCTATGTTCATGAAAGACTTGTATTCGAATTTTAGAACATCAGTCGGAGCTGAATGTGAGTATTTTTTACGAGTTTGAGGTCTCTACGGAGCGTGCGCTCGTATTACGGATTTCACCATGATAATCTTTAAAAACAAATCTAATTATATCAATATATCATAAACCATAGCAACGCCACTCCTTTAGCCCAGTTGCAGCATTTGTGTTTTAACCTATTTGGTCGTGGGTTCGAACCTGCTACCCCTAAAAATGTTTTCTTTAAATCGTTTAAAAGATTTTAAAACATTTTCTAGCGTTTGCTTTTTTTATCAGGTAAAAGCATTTAAATTCTCTCTCTTTTTCTAGCGTTTGCTTTTTTATCTATGGTAACAATAGTTAGTTTTTTCTCTACTCCTTTTAGAATTTTGCTTTTTTTTCTTAGTGATTTGATTTCCACATTCAAATTGTATTGTTATAATGCATCGTCCATGCCGCCAGCGCGCAGCGTGGATGGCATGGAAATCCTCCCCATTTGGGGGGGTCGTAGGTTCGAACCCGGATGGATAAGAGAGGTAGACTATGTTTGGTGGGCTAGCCACCAGACTCCACAAGATAAAAAAAAATAATGCACCGTCCACAACAAGCTTGCCTACGATTTAATCTTATTTTTAGTTGCTTGTAGTTTAATTTTAATATCTTGATTAATTAATTATGTAATATATAAAAAAGTTATAATTATTTTTGTGTTAATTAAATTATGAATGGATAATTTAAAAAGAAAATTTTCAATGTCAAATAAAATTAAAATTAAAAGTTATGCCGGACGTAATAGCTATAGTCAACGATCTTCTTTAATTTTTTAATAATTATTTTTTATTTTTATTAAGAATAATATATTTAATGCTATTTATATATATATATATATTTTTTTAAAAATGATAATTTATATATATTCTACTAAAAATCCACTTGATAAATTTTCTAAAAGCGATATTTATCTAGCCTAGCAATTATAGTATGTGTATGGAGAGAAAGATCAGCGGCCACAAGTCAGCATCTGAATGGAGACATCGGATAAGATTTTCTTTCTGTGGTCGTTCACCTCTCCACTGCTTCAAACGCACACTCTCTCTCCCTCTTCTCGAACTCCAGATTCCATTTCCGATTCAAACTATCTCAAATTCTCCAATCAATAACTACCGGTAGAAGTAGAAGATCATACATAAACCCTAGATTCCACATCTATCTTGATCGATCGAAAATGGCAGCGGTATCGTCGACATCTTCGTTCGCTTGCCTGGGCCGCGCGTCGCCGGAGGCGAAGTCCGTTGTTCCGGGGCGAAGATCTGTTCGATTCTCCGGGTTTAGAAGTACTAGATTGGTCGCTGTTCGATGCGCTGCCGCTGCTGCTTCGACTGGTGAGATTTGGTGCTAAGATACTCTTTAATTCTTCGATGCGTAGTGAATTAATTGATTCTGTCGATGTGAGATAATTCGATTTTGAATCATTAGTGACGGCATTAAATCAATTGGAGTTGTTAGTATTACATGATTCTTGGATCTATTTTTGATGAATTATTGTGTTCGTATCTACTTACTGAATACTATGAATTGTTAATTCTTGAATTATGAGTAATATGTTGTTGCATTCTTGGATTGGTAGTAATATAATGCGAACAGTGCGTGATATTAAAATCTTGGAGCGGATGATGTATGGCTCATGCCAATATTCACCTGAAATAATGCATGAAATTGGATATCAAACATCTTATGTTCTTCATTGAACTATGTACTTCTGAGAATTGCATAAATTATTTATGGGATGAATTTTGGGGATTATCTTGGGAAATGTAGTAATGCTTGTCATACTTTCTATATGATACTGATTATAATTGGGAGATGTATACTGGATAGAATTGCAGTTGATTGTCCCTCAGTGATGGGAATGTTAGGTTGCAAGCATACGGTTCTCCTTTCAAAACACTAGTTTCCTGAGGGATGCGGAGTGCTTGGTGCTGTTTGCGAAAAGTTGTAAGTGACCATGCATGACATGGTTCATGAATTGGTTTGATGGTGGAGCGTGGATACACCACTTGGGTTTCGTAGATTAGCAGGCCCACAAAAGTGGGTCTGACAACCGTAATTTCCTATGTCATTTCAAAAAAAAGTTGCAGTTACTAATTTTGGTATAGATTTTGGGAGATAGCATTATTCTTGTACTTCATGTCTTGGGTACTGAGATATGGTAAACATGCATCCTAATATAATGGTGCCTAAAGTGTAGTCATTGAAGGCTATCCTCACTCATAGACTTTTTGGGAAATTTTCGTCAGATGTGCCACCTCCAGTAGCTGAGACGAAGCTGAGTTTCTTGAAGTCATACAAGAGGCCAATCCCAAGTGTTTACAACAACTTGTTGCAAGAGTTGTTAGTGCAACAACATCTGATGAGATACAAAAGAACATATCAATATGACCCCGTCTTTGCTCTTGGCTTTGTTACTGTGTATGATCAGCTGATGGAAGGATATCCTAGTGCTGAGGACAAAGAAGCCATTTTTAGAGCATATATAAGTGCTCTAAATGAGGATCCTGATCAGTACAGGTACTTCAGGATTTGTCAGACAATGGGTAGTAATTTATTAGGCGATTAAGGATGCTTCAGTTATGTTTTATGCCCTTAAATGATTTTTCAAGTCTCGTAGGGTTGATGCTAAAAAGTTGGAAGAATGGGCCCGTTCACAAAGCGCGAGCTCGTTAGTGGAGTTTGCTTCGAGGGAAGGCGAGGTAGAGACTCTTTTAAAAGAAATTTCCGAGCGAGCTGGTGGCAAGGGAAGTTTCAGCTACAGCCGCTTCTTTGCAGTTGGATTGTTTCGGATGCTTGAGTTAGCAAATGCAACTGAACCAACTGTATTAGAAAAGGTATGTTCTTCTATTATTGGTCTGGTATGTCCTTCTATTATTGGTCTTTACATTTTTGGTTGTTAGGATAAGCTAAATTCTTCCTAAAAATGGAAGTGTTAGATGGACATTCTTTCGGGTGATTGCCCAAGTTATCACTTGTAAATAGGTCTCGAAAAAGTGGTTTACTTTGCACAAATTGAGTCTGATACCTGCAATCAAAAGTAAACCAAAATTGCAGTAGACTCGTTCAAAATCCTTATTGCAAAAGTAAACCCTTTCCAAAGGCTCTGCAGGTTGAGGGATTAGGTCCATTAGCGGCGTAGGAACCGTGTTGTGTCTAGCTTTTGCCCCATGACTTCTCGTGGTTGATGTTGTTTCTCCTCGTTATCTTAAAAAAAAAAAAATCTATGCTTACTATTTTAGGCTTGGGACGTTCAGGTTATGCCCTTAAAAACGTAGCAAACAAATCATAGGCGATGCATGGTGGAGATAATGAATTTTCTTGGTAACAGGCATCTTCTCTTAATAATTAATTATCAAACTAAGGAGATACAGATGACCTTCAGTCTTAAAATTACTGATATGATAAGTGATAACTAAATTATACCCCTCATATGGTTTCGGGTTGTGTAACTTCATAAATGCAATGTGGAGAAGTTTTTTTGATGCCTTTTCATTCTAGAGTCAAATGAAGACGACCATTATATGCCGTCATCATTTTCTTCATGTAACTCTCCTTGTCAGCAACCCGAGAGTTTTTGTGCTTTAATTCCTCGAGGTTTGCCTAATCTGGTCTAAATTATGAGAAATTCACAAAGTTTTGTGTCGTCAACCAATTTTGTATAATTTCCTTTAAGATATGTACATACCATTGCAACTTCATCCGCATCTTTCTTTAAAAGTTAAGACATCAAATTTAGTGCTGCTATTTTAGCCGGACTTCTCATTTTACCATGTACTGCAGTTGTCTCAGATATTGTGTAGTATGTTGTGACTGTTTGTTATGAACCGACTTCGTCAGCTCACGTCGGCAGCTTGGACGCGGCGAGGATAACATCGGCGCCCGGTGGGATGCTCTATTTTTTACAAACTAAATTAATCTAAAAATAAAATTATTCTTCTTCCATAATTCAAAGAAAGGTTACATTGTCTATTTATAGAGGATATCCCTCTAGACTTTATCATATATTTCTCCTAAATATCTTCTAATAATACTCTCCTAATATAACTCATATACAAGAATTTTCTTAGTTTTCTACTTTCCTACTAATAGAATAGTGCCTATTGTATAGCACTTTACTACTAATATAATATTTTCTATTACATAATATTGTTCTTATGCAATTCTTATTTCGCACCTATGATTAGCAGAAGATACAGGTGCTTTTCAATGTGACTTATATTTTTTTTTTCGTTTAACAGCTTTGTGCAGCATTAAACGTAAATAAGAAAAGTGTAGACCGGGACCTTGACACATACCGGAACATTCTGTCGAAGCTAGTCCAAGCCAAGGAGCTGCTAAATGAGTATGTGAACAGGTAAGAACTTTCCAACCAAATAAACATAATCGGCTTTTAATTCTTCATCAATGAATTTGGCTCATATTTTGATAGTCAGCTTATACCTTCCCGAGGATTTGATCATGGTTTGATGGGTCAGTTGGCACGTGCCTGTGCATGACATGTGCTTGTCCCGATAGTTATCGGTATACCACGGCAGGACACGTGCTGAAGAGTCTTACATTTGAATTTTAAAGATTTTGATTTTATTTATAAGAATTAACAATATACCTTTAGCACGGATTATGAAATGTTAGATTCTGAGTTCCCGAAAGTTATAGATCGGCTAGGCATTGAAAACATGGTTTTGATATGGTGATGGTGATTAAATTGCCATCCACAAACGACCAGAGAGTCACGGGTTAAGTTTAATTGAAATGAGTAAGAATTCACAAGGGAAGCGTATTGTCTAAACAACGAAGATGCATATATAATTCGCGCCGGAGTGAATTCATTAAAGTTCTAATATATATAGTTTCTTTAAATATTTTTTACAGGGAGAAGAAGAAGAGAGAAGAACGAGCAGCAGATTCTCAAAAGGCTAACGAGGCTGTCAAAAAAGCTCTGGGGATGGGGGAGTCCCTGGATTCATGGAGATGAGATGTCGAAACAACCCGGGGTTTTGATGTTGGCACAGGAGAGAGTGAAAGAAATCCCTTGTACATCGCAATGTTGATCGTATGTATTTTGCTAGATAAATATGCCTTTTAGCAGTTAAAGCACTGATCGTCGGTTCAAAGAAAGCCGGGTTATATAAGAAATGTTATTCTTGAGGATTGTAACAATTTTGAAAATTTTATGACCGATGTAGCAGTGTCACGTCAGCTACAATTATGCTAGAAACGTAATATAAAAGACTATATCACATGTAAAGCGTCAATATGAATTGGATAAAAAAAAAAGAGTCATTTCTAAGTATTTTTTAACATAAAAGATAGATGATGTGACAGTATCAACATAAAAGATAGCTAATATGGTAAATATTAATCAGGCCTAAAATTTTTAGAATTATTACGGCCGTAAAAGATAGTATTTCTAAAAGAGGAAAAAAAAAAAGACAAAAGCGCCATAAAACAGAAGGAAATTCATAGGTGCAAGATGATTAAAGCTAGACAGCTACTTAATTCTTCTAAGGATCTATCAGATTATCGTCTGAGCAGCAAATACTCCATTGCAGGAGGCGAGGCATATGATGGGATAAACTTTTGGAGGTCCCCCTTTTTTCTTTTTTCTTTTTTTAATCCGAATAATGTTTAGCTGACATGAGCAATGTCCAATTCCTCTGGAAGTTTGAACGTGTCTTCAGCACCAATCCTGTCATCTTCCATATCTTCTCCGCTGCTCGTATCATCATCTTCAGCTACATCTTCGGCGTCGTGAAAACTTTTTGATCTGCAGTTGTCGTTCGCAAGTATGATGGCTTGCGCATGGTGGGATATCTCCATTACCACCGAATCATCATCACCGGGTAAAGGTTGCTTCCATGGCTCTCCATCCATCCTCATGTATGTGTGGTCCGCCACGCCCTTGCGGAATTCAAAACGAATTCGATGTGCCTACAACAGACAAAACACGGTTGCGAAATATAGGTACTTTTGTGTTATATTTTAACCAATTTCTCTCTAGATCTTGGAACTATATAATGCCATACTGATTTTTTTCTCAGAGGAGCAGAAGTTGAAGTACCCGAGTATTCAACATGATTTTTCATGGGGCATTTAAGTTTTTATGCCTCCAATAATTTGAAATTACTTTTTATATCATCTAATTCAAAATGGGATTTTTACGCCCCCTCTCTTGAAAAAAAGAAATTGCCTTTATCCTCTTTTTAAAAGAGGATGGTAGTTAATTTGAATATGACAGTTTCGTTATTTTGTAGGATCAAGGGAGTAAAAAAAATATCATCTTGAATTAGGAGGGGCACATAAGCAATTTTGAATCATTGGAGGGCATAAAGTGTAAATACCTATTCTTTCTTTCAGAAGATATAAATACAATGTTATAAAAACACAAATACTTTAATACAGACTGTTAGAGCACTTCAAAATGGAATTGCACATTCATCACCATTCACTATATTTTTCGTTCTTCGTCTTGTCGTTATCTTGCCTATAAAGCACTAATTAATTTGGGTGGGAGGAAACCTTGAAGTAGCTTCAAATAAGTAGTTCTATTTAAGATAATGCTCGTACCTGTGCAAGACGAGTGCCATGGCCTTTCGGCACAAGCGAAACAAGCCCATGCCAAGCATCTCTAAAACCGACTACTTCAAGGAGACATCATCATCTACGCAGCAGAGTCAATTTCCTCTGTTGTACATCACAAACAAGTTAATTATGACTAACAGATTTTTTTTTTTTTATTTTTAAAAAAAAAACAAAACTATAGTGAAGTGATTTAAGACACGAATTTTTGCTGATTGAATTTTGGTCGTACTTTTTTCATTTTCTTCCTACTTGGATTTCCCCAAGGATTTAATCCTCCAGAAAAGCTAGGCAAGTTAAGGCAAACAACGGACCGTATGCTGCAAAAAAAATAGTTTTTAGTTATACAAGCAGGTTCGCAAAAGCACCAAAGAAGCATTTATTATGTATAAACATCAAGCTTAAACATTCTTATTCTATCCCAATAACTGTAACATACAACTAAAATTTTTTAAATATCTGCTTAATCCATTGAATGATGAAATGTGTAAGACTACCAGACTTTTTCCTTTGCTACGAATGGCCAAGATAAAACCTGTAATTTACAGGTTTAATACAATTTGCAACACATGATGTATCATGGGAATAGATAAAATCTTTCGCTATTATTCTATAAAGAATTTATTTTAATTCATCATGGATCTCATCCTTCCAAGGAACTAATTCAAGGGCATGTTATGCAAATATCAGTAGGCACCAGTTTGTTTATTAAGCAAGGAGAAAGTCTCAAAATTTTAAAGGCAGGTAAGATATCTAGAAGTGCCTGCCTTTTCACCTATCGTGAATTGTGTATGTCCTCAAATGCATACAACAACAACAACAATAATTTTCACCAACACCACCAACAACAAAGCCTTTTTCCCGCTAGGTTGGGCCGGCTATGCTTCTGAATACACGATTATGTAAAAATAGTCTTATAATGAAAACAATGTCAAAAAGCATATCAGATTTCTTAAAATAAATAGGAGGCAGTAACACATGATATTAACGGGCAGACTAAATTTTTTTGATAAAGGATACAAGAAGTTACCAGATTCGCTTCATTTTTGAAAGAAAATAAATGGATAAAGATTAGAGTCACTGGACTAATCTTCTGTAACTTCCTTGTTGCTATTCTTGCTCATTATTGAATACGCGTAAAAGACACAAACCGAGAGACAATTTTACCTTTGAGGAATGTCAAGCTCTTGCCAAGGACCTTGTTTCTTCATTATTTTCACCTTTGCGAGCTGAGCAATGTTCCTGATAAAGAAATATGCAACATGAGAACTCGCTGTAAAACATGAAGTTTCTACAGTAATGATCCCATAGCATATCCCTATGGTAATACCATACAGATGCGCCCCAAGTACCCACATATAAGTATTTTTTAGAATTTTTTATTACAAAGGGTATATCTTATTTTACTCTACAATTTCCTAGTTAAAGACTTCATTTTAAAAATGCCGATTTTTGAGGTGAAATCCCATCAGCCTTAGATAATTCACACGGCACGAACTATCTGCACCACAGTTCCTGAACCACACTTAGACCAGCCCAACAACCTATGTAGCCTTTGGTATCATATTATGGGTAAAATCCCCTTAGCTTTGACCTCAACCAGGTGTTTGGGGTGCATCCCTACGGACATATACGATCATTTCTCATGATTTTTATTAGCTGAACAAATATGATACAAGTAGAGCCGAGCATACAAATAGTAATGCCTGGTTGACAATCTATGGAGCAAGACAAAAAAAATCAATCACTCTAGCGTTGTTCGTAGAAATCACTTTGAAAGGTTCAATCCAACACAATCATATTTATCGCATCAATATATTTAGCGTCTTAATACTAGGACTTTCACATGATTTTTATTAATTGAACAAATATGATATCAAATAGAGCCCGAGTATACAAATAGTAATGCCTGGTTGACAACAATCGATGGAGCAAAGAAAAAAAAATCAATCATCACTCTAGCGTTGTTCATAGAAATCACTTTGAATGGTTCAACCCAACACAATCATATTTATCACATCAATATATTTAGTGTTTTAATACTAGGACTTCCTGTAGAAAATATCTTAATGAACCCATTAACACATGGAGTGCAGTTTCCTTCAATCTGTATAAATAGGCTGATTGCTTGTAAGATGGAATTTAACCTGCCTATCTTAGCTGCACTTATCTTTTGAAAGACCTAGAAGCTCCAGTACATATTCTTTTCCAGGTGGGGCATGAATAATTTATCACCAGAATACAGCCACAAACAACAGAACTGAAGAAATGTCGTGAATGGTAATAAATAAGAAAATAGAATGTTAACGGTCAGAAACATTTTGGGCATTACCTTGAAGATGGATGACAAAGATTTGCAAAAAACCATCCTTGTGTGCATCCAAGCTTAATGTACGTACTCTAGATGTAAGAATAATAATCAAATGTCACTGAAAAGTTCAATAACATAAAGATCGCAGAGAAAAAATGTTGGCATGCAGTACCTTCTATGTAATATCCTCAATCTTTCTTTGAAGCATATATATATATATATATATATATTCTCTGCTGGAGTTATGGTTCTATTTTTTATCCTAGTCCAAATCCCCCCCCCCCCCCCCCCAAAAAAAAAAAAAAAAAAACCAAAACACACACACACAGACACAACACAAAACAAAATTTAAAAAAGAAAAATAAAAATAAAACCATCTTATGTAAAATGGAAGCCAGTGTTCAAGTAACATACTTGAACAGATTAAGTGTCATACAACTTAAGCAAAAAATTGCGTCAACATATATGAGGAGTCATTGAGTCAAGAGATGACCTGATTGTGTAACTGGTTCTTGAATTTTTCTGGATGCAGTTTTCTCTCTGAGTGAAAAGCATATGATACTTGCGCATCCATACCTACACAGAAAGTACTGTATTTGTTAATATTGCGTAGGCTTACTATGACTTAGAGTCACTATCTTGTACTAAACATAAATGATAGAAAAAAAAAACTACTAGCACTAGAATCTGGATAAGCATAGATGTTTACTCAGGGTTTAAAAGCTTAAGTAACTCAAAGAGTTATTTACTTCTTAGAAATCTCTATCATCTATTCGTAACGCAAAATAAAAAACTATGGTTATCTGCCAAGTGTCAACTTTAGGAACTCTTGGTTGTCTGCCATGCGGAATTATTTAATTCTAACATTTAATGTTATTAACTTTATGATATCTCTTATTTGTCATAATATTTATGTGCCTTTTTAGTATATTCTAATTAATTTTCTTTTAAGAAACAATAGAGGCTTAATAGGCACCTACGCAACTAAAAAAAAAAATACAGAAAATAAATTTAAATAAAATAGAAAGATATAACAAAAAAAATGTTAATATATTTAAGCCATTTATATCTTAAGTATAAGGTTTTTATCATTTATCTAGAAATCTTGAATAGTTTTAATTATCTATAGCTTTTGATCATTATTATATAAAAAGTTTTTTGATCATTTAACCATCACTCATTTACAAAAAAAAAAAATGTAGTATTTTTAAATGATCAATTTCATTTTATTTTCTTTGGCTATTTAGTATTTATGTTACTATCATTCTTAGAATTTTATACTTCACGTTATCTAACTATCTATTTGATAGTCCGTGCTAAGACTAGTTATCTAGTAATCTGAAAATGTTTGCGCAAGTTGTTGGGCATGTAATCTGAAATTACCGATATAGCACAAGTTATTGAGCATGTAATCTGAAAATGTTTTCTTGGAAATAAATGCATGCAAAACCCAAACCAGATAAAGTAATCCACCTATAACAGTACGTCGGTCACATTGTGGGGTCTTAAGTGTTTCCATTTGAAAACTCAATTAGTAATGCAGGATTCTCAAACCAAGAATTTAAAGATCTTACTCTTTATTAGCAGGTATAAATTCCAATTTCTAGGAGTGTTTCAAGCATATTTTGTAAAGAGAAAAGGCAATAGACTAGAAACAGCAGATATAGTGGACAATGGACTCATATCTTCTTCGACTTGACTGCTTATGCAAAAAATAAAAATAAAATAAAATATATGAGAAGGAAATTAGGGCTGAAGCTTATGATCCTTATGATTGAACACCAATAAAATAGCCAGGCAACTCTGATTCTCCCCAATGCCACCAGCTCAAAGTAGGTCCATGCACAGCCTCGCCGACATTTGAGACTCTTGAGCATTAAAAAATTTCTTAATTTGACAATGGACCATCATAACTGCAGAGACTTTCTAAAGGTTGCCCCTGACGAGATATAGACCCATGAACATACACTACAGTGTAGGACATTACTGTATAAGGTAAATTCACTGGTAGTGGTAAGATAGAGTAATTTCAAATTCCTATGAAGCGTCCGCTCCTTCTGCTATAGTAATTTAGTATTAGCTTATTGATAATAACCACACAAAAATTTATCCGCAATGAAGTATATAATTACCCATACTAAAGTAGTTCCAAAACCCTCCACGAAATGTGTGATACCCTTCCTGCAAAAAGATAAGAGGAAAAAAATCATCTACATGTTATGCGTAACATAAAACATAGAATTGAAATGCTATCATATTCGCTAGAATGATGTTAGTAATCAAAGTAACAAAACTGAAATAACTATTTAGCTAAACGTAAAGAGATTGTGCAACTCAATTCACAGTGGTCAAAGTCCCTCATTTCTCAAGGGTACATGCACCTTCTGTTACAACAATTTGTACTAAAATCCACTGGTGCGAACATAAGTTATATGGCATCCTATAACAGAGGCCAAAATGTTATCGTAGACAGAATGTATATTATAATGTATTCTTCTAGGTTCACAACTATAATGGGGTCTTTTGCTTTCTGCATATATATGCCTTCTGGAACCTCTGGTCCTAAGTTTATCCTTCCTAATAAGAAAGACCCATTATTCAATATTGCCATCTTAATCTATCAAATCTCATTTTTATTACAAGGATTTGGCTAGATGAAGCTCCTGGCATCTAAACGTGATAATTCAAAGGCATAGATCAGAGTTTGTCATACCATATTTGACGAGTCTGAATTTGACACACGTTTAAATGCATGCAAAGAGTCAGCCAACTCCAGAGGAGCTATTGGATCACAGGAGCCTTCCTTGGGAGCTCTCATTCGCATGAAAATATGCCAGCTGAAGTATAAAATCAAAACTGAATCGTTTTCTTATAACAATAAGATCAATTTACACAGGAACATGAAGACAACAGGAAAATTTTACAGAAGAGTGCAACTCATTCATCAAAAAAAAAGGCCTAAGATATCTAAGATCAGCTTTCATGAAACATCTCAGCAACCTAGATAGACAATCAGGTCAGGATTTGTACCATTTCCGTGAATATTGAATAGTGCATGTAACCAATCCGATAACATGCCTAAGTTAACACTTCAAAACTTCTGGTGTTTAATACTATAGGAAGTCAAAGCTTTTTTTTGGAAGACAAACATCATCCAAATATCAGGGATTAGTTGAACTCTATTACCTATCAATTTTCATTTCCTTTGCTTTCTTTACTTGTTGAAGGAAAGATAGAACTGAGTGTCGATCCGTCCCAGGGTTCTTCTTTCCCTGAAAAAAGAAGTAAAAGTTTAGTCGTTAACATATTGCCTTTCTTAGGATTAATATAATCAGGAAAAAAAAACTCATTAATGCTGGAAAGGTGATTAGCTGGCTTACAATCAAGATTTCAATTTAATACTACAAATCAAAATAAATGAACACATCTACACTTAAACCACATTTTTCATAAATTTCCAAAAGAAAATTTCATACATTTTGAACAACCAAGTAAAGTGATGTAAACCTAATACTTCTGGTAACATTGCCGAGTATCCTTGCGTTCAGTGGATATAATACAGAATAGTAGATAAATTAGATAACAAAGAATAGCAGACATAATAGATCAAGAAAGATTAATAGCTTTCACCAACCCATCCAAATGAAAAAGGAAGATTGTTTCCGGTCCCTAAAGGCACAGTAACAACTGGAGGCGGGTGAGCCAGCTTAAGATCACAAACTACTCCAAGCAGCCAACCAGCAGTACCATCTCCTCCAGCAACCTAAAAAATGTGCATTATTAAATTTTAAATAAGTCGAGACTTGCAATAATCATCTCAATTAAAATAGTATAGAAAAGTAAAGGAAAACTACGTTAAAGAGTCAATCATCATAGTCATATTAAAAGGTTCCACTCACAATTAGCCTCAATCTCTTCTGGATTTCAGCAGCAAGTTCATCACCTTTGGATTTGTGTTTCTCCAAATTGCCATAAATTCTGTGAAGAACCTCCTCGGGAGCCTCCTCACCCAAATCATAGACCTGAGAAGTTTCATATTTTGGAGTGCATACATGCATAAGCCTCATTGTTAAGATAGACTGTGATTGTGAACTGCATTTTCTGAGAAATAGGCAACCTGCTTGTTGTTGAGAAGCTGACGGTATGTTGAGAGCAAATCGCCCCCAAGCTGACCACCACTCTTTGCATTAATAAACACTACAAGTGGGCAATTAGGTGTCCGATATTCGTCTTGTGGTTGTTGTTCTGGTGTTAGTATATAATCTGGGATGTAAAATTCCTCCAGATAAGGCATATCCGAACCTGCGTCCTCCATATTTTAGGTTGCCGGCAGCATTCAGACTGTGAGTACATAAGAGATTATATGTTATTTCTCTTTAATCTTTATGAAATCATAGTGAATGATACCTTTCAGAGAAGAGGAAAGAAGTAATACAACCAAAGATACCTATTAATAGATAGATACTCATCTATCTTAATGCTATCGTTACACTTGTAAAAATATATATAATAACCTGCTTGGTAGACACATGAACTGGCAGGGTTTTTCCACATTCATAAGGTGACATCAGATAAATGCCCTCTAGTCACTCTATGTAATTACAATAATCAGTCACACTAACACCAAGACGTGATTCATTTGTACAAAAAAGAAAAAAAAAAAGATATTATCCGCAATTGACTAATCTACCAACGATTTCACAACTCACAGGTACTAGCACTTGAAAGTTCAAACGGAGCATCGTGTACTCATGTTGGCGTGAATCACGACCAAGCTCTTTCGAATAATGAAAATTTGATTGATTTGCCTGTCATTATTTTTATTCTCGATGGTAACAGCATACTACACATATTCTGGCTGTTGAAAATCCCAAAATGTTCAGAAAAGTGACACAACGTCATATTCGAGAAGGATGTTGTTGTCTAATAATTTGAGAAGATGTTTTAATTTTTAATACTGACTCAATTATAGGAAATTTGAAGCCATGATGCATGACAATTCAAAAATCTACACATATTCTACCAAAACACGAGTAAATGTAACAAGCTAATCCCTCCTTGTTACAGCGTACGTTGGTCAGGAATCTGGGATCACATCCAGGGTGTTCCAAAATATTTATATACCTATAAAGCATAATTTATGGGATATATGCTAAGAAGAACTATCTCATGCCGAAACAAATAAGTAAAACTCAAAACAAAATTCAAATCATATATGTTAGATGATCATCTAGAAGACCGAATTCAAATGCATACAGCACCCGAATCAAATCACCCCGTCAAGGATTAATCGACCAAACACTTAAACTCACAGTTAATAACACTGAGATCAAAGCTAGATCTCACGAATGTCAAGATTCTATCGATCGACGAAAGTGAATTCCAAAAGATGGATACATAATTCGTATTGAAGACAGTGAATTAATATGTAATGCTGAATGTAGGTGTTTTCGGCTGAAAATAGCAGACATCGAACCTGAGATGAGCACTCGGAATCCAAAACTCACTTGTCGATGTTATCGAGGAAAGATCCAAAACAAGGGAAGGAAGGAACGAAGACGATAAGGATGTCAACGGAATGGGACACTTGAATTCAAGCTCCTTCTATACACCTCAACTCTTCAGCTGAGCTATACGGAAACTTATAACCTATATATGGTTTTTTTTGTGGGGTGGTCGGATTATGCAGCGATTAGACGAGGATTTCAAAAAAAGCATTTCTATTTGATTGCGAATTCTCGTTCCATTCGTTTAAAATTTTATGAACGAATATTGACAGTAAATGCACATTTATACTTTCTCACATGCGACAAAAAAATTTATCTGAATATTAAGTTTATAATAATTTTTTTTTTTAATAGAATTAGACACAGAATTAAAATAATGTTCTACTTTTTATGAAAATGTTTAAATCTTACATTGTTAAGTTGGAGCTATAAGCGAAGATGAAACGAGCCGTTTATAATTAGTTCTGAGTTAGAAGTTATTTAAGCTCAATTAGGGCATAAATCTTAGTAAACTCAAATCAAATACCAGCTTAGATCCGTGCTCGGAGTCAAATTTTGAAAAACGAACTAAGCGACTATGTAGACACGAAAGTCTATTTGAGCAACACATTCAAATTAAAATATGATAATAATCCGAGAAATATGTAGGGCGGTGCTTATTAGTGCCGTTCAATAGATGATCGGGCGACACGTACAAGTTTGCGCCTCGAGATAGGTAATAATGAGTTTAAACTTTAAAAATCGAGCTGGTGGCGGTCATGTGGGGTCGGTATGGGTCGTTTTCGCAGATACCACCTGCTTGGGGTTCCAGAATCCTAATCAAAGAAGATTGCAGATGACATTTTTTGCCATTCGTCCATATTCTGCACCAGTAACTACTCAAAAAAGAAATATATTATGAGAGTTTTGTTATATATATATATATATATAATGAGAGTTACTTCAAAGCTTTAGATTTTTTAATTGCCAAAATTTTGACATTAAGAGGCTCTCAATCTTACTGGTTTCTTCTAAAATGATGCAGAATTAATTTATCTCTCAAAAATTGACAATAAGTAGTTTAGATATCATTTTAAATAATTATGAAAAGATTTTCTTATAATCAACCTGATTAATATCGTTATAATAAATAAACTAAAGATAGTGTCGTTATATGTTCAACCATATTTTTTAAATAATATGAAAAGATGTTCTTCATAATCAATCTGATTAATATGATCGTCGTAATAAATAAATTATATATATGTCGTTGTATGTTCAACAAAAAAAGGAAAATATGTGAAACCATCCAATGGAGTTGTAAATGATTTTTGATTTTTTACCTGATCATCACTTTAGTTTTTCATATGGAGTTGTAAATTATATATTAACATTATATATCTATGCTATTTATGTTTTGCTAATATTGAAAGCAATGGACTATCAAATTATAATAAATTAATTTTTATTAACTTACTTGGGCCGGCCCAATAGTGTGATGGTCGCCCAGCCGATCATCGTAAAATATTTGATATTAATAATTATAATAAAATTAATTTTAATAAATTTTTTAATAAAATTAATAATTTTTAATATTTGATATTTTTCAGGAGATCTAATAACAATGGAGCCGATGTCCATTTGAAATTCCAATTACAAAAAAGACCCAACTTTATTTAGCACAAAATACGAGCGAATATATATATATATACACACACACAGAAACAATGACAGTACACTAGTGATCCTCGGGCCGGCTCAATAATGTGATGTGCGCCCAGCCGCCAACCGATCTCAATCGTCCACATCCACGATCACTTGTTTAGGCGGGCCCAATAGCAATGATGGATTTTATATGTCAGAAAATCTTTGGCAGAAGAGATAAGCCTAATTCCTCTAATTTTCGAGCGAGATTAGTATATTCCGTAGAAGTGGGACACTCGAGGAAAACAAAAAATAAATAATAAAACAAAAAGCGCTTCATCTCACAGCTGTTCTTCTTCTTCTTCCCCAAGCCTCCAACCAAATTGCCAAGGAATCGATGATAGGCCGGGGGCTGCGCGATCTCCTTGAGGAGCAATTTATCTTTGATAATCTCATTAAGGAGCAATTTTGTCCTGAAGTATAGCTTCTAATTTCAACCTCTACTCTATGTATTATTAATTGTACTGTCGTTCCTTTTGTTATTTGATTTTCATTGATTTATAAATAGTTGTTTATGCATTATCTTTTGCTATATTGGCTTAGTTTGAGTTTTTAGTGTTAAATTGTTCCTAAGTATTTGTTGAATTAGTGAACATCATCATCGGGCTGATATTTTTCTTGCAACAATTGATCTCCAGTTGCAAGAATTATAAATAGCAAATTCGATGAGCATGCGGTAAAGTTGCTTGTTTTGCGTTGCTCTCTTGATCGAAGTAATTAATATAAGTTATTCAACATTGACAATCTATGCAACTTGCAGAAAAATTTTGTCCGGGTGATTATGGGGAGCATGAACCATTGCATTTAAAAATGCAGCTGCAACATTTTGAGCTCGGTTTCCACAGCATTAAAAACTCAAAAAATGTTCTATTATGTAAGAATTATGTTAAGGATTTGTGAAGAGAAAAGAAAGATCTATCCACTTGTTGATAGAATGATTAGCCTTATTCTCACTCTTTCTGTATCAACAACTACTACTGAGCGGGCATTTTCAGTGATGAAGTTGGTCAAAACAAGACTTAGAAATAAGATGGAAGATGGCTTTCTGAATGATTGTCTTAACTGTTTTCATTAAAAAAGAAAATGCGAAAACTGAAGAATTTAGTTCCATGAAAGAATGTCAGGCTCGACTGGAATATAGGAAGAAAAATGAGCATTTTGTATCATCGAGGAATTTGGAAATCTTCAATTTTCTTTTTGCTGATGATAATTCTGTTTGTATACCATTTTCAACCTTTTTGTTCTTTGTTGAAGATTATTTTGTATGTATACCAATACCATATAAGTATTTGTCCTTTGTTAAATAGAAATCAATGTGTTTTTTATTATATTGAAATTTGTGTATTTGGTCTTTATTTTCCGAGACTATAATCAAATTTAATTATTGAGTGTATCATGTATACATATCTTCATATTGATAGGTATCCCGGAAATAAAATCTTTTTAAAATATTGGCAAGCACGCTTACCAGCCTGATGTGGAGGTTTTGTATGAATGGAAAGACAAAACGACCCCTTTCGTTCTCAGGTTCTTTTCGAACTTACTTTAGTTTTATAATTTTTTAATCTATACTATCGTTGTGAGTTCATATGTCATATGTTGGTAGTTTTGGTCCACTTTTCGTTGGCTCCCTCTAGAAAAATTGATGAACTTCACCATTGCACCTGACTTCGAAAAGATGATAAAGATGAGCACCGCCATAGAACAACATGTTATCGCCATATTTTGCAGCATCCTCAGCATGTGAGGTGGGTTTAGTGTAATAGGAAAAAAAAAAAAAGACCTTGGGATGGATGCAAGGAAATTTTCGAAAAATAAATTTGTGTATCATTGGACCATGCAATTATGGAGTTTAAATTTTATAAAAAAGTATATCTAAGTTTTAGTGATAAAAAATGAGGTATAAGTATAATATTTGTTTATTTATTTATTGTTATTTGAGAAATCAACCGTGCAAAGTTAGGGATAAAGAGTTTTGGCAATGACTCTAACCAGATTAAAGAAAAGGAAAAGCTACAACTCTTTCTTCTAACAGTTCTACTATATATCCTCCAACTTGTCCTCCTCCATTCCCTCCTATTTCAGCATTTGAAGTAATTACTTTTTTAATTTAATATTTGTCCTACCAATTTAGTTAGTATACCGTTATGATTCTAATTCTTTTGTGAGCGTTAATATTTACCCTTCAGTAAAAAATTCTATTTTTCGGTTTCTTAACCTTGTGGATATTTGTAGAATAACATAGTTATAGTTAGATTTAATAAAGTTAATCAAATCATTTCGATTTGGATCTCTTTTTTTTTTTCCTTATCAGGTAAGTGATTCATTTTTCTTAAGATATTGTTTGGCGATATTAACATATTGCTGGCATATCACCATATCAAATTTGCATTTGCAAAGGTCATGGAGAGGGATTTTTCTGCCATTGAAACAAAGAGTAAGATTTCAAAGTTTGATATTGCTACCATAACTTACGAAGAATTAAAGGAGGCTACTAAAGACTTCAGTGAGAAGCTTGGAAAAGGTGGCTTTGGAAATGTATATAAGGGACATTTTGGGAACAGAGAAGTTGCGGTCAAAATGCTACTTACTCCAGATGACGTGCATCAGATAAAAGCATTTCATCGAGAGGTAAACTGAAACTTGTTATCAACAATTAGAATTACTACTCTCTTGAAGAACATGATTAGACAATTAATTTGTTTCAAAGTTTTATTGTGTCTTACATATGGAAGCTTATAGCCATAGTTTTCGGTGCCGGTCGGCACAGCCCGTGCCGGGCGGCACGTGTCTACTCCGGCAGTTGTCGGTACGGCACGAGTCAAAAAATCTCATATTTAAAATTTTTAATTTTTAATTTTATTTTTTAAAAAATAACAAAGAAATATATATCGGCACGGCACCATCGGAATGGTCGGCACGTGCCGGGATCTGAGTTTATCGAAACTCGGCTCGGCGCGGTACAGAAAACCTTGCTTATAGCTTTACTCTACATATCAGTCATATAAATTTATTCTTGCTCTTGTGACATTTACAAATTGAAAGTTAAGTTCTTTCGTTTCTGTTGGTTTCAGGTTAAGATATTAAGTAGGTTGCATCATAAGCACCTGGTTCATCTAGTGGGTGTCTGCCCTGAAAAATTTGCTCTTGTATACGAGTATATGCCAGGAGGAACTCTAGAGGGCCGACTTAAAGATCTTCTGTGGACTGGACGTCTTCGTATAGCTATTGAGATATGCTCCGCTCTTATGGTTCTTCATTCCGCCGTTCCTGAAATTGTGGTCCATGGCGACATCAAACCGGAAAATATACTTCTTGATTCAGATGGTACAAGCAAGCTGGCCGACTTCGGTATTTCTCACCTTATACTTGTGACGCAAGCAACAAATACAATTCAACATACGGCGACTAGTGTACAAGGCAGCCCTGGCTACGTAGATCCGGTGTTTGTTCAAACAAAGAAGCTTGCACCGACCGCAGATGTTTACTCATTTGGTATGGTACTTTTACGTCTTTTAACAAATGAACAGGCAGGGGGTGCGCTCGTTGGGAGTGTACAAGACGCTATAGACGAGAATTGTCTAGAAGATGTACTAGATGTTGTAGCTAAATGGCCTAAAAGTTTGGCAGAACAACTTTCTAATATTGCAATAAGATGTTGCGACACTCGTACAAAGGAACGTCCAAAAATCTATGTCGTCCATGAGACCTTAGAGGAGCAGATGTGGCTCCATTGTGAGGTGCCGAAGCAAATACAGCAAGGTCTTATTGTTGAATTACCTTATTCATGTCTAAGGAGGAGTTATTTTCCAGGTTCCAGGAGTTATCTCTTAAATGCCATCTTAGGTAAAGAACGTGTCCGATCTACTAAACAATGTTTAGATCGCGGACATATTGGTGACATAGAAGTTACGGTGTCAGAATTAACCGATCTTAAGGTTGAGACTCAGGTAAACAGCTCCGGATACAGCAGGTTTTTTTTTTTTTTTTTTTTTTTTTGGGTCCAGATAATTTATACAATATATTACATAATTGTGTATTTATATGTGTGCGTTGCAGGCTGAACTCCTGGAGCGCTTCAAGCATCCACACGTTGTCCATGTAGTAGGAAAATGCACCGAGAAAAACCTACTTGTCTACGGCTGTGCCCCTCGAGCAACTTTGGCTGATCGCCTTGCTGATGGAAGTGATTTCCCTTGGCAAGATCAACTGCGTATTGCTATCGAGATTTGTTCAGTTCTGGTGCTTTTCCATTCTCAAGCACCCGAAATGGTAGCCTACGTAGAATTTCATCCGGACCGTGTGGTGCTAGATGTAAATGGTAAAAGCCATTTATGTGAGGTCTATAGCTGCACAGATCGCGATACAGCAAGCACAATAAGAACAGATGTCGATCACTTTGGTGTGCTACTCATGCATTTTTTGATGAGATCAGTTCTACTTACTACATACGGCATTAATTACAACTTTCTCGGAGAATATGAACGCATGAAGCTCGAACGCATGAAGCTATCTGTAGATGATGTGGGCGACTGGCCGAAAGACATAGCTGAACGGCTGTTTCGTCTCATTGCAAGATGCTGCAATAAGGATGCAGAACGTCGTCCATCTGCTGCTGAGATTTTGGAGCAGCTGGAGCAACTGAAGGAGTATACCTAGTCAGGGTGCTTTTTGTTAAAAAGAATTTCTAGTCAGAGGCATGCTGATTTATTCTAAGGATAATTGCATATCAGTCCCCCAAAAAATCAACTGTCGCGCATTTCAGCCTTCGGAAATACGGAAATGCACGACGTGGCAGCGGTGAAACTTTTGGGGCTGATATGAAATTATCACTTTATTCTATCACCTTGCCTTGAGAACTCGAGGGACCTCATGCCAAATATTTGTTCCTTGTTTCTGTATCCCTCTCGTTGGTATTGCCTATTGAAGAGGTTACCATCTTAATGTTATTACGAAGCATTAGCATGTCTGCTCTGAGAAAAAAAGGTAGCTGGTGCAAGTGATCTTATGAATAGCAAGTGGAAGTGATCTTATTGGAATTCGCTAAATTTTAGGGCTTTAGAATCATTATTAAGAATTTAAAAAAATTAACATAAAAATTATAAATTTTATTAAATTTTATAATTTTTATAAATTTTTTTAAAAAATATTATAGTAGTAAAAGTTTACATACATAAATTACGAAATAGGAGGTGATTTATAAAAAGTTTAAGAAGGAAGACTGATTTGTGATTAGCTTTACAAATAGAGGCTGATCCTGCATTTCCCCTTCTATTTAACACATAGTCGGAAGGTACCTGTTCATTTATGGTCATATTGGATAATATGTTCTTGTCATCTCAAAGCTTAACTAGCCAAGATATTGTAGCACCTCAAATAAAATTAAAAGAAAATATTGAAAATAACAACAATAATAAGAAGACCAAGGTTAAGCTACTCCAAATCTAAATCTAAACTCTAATTCTAGTTCTAGTTTGAAGTGAATTCATTTCTACCACTTACATATTTCGTATGACAAATGAACGCGAGCCCTACACGAGTCAAGATTTAGTTGGCTCCTCTACGGCGAGCCCACAGCCGCAGGTGAGCCAGAAGAATGAGCCAAGCTGCTGAGCCGACGACATCTTTTCGGCTCACTAGACCTCCAGGTGGCATCTGAGGATGACGTGGCTTCACCTCCTGATGATAACTCGTCTTTAACCGAAATGCGATGGCTCGTCTTGCACGCCGACCGGAATGTCGGCTGTCGGATCCTGTGAGAACCCCGAAACTGCCGATTAAAGACGTAATTTAACAATTTTGGAGCACGAAAATTAAATAGGATAGCTGTTAAGTCCGATCAATTTATCTGATTTATCGTACGAATGCGTGAAAAATAAATTTTCTGACGGACACGGCTCCCCTGATTCGGCCGAATCAGGGTGTAGGAAACGGACGGCCGAGATCGGCCGATCCGTAAAAATACGGATTTCGAGATTTCGTATAAAACTTTCGTCGACTTATTTGACCTATTTTTAAGTATTTTTGAAAAAAACTTTGAACTACAAAGTTATAAATTTTGATGAGATCTACAACTTTGTAGTTGAAACTTTTTCGCAAAAATACCAAAATACATACCGAAATGATGATTAAAACTTTTGATCATCATTTCGGTATGTATTTTGGCATTTTTTCGAAAACGTTTCAACTACAAAGTTGTATATCTCATCAAAATCTATAACTTTGTAGTTCAAAGTTTTTTTCAAAAATGCTTAAAAGTAGGTCAAATAAGTCAACGAAAGTTTTATACGAAATCTCGAGATCCGTATTATTACGGATCGGCCGATCTCGGCCGTCCGATTTCCTACACCCTGATGCCTCAGCATCAGGGGAGCCGCGCCCTTTTCTGACGCGAAGAAACGTATTTTATCGTGTAAAAAAATATATTTTTCACACATTCGAACGATAAATCGATAAGTGGGTCAAAATTAACAGTATTTTTCAGTTAAATAAGATATACAAAAAATTGATACCTCGTCCTCTGTACTGTCCCACCTCCGCTTCATTCGTTTATTGTGGCTAACAATCTCCTTATCGCCGTTCGACGAGCTCGCCGCCGGCGATGTAGGCGCCGCTGTCAGCGGCGACACCTGCTCCTCTATCTCCTCTTCATCTAGATCACCGTTTTCATCAAATGTTTCAGCATCGTCCTCACCCAGATCGGTTTTCTCGATCCCGACGCAGGAGTAGCACAGCGATTTCGTCGGAGCGAGGCGCGGTCCTGCGGCGTGCCACGGCATAGCGCGGCCGCACGCGGCGCAGAGGAGAAAGCGATTGTGGCGTGCGACGAGGAAATTTGCGCCGTGCACGGCGGCATCGCACCGCCAGCACAGCCGCGCTCCATCCGCCTCGCAGTACGCTGCCGCCGTCGCCGATAAGCAGAGTTCACACTGCCGCCGCCGCTGCCGCCGTGCATCTTCTTCCTCCACCACCCTTCTCATTGTATGTAATGATTATTCTGAAACATTAGTGATTGGGAATTCTAAAGATATGTTGAAAATGAAATGGTCAAGACTCGCCGCGGATTTGCTTTAAAAAGGGCGCTATTTGCATTTAACACCTTCAATATGCTATAATGCATATACAACCCCGGCTTCGTTGATATTATATCGAACCAATGTGGTAATATAGAGTTTGTGAAACATAAGCATGACTCATTTCTAAGGTTCTAGCAGTTATCATGGTCGGTTACAGTTACAAGATGTTCCGAAATCTTACTTTGTTAGATGTAAAGTACTTAGTAATATCCAGAAATTGTCATAATTATATTGT
Organism: Xerophyta viscosa; assembly: GCA_002076135.1. Classification (NCBI taxonomy): domain Eukaryota; kingdom Viridiplantae; phylum Streptophyta; class Magnoliopsida; order Pandanales; family Velloziaceae; genus Xerophyta; species Xerophyta viscosa. The sequence goes on along the minus strand of MJHO01000078.1, from coordinate 110,203 downwards.
ATATTGTATCTAAATTAGAAATTAAATATGTTGATAGAATAAAAAGGATTCAAATTTTTCTCAGACATCTTAATGGAACATGTCCCAGATTCTAGCTCCAACACTACGTGCCACTTAACATCTTTGTAAAATGACTCATAATAGTCAGCCGGAAATAATGCTTTGTAATCGGAACAAAATGACCGCGCATTAAGTTAACCCAAAAAAAATATATATATATAAAATTGTTTCAGACGGCTGGAATAGATAGAAAGAAAGTGGAATTGATTCGAATTAATCCGAATTGCTGAAACATCAACTGGAACTGAAATTGACTTGAAAGTGATGATTTATTCCGAATCAATTCATTATATTTTCTTTTGCTAGAAATGGATAATGCTCCAACCTAACCATAGGTGGTGTCGAGCCATTTATAAAGCTAGTTGAATTCAAACTATGGAAAATATTTTTATGCTTGATGACCGCCGCCGCATCATAACAAATTCGCAATACTATTTCTAAATGACATATAACCTGTTCTGTGAAGTATGAATTAAGACATAAAAGAGGGTGGTAATCTGAATATTTATTTATTTATTTTTTCTTAAAATAGAATTTATATAGTGTACTCTGAAAATTTAGTTCATAATTAAATAAAACGTTATTATAGATTTTGGATTGATATTATAAACTTTTCAAAAAAATAAAATTTATTTGAGAAAATTTTGCAGAGCTTTTTCAACTAAACCCCTAGATTTTAAGCATTCTCTTCGATATAAAGAACTGGAGGACAATTTAGGGTCTCGATATAGGTGCTAGCGGATGAACTAATAAATTTGCAAATATATTAACTGGGATGATAAGAATGGTGCTTTCTAGCTTTTTTATTTTTTATTTTTTTAAATATAATAATCGGAAAATTTTCCTCTCATCTTTTTAGAACCGATAAAGCACCGATTTAGTCAAACGATATTGTTTTTAATTGGTGATATATATTATATAAGTAATAGTAAAATCCTAAAATGAACAATTTCGATAATGTAGAACATCCCAACTGTATCATTAGATATATTATAATATTCAATAAAAATACACAATTCAACCATATGATTAATATAAAAGGTCCATGCATGCCAGTTACCTTTCCATATGTCGGCCCATCTGTCATTAACCTCAGCCATATGAGCAAGTATGTGGCTGAGACATTATATATATATATATATATATATATATATATATATAATTGCATCACAAATTGGGTTTGGGTTCAAATAATCCGGACGTATGGATCTGTACCAGAAACATCTTCTGGTGCAACTTTGGGCCCACCTAGTGTTTACGGAAAGTCTGGATGCATGCATCCGTTCAATTTGGATTGGCAAAATAGAAGAAAAAAGAAAAGTAACGCAACGTTCGGACATTTTAGTCTGAAAATCTGTCAGGATGTATTTTTTTCAATCTCGAGATTGATAAATCTAATCTTTTACCGATTCCGAGGTAGGAGAAAAATACGTTTAAATATATTTTTAAATGGTTCAGTCGGACGCAACATCATTTAGTTTCTAACCATCATTTCTTCTTTCGCAAATTTCCAACTTATCTATGTAGCACATTAAATCTGATCTACATTTATAAGTGGATGAAAAAGGGCAGAAAAATGTTACCAAATAGGGAAAAAGATGGGACGCTGAGTTGGCGGCATAGGATTTCAATCTATGGGAACGCAGCAGAAGAAAAAGCAGGGGAAGATGAAGAGGCACAGCCGTACTAGTTAATAAATGTTACCAACTCCTCCTTATTTCCGAAACATGGGCCGATATTAATCGGCCCACATGCGTGAGAATTATTGTTTCCTGCACGAGCCCGCCGAGTGATAGCCCATGTAAGCTAGATTCTAGAATGTCACATCACTTCATTTTATTCTAATTATTCCATACAACATATAATTTGTTATTAAATTAACTATAGAATACAATAAATTTAATATATTCTTCTTAATTAAATTAGAAAATAAAGAAATAATTAAGTTATAAATTGTTAGGATATTTTGTAAATTGCACATTTATCTACATATAACCTATACGAAATATGAAAAAATAATATAATATAAATAATAATAGAAAAGTTAAATAGCATGTCTGTATTACGTTATTTTTTATAAAACACATAAATATTATTATGGATTGTTATTGAGCAGTATCTATTTCAGGTGTAATGTAAAAAGTTTTCATGAGTTTTCAATGAATTTCGCTAAGTTGGATGCTGGCTTGACCAGTATTCTACGTATAATTTTAAGCGCACATTACGTCGGATTTTACTTCTTGATTGTGAGTTTGATTTAATATAAACTACCAATTAAAAAATAGTATCATCCTTGATAATTTGAGCTAACAATGAAAAAGTTTTATTTGTCATTAAAAAAATTGTAACCTAAAATGACAAAAGATTATACTTGATCTAGTCCTAAAGAAATCAACGGTTTGTACCTGATGTTTATATTACTGCCAGTCAAGACAATTGCGCAAACAGTCGAGATCCGGAAGGTTCTGTAAATGACTGGGTGTATTCAAAGATGATCTTTGTTGTAAGTAGTCATAACTAGCCTCATTTTGTTGGTTTTGTGCTAATCTGGTTAATTTTTTATTGCTTGATTTTCCAGAGAAGTTGATAATTATTACTTTATTCAGTATTTCAAGCTGATTCAGAAAAAAAGATAAAAAATTTACTCTTTTTTTTTCAACCATAATAGCTTTTTTTTTCATTATATAGTTTACTAATGTAAACTGATCGTGCCATCTGTTTCAAATGTCTTGATCATTTTGTTACAGGACAAATGATTTATAGTAGATTATTCAGAATCGGTCAAAGTTGTGCAAACAAACCTTATTCTAAATTAACAATTAATCTGAAAGTCAGACTTCTATTCTGAAACTCTATCTCTTGTTATACGCTTGATGCAAGGTTTGAAAGATTTTTAATTGTATTATTGAGACCAAAAATCTAAGTTTTCTGTCGAGTGTCGAGGTTGGAGACAGAGAGAAATTAGCAACTGCAAGGACGAGTTTTCTGTCGAGAGGATGTACTTCTGTGTACTCAAGATGTGCAGAAGAGGTGCCTTTTTTTTTCTTTTTTTTTTTGCTCCTTTTTAAAGAGTATTATCTTCCACAGATGTAGTATCAGACTTCTGTAACCAAATACATAGCAAGTAATTGCTTGATGTAGTTCAAGCCAATGAAATTGTCATTTTTGTTTGCCTCAATTGTGTTTTTAAAAGAAGAAACTATGGCTTTGTTTAGTGTTGCTTTATTTTTTTTTGTTGTGGATTTTGTTTCTCAAATTTCAATCTACTAAGGAGCATTTTCAGTTCAAATTTTCAGAAATGAGACCATAAATCAAAAAACAAAAGTGATACTAGATGAGCTTTTAGCATAAAGACTGTTTTTTTTGGATTTAGAGGGGGAAAAAAAGAGCAAAACTAGAAAGAACAGGAATGCTAATTCTATAGCCCTTTTAGTTCTTTCTTTCTGTTTGAATATTAGAATCTATTTGCGATAGATTGAAACAAGAATGTATAAATAGTCCTTTTAGGTGAGGTTATGAACCATAATTGCATGCAGTTGCTGATTTTAAGAATCAGAATCATTAATTTTGTCTAGCTGAAGAAACAATGAGCTATGTTCATAATTGTATCTTTACTTTGTATAAATCACAGTCAATTCTTTTTCTCTTCAATGAATCATTGCGCTTGTTATTTTTCTAGCTTTAAGAAGGAGGGGAAGGAGGCTTGCCCTGTTGGGTGCAAGTGGTACATCACAAGCAACAAATACTCCTAAGCTCACAAATATCTTCGGCGATGACATGAATGAAGAGAAAGGGTTGGAACAATTTCTGTTTGATTTTGATGCAGTAGCAGCAGCAACAGACAACTTCGCCGAGCGAAATATGCTCGGGAAAGGAGGATTCGGTCCTGTTTACAAGGTAATATGTGTAGCTTCACCATATATTAAGAGGCTTCTCTTAGGCGATAAAAATGGAGTATTTAAACTCTTTTTTTTTTTTTTTTTTTATTTTATTACAGGGTAAGCTTCACAATGGTCAAGAGATAGCTGTGAAGAGACTGTCTAAGCTTTCTGGACAAGGTCTGAAGGAATTCAAGAATGAAGTTATACTGATATCCAAGCTCCAACACCGGAACCTTGTCAAGCTTTTGGGTTGTTGTATCTACGGCGAAGAGAAACTTCTACTTTACGAACTCATGCCGAACAAGAGCTTGGATGCTTTTATTTTTGGTTAGACCGAGATACTCGTTATATACATACTTTTTTTTATCAGTATCAAACATTTACGGCAATCTTGATAAATCATAGTTTTAAGATGTAATGCGAAGCGTAATAGCAAAATGTTTGTATGAGACCTGAAAAAAATACACTTTCTTCCTCAAGATGCTGCTAAATTTGTCAATAAACCATTGAACAACTTCGGTAATATCAGTTAAATATTCTGATATATCTTTAAGCTGAATGGTCTTTTTCTTACGTCTTTCTTTGATGCACCAATTAGACCCAACCAAGAACGGAGTCCTAGACTGGACAATGCGATACCGCATTATTGAAGGGATAGTTCGAGGGATTCTCTACCTCCACCGGGATTCTCGACTAAGGATTATTCACAGAGACTTAAAGGCCAGCAATGTTTTGCTAGATCAGCATTTCAATCCCAAAATTTCTGACTTTGGCATGGCAAGGATCTTTGGAGAAGATCAAATCGAAGATTTAACTAAAAGAGTCGTAGGAACCATGTAAGTTCTATTGCCTCCTTGCATTTGTATTTTATAGTGACCTATATCAGAAAGAGTTGATGCATGTTCTTTTTTGTTTTTGGACAAAAGTGGACCGGTTACGGTATAATTTCTCCACTATAATCTTTTTCTTTTTTTTTCTTCCTTTTTTTTGTAGTTTCTGCTAATTCTTTAAGGTAGAATACCTTTAATATGATCTCTACAAGATTAGAAAATATATGTATTTTGTTTGTGAAATTATCGATTAATCTGTATTTGAATTGTAAATGCAGTGGGTATATGTCCCCTGAATATGCCATGGAGGGACAATTTTCAGAGAAGTCAGATGTCTTCAGCTTCGGGGTTTTGCTGTTAGAGATCATAAGTGGCAAAAGAAATAACCGTTTCCTTGATCAAGAGGACTCTGTCAACCTTCTCGGCTACGTAAGATCTTTTTTTTTATTATTATTTGTCGATATTGTCGTCTAAAATTCGTAAAATCAATTCCAACCCAATCAAGCATCACTTTGATTTTGGAACAAGTTGGGGTGCTCAAGAAATTTGTTTAAAAACCACTATGAATTTAAATTGATATTGTAGGCATGGAGGTTGTGGAAGGAAGACAGGGCCAAGGAGCTAATCGATCCGTCGCTAGATGCTTCGTATTCTTTCGCAGAAGCGATGAGATGTATCCAAGTGGCTTTGTTATGTGTTCAAGAGTATCCCGAAGATCGGCCGACCATGGCTTCGGTACTTCTAATGCTAACTAGTGATACAAATAATTCGAGTCTTCCAGATCCGAAACAAGCTGCATTCTTCACAAGGCGAATCACGCCTGATAGCAGTTCATCGACTGAGAAAAATTATGAGCCGAGGTCAATCAATGATCTGACTCTTAGCACATTGCAGTGCAGATAAAAAAAATGCTAGATCTTGCAAAACTTCCTCCTGCAGGCGTATTCGGACGCTGGCAACAGATTTATACAAAGTTGGAGCATGTATGAATTGGAATGTCTTGTGCATAATTTGCATAGACATGATACTTGGGACAAAAACTCCGACATGTTTTCATCTAAATGCATACTTTTAAAACACAAAAAAAAAAAAGAAATCGAATGCTTACTTTGAACCATGGTGTTCTATTAGTTTGATTTTCAGCGAGGTTTGTATTTATTACTTTATAGAGTGTTCTGCTACTGATTTGGCGAGATGTAATTTACTCCTTTCTATTATAATATTTTACTTCATTTTTGTAAATTGGCACGAAAAGTCTGTTTGTGCCGGCGCCTCTTCATGAGATACATGACATTTAAATTCTTCGGTGACGCTCACTTCCCACTTTTACAATAAATGTGCCGGAAATACATGCGTAGAGAGACTTGTGTAGATTGATGCTGCTTAGAAACCATGCTGTGTTATTTTCATATCCTGTGGACTTGCTGGCACATCACGAGTTATTCTGCGTCACTGCGGCATGCATGCTCTATCTTATTATTATTATTATTATTTTGAGATAATGAGAGAATATTTTTTATGCGATAAATATCAGATTATTTCATTGCACACAATTTACTAACCATATTTTAGACTATAGTCAGGGAGTAAAACTTCGAGAGTGTGTTGCCTCCACGTGCTATTGAGTATATGTATATATCTAACACAACCTTCAGAATATCCCTCATTATAACGAACGAGAATCGAATTCATAAGTGATAGCCTATAAGCCACCCACTATATCAGGTGAGCTACTCCTTCCAGGGTCGAGGGAAGGTTAAGCTAGAAAGTATGTAATCTTCTAATTCTGTAGTTGGTCTATTACATAATAATGTTAAGATTTTAGTGTAGTTTTTGGGATGTAGTAGACTTTGAGATGCTCTGTAGGCCGTCTCTCTTGCAGTAACCTCGCTTTATCATATAAGATAATGTCATGGTTGCTAGAAAAAAAAAAAGGAAAAAGGAAAAGGAAAGATGCACTTACAAAACAGAAAGTGAAAAATGGCAAAGAAAAAGAAAAATACTTGACCCAACTCTTAAGTCATCATCATAAGCTTTTGTGCTTTGAATACACCGTGTGGCATTCCTGATCCCCCTACCATTGGTTGAAGAGTCTGGCATGCATCTGAGGAAGTATATGTCGTATTCGAAATATACGAGTAGTTCTGAAATAAAAAATAGACAATATGAACGAATTTTAGTTAGAATTACTAATATGGTAGCTAAAAAGGACGCTAATACACTTAGCTCGGGACGCATACTATATTGGAATTTTACGTTCATCGTTGGAGACCTAGGGAACTTTTCTACCAACTTATCATTGTTACTGTGCTCGCACCTCGGTCCACGTGCTGGAATTTGGCCCCCGCTGTCCGTTTGTGAACCGAGTGCTCAGTCACAACAAGCGGACCTTAGGGGCGACCGTTGTAGTTTGGCGTCTTCCTATAATAGCTTATGCCGAAGTGGTCTAGTGGTTATTCTAACAATTCATGCTCTATATTTAGGTGCTTCTAACATTGGGCCGAAAAATACGGGTAGAGAGATTGTGTCCCACACCTGATAGTAAGTGCAAATGCACAACGGGCAATAGTCGAATCGTGAGTGATAATTCATGAGTCATCCGTTTTATTAGTTGAGCTACTCCTTCTAGAGCTAAGTGAAGGTTAAGCTAGAAGTGTGTAAACTTCTGATATTGTGGCTGGTTTACACATAATCACGTTATTACATGTTAGATGTTTTCTGTGTATTATTTCGGATGTAGTAGACTTTGAGATGCTTTGCAGGCCGTCTCTCTTACGATAACTCGCTTTATCACATAAAATAATATTGTGGTTATTAAAAAATAATTAAAAAAGAAAAATGCACTTAAAAAACAGCGTTAAAATGACAAAGAAAAAGAAAGAGAAAATACTTGACCCAACTATTAAGTTATCATCATATGTTTTTGTGCTTTGAATATCCTATCCTATTCCTATATAAATCCGTGTGAATAAGCTAATTTAGGGCAACAATTAGCCTTAATTAGTTTCTCGGGGCGGCCACTATCTCCCAAACTTTATATCTGTTGATTTTCTTAATGTAAGTTATCTTCTATCTGTTGGAATTCTTTTTTATCAAAAACTATTTACAAATTTACATAAAATTCATCTTTAATTATCCAATTTTAGATATTTATATATAGATTTAATGTGTTCGTTAATCTACTTTTCTTTTTTATAGTGAAGAAAGAAAGAATGGGATTGGGCATAAGTTGCGACAAACATAGCTTGTAGTTGTACCAGAAAGACAATTACCGCCGCTCACTCCAAGAACTTGGGGTGCGACTGCGGGAGCAACCAGAATTGGTCAACAATGTCAAGCTGAAGATGCAGGAACTGTCATGGTTGGAGACTTCTGAAGTCCGGCCGGTGCCTCCGTCGATCTTCCGCATCCCCGCGGTATCGTCGACAAGGCGTACCAGCCGATGGCTATCCCAATTGGACCGTACCACCACCATTCACATACAATCAATGGCAATTACATCCTGCATGGCGGGAAGTGGAAGTGTTTGCAAAGCATCCTCTCGCGCCACCTGGATTTCCGTGCCGGCGAGTTGCTCGACCGTTGCCTCCGGTGGCTGGCTGAGCCCACAGTGCATGCTGTTGTGAAGGAATACTACTCGGAGAAGATTCATTTGACCCCCCATGAACTCGCGGAAATTCTGTTGGTGGATGCATGCTTCATCATCGAAGATTTACGGGGGCATCAAATAAGATACACAAAAGCAAGCAAAGAGAAATGGTGCGACCTGCTTAAGCTAGAGAACCAAATCCCTTTATTCGTCATCCAAACGTTATATGACCAGCTGAAGAGGCCTGATGATCCAGACGAGCTTATCATACCCATCGTTAATGTCTTCTGCGATATAGGTCCTCTTTTAGAGTCCACAATTGATCTCGAGAATTGGAAAGCAAAAGACAAGAAAGAAAAAACTAGAATCTTTTCATCTTCAGAAAGGGGATTAGGAACGAGAATCATGTGCTACCATTTGCTCCATCTTTTCCACTCGTACCTGGTTCGCGACGTGCGATCACTGTCGCCCAAGGAGCTGCATCCAGTGGTACCTTCGAGCATCCCGAGCGCAACCGAGCTAAATAGAGCCTGGATCAAAATCAGCAAGAAGGTAGACGCCTCGAGCTTCTTGGATGTTACATATAAATATGGTGAGATAAGCTTGCCGGAGCTACGTGTCCACAATCTCACCTACTCTTTTCTCCGCGACCTCATAGAATTCGAGCAGAGCTACAACATCGGTTACCATCGCCACAAAAAGATAATCACGCTCTTCATCGTGCTCATGCGATGCATCTTAAAGACACCAAAGGACGTGAAGCTCCTCGGCTCCAAGGAATACTGGTCCATGAGCTCACTACAGATGAGGCAGTGGTGGAGCTCTTTGACAGCCTCTGCAAAGACACGCAGTACAGAGTACGAGGCAGCTACGTCCATAACTTCTTCTACTACGTGAACAAAGACTATGAATCGCAATTGCGCAAGTCATGGGTAACACTGAGAAGCGGCTATTTATCCAATAGATGGGCATTTTGTTCCATCCTGGCGGCAGTGCTGCTCCTGATCTGCAGCTTCCTGCAAGTCTTTTATGCAATGTATTCATACTACCACCCACGCCACTAGCTAGGACTTTCTAGTCTAGTTAGTGTCATCAGGAGTTCGTGAGGTTGATTTATCTTGGTTAATTTGCGACTTGTCTTTGATGTGTAATTGTCTCCTTTTTTTTCTTTTTTTTTTTAAAGGTTATCGTGGTGGAGCCTATAATCGGGTGCACATTCCTGTAAAGATCTGAAACTCAGAGAAAATCTCCACTATCAATTCCAACTGATGCTCTGGAATTTATGTATAAGGTCTTCTATAAGCGGATGCTTTTGTTATGGGATACATAAAATTTTTCTTTGTATGTGGGGTTTTCACCACACGCAAATTCGAATTCAGATGTTGACGTTTTTTGAGGCTTTTTCTATCTGGTCGAGCTAACTGCACCGTGCTTTGGTTTGTAGTAGCTTGATAATACCATTTATTTTACTTTTCTACTTGCAATCATTAATGAAAGAATGGCAACAATTCAAAAAGTACCAACTAAATATGCTAACACTATAGGAAAAAGATCAAATAACGACTAAATGGTCACTGTAGTTTAGTCTCTAATAGTGCAAAGTTTAGTCGCAATAGCTTTCAGCGACTAAATTAAGTAGTGTTTAGTTGCAGGATCCTTGTCTCTAAAGATGATATTTGTTGTAGTGTAAACTTGCTGACACTCATGTTTTTTGGGTTGCCAAAGTGAACTAGTTTACAAGGTAATATGTGTAGCTTCACCATATATTAGAGGGCTCTCTTATGGAAAAATAAATGGAGTATTTCATTTTCATTTTCATTTTTGTCTTTATAAAAATCGTAAATTTTGATAAGATATTCAACCTCATGTTCAGAGTGTTTTCAAGATACTTCTAAATAGGTATTTGCGTTGTAGAAAATTAACAGATTAAAAGTAGAGATACTGATCCATAAAAAGTAAAAGGGAGACGGGTTGATATGTAACTCCCTATACATCATTATGTTAAGATTTTTGTGTATTATTTGAAATGTGGCAGACTTTTGAGATGCTTTGCAGGGTGTACTCTTGCGATAACCTCGCTTAATCACATAAGATAATGTTGTAGTTACTAAAAAAAAGGAAGGAAAGATACACTTAAAAAACAGAGTTAAAATAACAGAAAAAGAAAGAGAAAATACTTGACCCAACTATTAAGTCATCATCATATGTTTTTGTGCTTTGAATACCCGGTCCAAATCCGATATAAATCCATGTGAATAAGCTAATTTAGGACAACAATTAGCCTTGATTAGTTCCTCTGGACAGCCACTCTTTCCAAACTTTATATCAGTTGATTTTTTTAATGTAAGTCATCTTCTATCTGTTGGAATTCTTTTTTTTATCAAAAACTATTTACAAACACAAAATTACATAAAATTATCATAAGCCATTCACTCTACCAGGTGAGCTACTCCTTTCAGGTTTAATGGAAGGTTAAGCTAGAAAGTCTTCTGATGTTGTAGTTGGTTTATACATAGTCATGTTAAGATTTTTTTGTATTATTTAGGATGCAGTGAACTTTTGAGATGCTTTGCAGGCTGTCTCTCTTGCGATAACCTTGCTTTATCACATAAGATAATATTGTGGTTATTCAAAAAAAGAAGGAAAGATGCACTTAAAAAATAGAGTTAAAAATAGCAAAGAGAAAGAGAAATACTTGACCCAACTGCTAAGTCATCATCATGTTTTTGAGCATTGAATACCCAGTCCAAATCCTATATAAATCCATGTGAATAAGCTAATTTAAGGCAACAATTAGCATTGATTAGTTCCTCGAGGCGGCCACTCTCTCCCAAATTTTATATCAGTTGATTTTCTTAATGTAAGTCATATTCTATCTATTGGAATTCTTTTTTTTTTTTTATCAAAAACTATTTACAAAATTACACAATATTACATAAAATTATCATCACTTATTCTACCAGGTGAGCTACTCCTTCCAAAGTTAATGAAAGGTCAAGCTAAAAAGTATGTAATTTTCTGATGTAGTTTTTTTTTTTTTTTTTTTTTTTTTTTTTTTTTTTTTTTTTGATGATGCAGTAGACGTTGAGATGTTATGCATGCTGTCTCTCTTGCTATAACATTGCTTTATCATATAAGATAATGTTTGTGGTTATTAAAAAATAATGTACTATTTTGGATGTAGTAGACTTTTGAGATGCTTTGCAGGCTATATCTCTTACGATAACCTCGCTTTATCATATAAAATAATGACATAATGTTGTGGTTATTTTAAAAAAAAGGAAAAATTTACTAAAAAAACAGAGTTAAAAATGACAAAGAAAAAGAAAGAGAAAATACTTGACCCACCTCTTAAGTTTCTGTGCTTCGAATACCCATTCCTGCCGAACACCCAAGGGTGTTGGGTTTGGGTAGCTACATTATACATGCTATGTGGCTTAACCACTAGTTCCTCATTCAGCCAAAAAAAAAAAAAAAAAAAAAAAAAGGAAAAAAAAAAGAAAAAAAAAAGAAATAGAAAATAAAGAAGAAAAAAATAAATAAATAGAAAATAAAGAAGAATACCCAGTTCCGTAAATCTCAAAAAAAGAATACACGGTGTATCCTATATAAATCCACGTGAATAAGCTAATCTAGGGTGTTAGCGCGACAATTAGCCTTGATTAGTTCCGCAGGGGCGCCCATCCTCTTCCAAACTTTGTATCAGTTGATTTTCTTAATGTAAGTCATCTTCTACTTGTTGGATTTTTGTTTTTTTTTTGTTTTTTTATCAATCACTATCTATAAAATTACATATAATTTTATCGTAAATTATTCACTTTTATATATTTATATATAGATGTATATATTCCTTTGGTTTTTTTATGGGGGACTTCGATATCAGTCTATCTGATGTTTAAACTTTTCGAATAAACTCCTCATTTTATCTGTTATTTTGACCTCCAAAAATACTTATTTAGAAATATCTTTTAGACAAATGATCAACATAAACGTTGTACATTTTAAAAAGATCTACAATTTTTATATTAATTTTTTTTTAAAATATTTCTAATAGGTATTTTGAGATTCTAAATAATGATTAATATGTTAACGGCTTTAATGTTGAATGTTTTTTCAAAAATACTTATATAATGGTCAAAATGGCTCCGATTTAAATATCTAGAAATTTTTTTTTTGTATGTTTAAATAATAAGTAGAAAATTTAGAAGTTAATTTGTATTAGTAGAAAAAATCTAGATGCTGATTTGTGGTTTTTTTTTTTTAAAGAAAAAATAGCGAAGAAAGAATGGGTTTGGGCATAAGCAGCGACAAAAATAGCTCTGCATTCCTACCAGAATTACAATTTTCGCCGCGCACTCCAAGAACCTGGGTGCCAGAAAGCAGAGAGGAACCAGTATTGTTCAACCATGTCAAGCTGAAGTTGCAGCAACTGTTACGGTCCGAGACGTCTGAAGTCCTGCCGGGGCCCCCGTCGATCTTCCGCATCCCCGGCGGTATCGTCGAAAAGGCGTACCAACCGATGGCGATTCCAGTTGGACTGTACCACCACAATTGGCATCCAATCAATGGCAATTACATCCTGCATGACGAGAAGTTGAAATGCTTGCAGAACATCCTCTCCCGCTTAGAGGATGCCCGTGCCAGCAAATTGCTCGACGAGTGCCTCCGGTGGCTGGCTGAGCCCACGGTGCATGCTCTTGTTAAGGAATACTACTCGGAGAAGATTCATTTGACCCCCCATGAACTCGCGGAAATTCTGTTGGTGGATGCATGCTTCATCATCGAAGATTTACGGGGGCATAAAATAAGATACACAGAAGTAAGCAAAGTGAAATGGTGCGACCTGCTTAAGCTAGAGAACCAAATCCCTTTCTTCGTCATCCAAACGTTATATGACCATCTGAAGATGCCTGACGATCCAGAGCTTATCATACCCATCGTTAACGTCTTCTGCGATATCTAGGTCCTCTTTTAGAGTTCAGTCTCATTGATCTTAACAAATGGAAGGCAAAAGACAAGAAAGAAATAACTAGAATCTTTCCAAATTCAGAAAGGGAATTAGGAACGAGAATCATGTGCTACCATTTACTCCATCTTTTCCACTCGTACCTGGTTCGCGACGTGCGATCACTGTCACCCATGGAGATGCATCCAGTGGTACCTGGGAGCATCCCGAGCGCAACCGAGCTAAATAGAGCTTGGATCAAGATCAGCAAGAAGGTAGACGCCTCGAGCTTCTTGGATGTTACATATAAAGATGGTGAGATAAGCTTGCCGGAGCTGCGCGTCCACAATCTCACCTACTCTTTTCTCCGCGACCTCATAGAATTCGAGCAGCGCTACAACATCGGTTACCCTCGCCACAAAAAGATAATCACGCTCTTCATCGTGCTCATGCGATGCATCTTAAAGACACCAAAGGACGTGAAGCTCCTCGGCTCCAAAGGAATACTGATCCATGAGCTCACTACAGATGAGGCAGTGGTGGAGCTCTTTGACAGCCTCTGCAAAGACACGCAGTACAGAGTACGAGGCAGCTACGTCCATAATCTCTTCTACTACGTGAACAGACTATGAATCGCAATTGCGCAAGTCATGGGTAACACTGAGAAGCGGCTATTTATCCAATAGATGGGCATTTTGTTCCATCCTGGCGGCAGTAGTGCTCCTGATCTTCAGCTTCCTGCAGGTCTTTTATGCAATGTATTCATACTACCACCCCCGTCAGTAGCTAGTACATTCTAGTTAGCGTCATTAGGAGTTCGTGAGGTTGATTTATCTTGGTTAACTTATGCTAGTCTTTTGATGTGTAATAGTAGCTTGGTAATACCATTTATTTTATTTTTCTACTAGCAATCATTAATGAAATGAATGGCAACAATTCAAAAATTACAGCTAAATATGCTAAACTTTCTGCTACTGTCGATTTTTTCCGTCGTCTGCTGAAGCTGGATCGTCGGTATTTTAATTAAATGAAACAAGTAGATCATTTGAATCAATATCTTATTTTCTCAACATTGCTTCATGGCAATATTTCAAGTATATTGACCAATATAAAATGTAACTTTTTTAGGGTCATGACCATTGCATTGAGTTTCTATTCTACATCTCGACCTAAAATAGAGTGGTAAGGGATGTCTCTCTCTCAACTTACGTTTACTGGAATTCAAATATCCAAAATGTAATTTTGATATGAAACTTCAAAAGAGGATCTAAGTATAATTGTCAGTTTTTTTTAATATCTCAAGTAAGGAAAACCCATTTGAGTTGGTTGAGCGCTCGCTTCATAACTATGCCGTCACCACTTCTTCTAGACGACTATCATGCACATATTTAGGTAAATAAATTGGGTGCTTGTAAAATTATTCCATGTGGTAGGTTAAAGAACATGCTGATTTTTACTCTCTCTCTCTCTCTCTCTCTCTCTCTCTCTCTCTCTATATATATATATATATATATATTGAACTAATATGTAATTTTGGAAGATTAAAACAGGCTGATTTGTATTTATTCCAAAAAAAAGAAAGCAAATTACTCTAGAATTCCAAACAAACATTGATGACTGTAAAGTTTTCTCTTATTGTTCTATAATAGTACCAGCACTGGGTGCTGATCATGTGATTTGTCGTAGCTTCTGCCTTAAGTTATCCTCAAATCAACCAGCCTTTACTGTAATACTTTTAAATTTGTTGTTGCCAATTATTTGGTTTTGGTCATTGGACTTCGATTTTTATTTTACATCTCAACATGAAAAAAAGAAAAGGATTTGACATCTTGACGTGAAAAAAAATACGTTAAATTAATATTCATTTAAATCAGATATTGTTGAAATTTAAATTCCTGACATATTATTCATGAGAGATATGCCATATTCTTGTCCATTTTAATGAGTCATATGATGAGATTTAGTAAAATTCATATCAAATAACTGCGGATGAAGGATCAATCGGGAAGATAGTATGTGTGCAGTTTCTCCTGCTATAATGAAAACACAATCACAATATGTTACCTCTGAATTAGAGGGCATGAGCCATGGGATAGAAGGGAAATTTGATGAACCCAGAACGATCTATATACATAGAACTTAAAGCAATATTACTTAAAAAATAGAATTAAAAAAAAATCAAGTCCAATATACGGAGTTTATTAATGCTGATAGAATAGAAAAATTTAATTTTTTTTTTTATTTATTTATGTTAGATCAGAATTTATCCCCAATTTAATATATGAGTCCTCTATTATTAATAAAATATTATCTATAAACAGATGGAGCAAAACAAATAGAGGATTTTGGATCGCTGAGTAGGTCCGGAAGGATGCTCTATAAATCTGAATTTTTATATTTTAGATAAAGGTTTAAAGAAAATATCGAGATTCTATGAAACTTAATCTTTCAAGTTAATCGATCATATCTATAAATAACTTCGGTACATATTTTGACCGATGGCTACATTGAAGTCCATAGTTTTACTTCGTAATTTGTTATATAAAAATTATGTGTATGTGTGATTGTTTTATTTTTTTCTTAGCCAATCACTGTCTTCGAGCTCCAATATAGAGTGTGAGATCAGATACAGAAATAATATTCATCAGAAGTTTCCATATTGGTTTATTTATATTTTGAAAGACAGTATATTTTTAATTGCATCAGTATTTTTTATTTTGATGAGTAGCGGCCTCATTTATGTGTAATAATATTAAAATAATGTTCCCTTTCCATTCTAAGCATACTGCAATTTTCGAATTTCCATCAACAATTCCACCCTCAATCGAACTACAAGTTAGAGAAGTCTACGATTTCAGAAATTTCATTGTAATTCAATGTGCTGTAACATTTCTTTCTTCCTAAAATCTGCAAAATTATCAAAAAAAAGAAAGAAAAAGAAAAAGACTTCTTTCAAGATTTGTTCAACTCCTCTACGCCTCTCCTTCTCGTCACTCTGATGTAGATCACGGCAACCAAAGCCGCGGTTGCGAGCCGCCGGTTGCCGATCCCGAGTTGTGAACATGGAGGTACGCACTCTCCGGCGCCTCCGCTGGAGAAGAAAGCGGCGCCGCCGTGCAATTGGCCTAGCAGTCGCCGTCGCCGCGAGAAGATGGAAAGTCGCTGATGATAGCAGCAGGAGAAGCAGAGAAGCCATTGATTGCAGAAGTAAAGAAGTGAGGTGTGATTTTACGAGTGACAGCAAATGGGATCAGCTGGGTGGTATTTGTAGAGGTTTTCGGTAGTAAAGTTGTCCAGAAAGTGACATTGGAGTTACAGCTGGGCCATCACTGGAGGAGGGAAGGGTCTGTGGCTTCAACGATCACACCAAAAGTCACACCTGCTGAATCTCTAACATATATCTTCCAGCATCCATCCCGAGAAAGTGAATCTCTTCCTTCGTACTGTGAATCTACTCGAGGCGTGTGATTCTAAGACCGACTGCATATTTACGCTTGGCTTGTAACTCGAGGAGTAGGTGTTTGTACGTTCACACGTAGGGTAACACCACGTCCAGGGTCTGAGGGCCCTATCTGAAATCTATCTTACCCATCCCGAGGAGGTGAAGTTCTTTCATCCTCACCGCACTTTTGCTGGGAAGTAAACGTAGGAGCGACTAGCAGTGTGACGGATAGTAGAGGTCATTAAATGAGAAAGTGGGGATTTTCGGTGGTCGGCGGAAAATGTTTACGTTTGCTGCTGAAGACGCGGAAGTCCAGTTGTGCTCGTCTCATCAGCAAATCAAAACGGCCACACAAAACGACAATAAGTAGCTCTTCAGTCAACATTATTCCTTCACAAGACAGCTCCCCGCGTTTGGGAAATTAAACAAAATAATAGGTCTTTTTTAGGTTTTGTCCAAAAAAAAAAAAACTATCAAATAAGTTTTAAAAAATTATAAAATTCGAAAATATGAAGTATTTTAAGAAAAAATAAATATGAATAAAAATGCTAGTATGCCTTAAGTTTCAATATTGAAATTTTTATTTTTTTAATAATATTTTGTACTCTAAAATATTTTTAACACTAAAAATATTAAAAATATTACAAAAGATATTAAAAAAAAAGCTTAATACAAAATTATTAAAAATTTGTTAACTTTTTTTAAATTGTTTTTACAATGAAGCTCTGAAACAAAATTTGTTTTCGGTTATGTTCAGTCACAACTTGTTAAAAAACTCTAGATAGTAAATTATCGAATATTCAATAATAAAAGGTATTCAATAATTATAAAATAATTTGTCTATCGTTATCTTAATTTAAACTTGGTAGCACAATCTATACAATTAGTTTGATAGAAATACCAAATACAAAATAATATAAAAATAAAGAAGATAATTGCATATCAGTCCTCTCTAAAGCAACAATTGTATATTTTAGCTCCTAAAAATATAAAAACGTACACGCGAGTGTTGCCAACGTACTTTCAAAATCTAAAATATAAGATTTGAATTTTGAAGGACTGATATAAAAATTATCCCAAAATAAATAATAGTCTCTATTAACGTATTGATGTTATAATATACATCACATCAGTATTTTTATTTTTAATAATTAATTTATACAATTTAAAAAACAAAAATGATATATAATCATTCTATAATTTAAAATACAAATTATCAATTACTGTAAAATAATCTTATAAACAAATATCGGCCCCATGCTTCTTATGCCTGTCCATACGTGTCCTTCTGTTCTAAGAGATCAGAGAACATTAATCATCTTTGAGAGATTTTTGATAGCTGGAACCTGTGAAAACTTAGACCACATTTAATACAACGAAAAATACTCGAATATTTGTTCCAAATCCTTGTTAATAATTTCTCTAACTTTCAACAATACAAGTTGATTGACTGACTGATTTACAAGATGATTGATTATCTTCTAATGGGGACCCCAAGAATCGAAGCGCACGGCTCTGTCCATGATCGCCTCAGCCTTCTTCGCCCTGGCCAACTTCGCCGCTGTTTCCACGGCGGATGACGACGCCGGCGAAGCCCTCGATGCCCGTGATCTCAACGGCCGGCAAACTCGCTGGTGAAGTGATCTGAGAGCGTAGTTCCAGCGGCAGAGCCCCGCCTGGTCTTTCATCGCCTCCACTGCCGCCATGCTCGCCGCCACCACCCACGAGCTCTTCTTCGCCGCCGCTGAAGAAGCCATTAGAATTGGTCGCAAATTGGTTGGCTTGAATTGAATTGAGAGATGATCGAATCATGGTTGGTAGAGCTGGAGTGGAGAGATTTATATAGTTGATGAAGGCGGCGAGGAAAGGGGAAAACCAGGGAGTAAGCTGCTGGTTTTTAGAGTCCACAGATTATGGAAACAACACATCGTTAAGGCTGTGTATGCAGATCACCCCAGCTGATCCGTACCTAGCCCAACTCCAAAAAGGATGATCCGAATCGAATGATTAGCAATCCGAATTTGATTCCACCTCGAACTAAACCTAGCTTATTACAGTTCAAGTCAGTTTAGGTCCATTTGACCCAGATTACTAACACAAACAGCTACATGTACACAATCGGTCTTAGACATGAATGGAACCAAATAGACAAAAAGCAATTTGAAGTAACGTTATTTATCAAGACTTCCTCAAAATCACTCCTTCGGAAGTAATGTTATTCCCAGGAGTCCAATTGAAGTCGATTCATATTAAAACAAAACACGAGTCAGTTGATATTGGTCGTGGGTTCATCCAAAGCCACCGAATGATTGGGTGTTGCATAAGATCATGATATGTAACATTATTCTCTCAGTAATAAAACTACTATTCATCAAGACCATCGAAATTACTAATACAAAAATAGATGCCATACATCCAAATGTGGTATACATCTCGATACACAACATATAAATTTTAATTGTATCAGACTATTAGCACACTCTAAAAATAATTCTCTGCCATCCAGTAATGGCAATAGCTTCCTGAGTTGCTCTCCCCAATTGCGCCAATTCTGCGTCTGATTTGTCTCCTTTCTGCTCAAAATATTCTCAAGCATCCTTCTTGTCGCTCCTTGGCACCCCTTTAACACCACCCATTCGTCAATTCTTCACTGTTTCTAAGAATTGGACCGCAATGGAGTCTGAGGATGGCAGTCCATTTGAGCTGCTGGGGACCTAAGGTGTAGCATTCAGACGAATGCTACGAGTGTAGAGCATGATAAGCTCCCAAATTTCTCTGAAAGACGAATAAAAGACACATATACATCTGAATATCACCAAAAGCATTCCTACATATTCGAAAATCTACATCCAGATCTGTCGATCAAAAGAAACATGTACATGTTAGATAATAGACACATTTTTTCCCTTCTAAATATAAATCTGAATAACCAATCACACGAAAAAAAAAGGGTGTAATTTCTTCATATACATGTCATACAGATTGACAACGCAAGCCAAATAAGGTTATCCATATAACTTACAACTACTCTATCTGAACTTGCAACAAGATATAGCACAAATCATTATTAACAGATGTAATTTACATCAAAACGGACACAGAAGAAGCAAAAGGAAGACACCATAGGAAGAATACGTGGTATAATTGTATTGCTGACCATCAATATCATATTGTCATTGGCAAATTTTCTGGTTCGCAATTCTGGTCTTATTTCCCATGACTTCAACGCCTCCTCTTAAGGCAGGACAAAAAGCAAGGAGATTTCCTTATCATCAAAATGCCATAATACATTCACTAGCTACGCCTTGTTCAATTGCGAGCTTAGCTGCACAATAAACCTGCAAATGTTAATTCTGGTCACATACAGTTAAAGTAAAAATAAAAATATTTTTAAAATTTTTTTCAACAGCTTACTACGCATGCAGCAGAAAAAATGCAATTCAAAAAGCAGATTAAAAAAAAAGCTCTACACCATAAAGGAGAAGGACAAGAGTAAGAAAATTCTTGATGACCAAAAATAGCCCAAAAATACACCTCGGGATCTGTTAAAGAAGCAGAAGAAAACATAGGAATACTATGATTACTGACCATCGACATCATATTGTCATAGGCAAAATCTTTTGGCTAGCAACTTCTGGCCTTATCTCCCACGACTTCAGCTCCTCATCCTCTTCAGGAAGGACAAAAGGCAATGAGATTTCCCTAATCATCAAATCGCCACAAAATGGGCATTCACTAGCTACAGCCTCGTCCAATTGCGAACGTAGCTGCACAATGAAGATTGCAAAGAATTAATCAGGTTACACAAACGCCCATTACTAGGTATACAGCAAAAAAAGGCAAATCCAAGGCGAGGAGGCCACTCCCGGCAGCAACCTTTTTTTCTCGGCAGCAATTATCCGGGGGGGGGGGATCACGTGTACGCCCTCATGCCCGCTAACTAGCAGAGCGTGTTTCCCTCCTGCCTTTTCTAAGACTCGAAACTAGATGGGGTAAACCCCAACTAGTGTGCCACTCGGTTCGCCCAAATACTAGGTACGCAGCAAGCATGCAGTTCAAAAAGGCACCATACATGAAAAGTACAATAGTATGACAAATGCTAGAGACCCAAAAACCACACCTTTGGATGAGTAAAAACGATGGTTTCTCTTGATGATGCCTTAGGGATTCTTTTTGGGTATTTTTGGTCATGTAACACTGCTCCAAGAGATATGCTATGTGTCACAAAAGCCAGCAAATTGAACCATCGGTGCCTAGGGTTGAACCTTTCGGACTTCCAAGTTCAAACTTCTGAAACTATTCAACTTCTGCCCTGAATTACATCGGGTCGTGCTGAACTGGAATGTAATGGGCACTTAACCGAGATTCATAGTAATATTTAAGGACAAATGGAGATGTTATGGGAGTAATATGTGACTCGAATAATTAACTGGGATTCATAGTAATAGTTAAGGGACAAATGGAGATGTTATGGGAGTAATCGGCACATAACTGAGATTCATAGTAATATGGGAGTAATATGTGACTCGAACATAATGACACGTTGGATGGTACATAAGAAACAAGGACCAGACAAATCCATATTAACTTGCATTAATCCCTCATCAACCATTAATCTATTGGATTCACAAACAAAATTACTGACCTTCTCCACGGCTGGGATGCTCAGAGCAGACTCATCACCAATACCAGTATTTGAATCCCTTGTGGCCTTTCCCCTAATAAAGTGAGTTGCTTCTGGAGATCTAAAATATATACGGCCTATGCAAAAAATATGAAGAAGTCAACTTTCTCAGAACAATAATATTGCTACTGACAAAAAAAGTAAATAACACTGGAACCGCCAAAGGAGACTAGTTTGGTAGATAAAAGTTCCATCGGCTTATCATATTAATGTGGTTGTTTAAACTACAGACTTCTTTGAAGATGTTTGTCGGAAGGAATAAAAGTCATGTCAGAAGGTTGTGCTTGTGTTATAACTTTAATATAATATATATATATATATATATATATAATATATATAATATATATATATATATATATATATATATATATAGAGAGAGAGAGAGAGAGAGAGAGAGAGAGAGAGAGAGAGAACGAGAGTGAGAGAGAGAGATGTCGACGAAACATACTTGTGCTTGTGTTGTAACCCGAGTAATATGAGCAATTAGACATTCTGCATGAAAGGAATGCGTGCATGGAAAAACATAGAAAGGAGCCATTGGTCCAACTGATGCATAACCTCTTGCCATCTGGTTTGATCCTCCAACTGTTAAAATTTTCCTCTTACATATCTGTGCAAATAAAGACAATCAGCTCCAAATTCTAAATATATGCAGCTGGAGTACATTGAGCAAGATATTCTTTTACATTGATTAATTGTCAATAGTATGCTTATACAGCATAATTATATCAAACAACAAAAGAGCACTATGTTTTTTTCCACAATGTTTCTAGGAGCTTGCAAAAGAAATAAACTCTATCAAGCAAGAAAAGAAACGAGACATTAGCTATAAAAGTAAAGGCTAAATGCTTGGAACTATACCCCGCACTCTTCATCACGGTCAATGACAGCATATCTTTGAGCAAGAGCGCCAATATCTTTTCTTATGTTGTCTGCACCATGAGTAGCATCATTCATCTCTTCTTTCAATTGCTCTATCTGTTTGTTATAGTCCTCCAATGATGAGCAAATTGCTTCCTACGGCATGTCAAAGGCATGCAATTACTTAGAACTGTCAAATAAGTGCACAATCCTAAAGCCTGAGCTGAAATAATTAGTTTATGTGTGAAATCAAGGTAGAAAAAAAGCATGGAAACTCTTGTTGATGAAAAACGAAAACAATATATAGAACTTTGTCAAGGTCGGCTATTAGAGCATCCTGCATACATCTAACATACTATTGACCTTTTCATGAATAAATAAAGAAATGGCATTAAACGAAGTACAGTAACAATAAACCAATACTTACCGTAAGAATTGAGAAAGAATGACAGAGAATTGAGATTCATAAGATATGATCAATATATATATATTATATAATATATATATATAATATATATATATATGTTTATTGCGGTAGCCGTAACTACTAACAGGCAAAAAGATGCTGAATATAACAAACAAAACAATTCTTATCAAATTGTATTGGTAGTAATGGTTAACAAAGCCATTATTAGCATTTTACTGATGGAAGGAAACACAATTGCTGAAGAGGACTTTTACTTTGAAGTCGTCAATCAGCGCAAAGTCAGGGAAGAACGGCAAGATATCCTCAATCTTTAGGAGCCCATCAGTTTCCTTGAGGAATGCAATAGCCTTCCTTATATTCTCCCTCTTTGCTCCGTTTTCTTGTTCAATTACATGTTTTGCTACCATTAGCCAGAGCTTCTTCCTGAGATCTTCATCATCCTCAACCTTATCTGCCTCTGCCATGGCAAGCTCTGTGTCCACCTAAGGA
The DNA here is from genome assembly GCA_002076135.1 of Xerophyta viscosa. NCBI lineage: Eukaryota > Viridiplantae > Streptophyta > Magnoliopsida > Pandanales > Velloziaceae > Xerophyta > Xerophyta viscosa. The sequence continues at coordinate 86,995 of MJHO01000078.1, read as the reverse complement.
AGCAAAACATAAACGCATGTATAGATGCAGAAAAGCATCTTTTCAGAAATTGCTTTGTCTGCTGAAGAAACAGGAAGACAACTACGTAAACAAGAGAACATTAAATTAATAAAGATCAAATCAAATTTGGTTGTCTATAATAACCTTTGCAAAATCTGTTCATAAAATTGATGATGACTTCGAACAACAATTTGAGAAACTTAAGCATTTAAATGCTTGAAACGCATAGTTCTTCAGTTACATGATTCATATTATCACACACAATTATGTAATAATAAGCTCGGTAATGAAGCTACTGAATAGCACATTAAGATTTTCTGTGCCAAGTCGAGCCGAGTTTCTATGAACTCAGATGCTGACCGTGCCGATGGTGCCGTGCGAACCGTGCCAATATACTATTATTTGTTTTTTAAAAATAAAAATGAAAATTCAAAGTTAAATTTAGAAGTTCAAATATAATATTTTTCAGCACGTGCCGCCGGGCACGTGCTATACTGAGCAACACCTAAACCATGGTTCTAAGCACAATTATAATATTGTAATCCTTCTGCTAAGCACATAGAGCAGAGTAAAGCAACATGTATACACTTCCAGAATTCTATAGAGCTGCTAAGCAAGCAAATTGAAATTGTATATTAGGCATATCAACAACATGGAAACCATCAAAATTTTTAAACATATCCTACATATTCTTCTGTGGTGTCCACACTGATCCGCATCTCGCCAATACCATTGGCCACAATAGCTCTACAGAGAAGCTTACTCCATAACTTTTAAAAAAAAAAAAAAGAAGATCAAACTCAAAAAGTAGAACAAAGCTATTTATACCATGGTTCAACGTTTCGGTCGGCACGCCGTGTGCCATGGCGTGCCAACCGAAACGTCTCAGAGCGGGCACAAGCTTTTTTTTGTAATTTAAATACTGTTCATCTTCCTCGCTTTTGCGAGGAAGATGAACAGTCGTGCCCACAGGTGCGACGTTTTTGTTTTTGTTTTTATCATCGCGCCACCGACGCGACTTAAGTGGTGCGTGTGACCACTATTTTATTTTTATTTATTTGTTTTTTTAATTAAAAAGCTTAAAATAACTTTTAAAATATAACAAAATATATAATAAAAATAAAATTAATATTTTATTATCGGCACAGTCGGCACGTCTTGAGTTCGGAATTTACCGAAACTCGAAATGGCACGAAACGAAAAACTTTGATCTATACTAGGTAAAAATATGCTTACCTGTAAAGCAAGAGCAACAGCTTCTTCATGCATAGACATCATGCTATAGATATGGACACAAGCACGCATTCTCCTTTCTTTAAGACAAAGACGGAGTGCATATTTGGGATCATAGAAGAAATCAGGGCCATTTTCACGTCCTTTGCCAAACTTGCATTGTAAGAAACGCAACAATGCGCTGTCATCTTCCTACAAGTCAATGAATTAGTAATGGGAGATAACAGAAAGTCCATGATGTTTTAAAAAAAAATTCACCATCTAAAACATGGTAAAAGGACATCATTGAATCTTTCGAAAGTACTCACGCTCTTAAATTAGCCATGGAGATACATGCATTTTTATAGAAGAAAATCAAGATCCAATTAGTTATGCAAGTTTTCTTAAATTGTTAAAACTGGTTTTGGGACCATACAAACATGGTAATGGAAATTCAATCAACTTGGCAATAATATAACCATGAGACCTTGAAAAGTGTAGAACCATTAAGCAAAATAGGATTACTACTACAATGCCAAACCTGTTTCGCATACAAGGAAAGAAGCAAATTGTGCACTCCAGAATCCTCGTTATGCAAACGATGAACACAGTATTCCAAGTACTTTATCACCTCATGAGTTTCATTCCTGCAACCCATAACTAAGATTTAAAATGTATATTTATATACTCATAAAAGCAAATTATCAGTCAACATATTCATATACATAGTTGTGTAAGAGTACTATCTGCTGGAAAAATATCATAGACTTGCAAGTACTTAACAATGTCAAAAGAGAGAGAGAGAGAGATTTCTCATTATATAACTTGAACACCATGACAACCAGTTAGGAATTATAACTCTTGGAAGCCGCGAAGCATCGCTGGTGGCCATTTCCGACGAATCAGATTTCATCGGCATTGTATATGATATCAACTTTGTCACTAAATTTTGACTAGTTACTAAACGCCTAAGAACTTTCAGGTGATTCAATGCAAGCATCATATGGTTAGTTTTTTTACCTATCTCATAAATATTATGATTTTCTTTGGTATTGGAAGCAACAATATCTCTACCACAGAAACACAAGGAGATGAAGTTTAATTACTTCGCATGTGGTTCACTTGTATAACGCATCATAGCTGGTATTAGTTTCCTTGGATTCAACTTGTTAGTAGTCATCCATGACTCCACAGTTTCATACGCATCAAGCACAATTAGGTCGGGAGCAAATTTATACTGCAAAAGAAATTCATTTAATGAGGAAAAATTCATGTGAGAGTATCAAACTTTTAATTATACAGATATTTGAGCGAAAACAATATTGCAAAAGCAATTTATTTCATTTATATAAAAAATAAAGAACAATAACGTATCCTATAACAGTTAGTCATATTTACCTGAAGATCAATAGGCACATTAGGTCTCTGAAGAACTTCCAAAGCTTTCTTTGCTTCTCCTTGCTAAAAAAAACATGAAAAGTACTTTAGTTTGTGTAACTGCACTTAAAGTAGATGAACCTTCTGCTCTATAGGTTTCCTAGTAACAGTGCAACAATTTCACAAACAGTGACATACTTTCTTGATATTCACAAGCGATCAAGTTGGACCTCGGTCGATCACAAGTGAAATTAGGATCCACCCACCTCAACAGTCCAAGACTGCTGCTCCTGATTGGGCTGATCCACATCCATCTCAATACAAAGAAAATAGGAATAGAGGAGTTGAATGACATAGATCAAAGAATTTGAAGAGAAATTGACCCAAAAAAAAAGAATTTGAAAGAAAAGAGGTAGTAACTAAAAAAATTACCTCACAATTTGGCAATGGCCTCATTGTCGAGCGGTCTACAAATACGCCATTTTACATATGATTTACATGTTACCAATTTTTATAAATGGTTTATAGTGATTTGGGTTTTTTTTTATTTTTTAAAAAATTTCATGAGGATGTTGGAATATATTATTTCTCTGAAACCCTCAGTGCTATGCTCAGAGCGTATCATCGGAGTTTTTTGCTTTTAGAATCGAAACTAGTTATACTCCAACACTGATATAATGGGAATAAATTAGGTCCCAACATCCTCATGCAATATAATGAAGTAGTTGAGTATTGGATAACAAGATTATATTTTGTGAACCATACTCAACACCCAACAAAATACTCAACAGCTAGTAAAATACTCAACTACTTCATTATATTGTACGAGGATGTTAGGACCTAATTTATTCCCACTATATCAGTGTTGGAGGATAACTAGTTTCCATTCTAATTTCTAAATGCAAAAAATACCCTGATGATACGCTCTGGGCATAGCACTAAGGGTTTCAGAAAAATAATACAATTCCAACATCCTCATGAACTTTTAAAAAAAATAAAACAAACCCCAAATAGCTAGAGACCAATTATAAAATTGGTAACATGTAAATTATATGTAAAAGGGCGTATTTGTAGACCGCTCTGCAATGAGGCCCTTGCCAAATTGTGAGGTAATTTTTTAAGTTAATCTTACTTTTACCTCTTCTTTTTCGAATTCTTTTTTTTTTTTTTTGAAGGGGGGGGGGGGGGGGCAGGGTGTCAATTTATCTTTCAAATTCTTTGATCTTGCTATCCAATACACTGAAGTCTCGGTCGAGCGAGATGACATCAGACTTCGGTATTGTCTTGACTACCTGACGCAGAGACTTCAGGCATTTCATCTAGACCTCGGTTTGTCTGAGGTATAGGTCGGCGATTATGCTAAGGTTGGCCACGGTCTGGCAACCCCGAGTTATAGGGAGGGACACCTCGGTCATGTGAGGTACTTCAATTCTTCCTGCTGACACGTGGCTAGCTCTCCTACTGACAGGTGGCAGTTCGAATCTAAGCTGTATCAACAAGCATATCCATTAACTCTTAGAGCTGCAATTGTAAAACTAGTAAAAGATTCTTCAAATCATCCACAATTATTTATAATATTCTCTTCTTGTGCCTCGAAACACGTATTGTAGGCAGGACAAGTCTCACTTAAAACAACGAAAGTTGGGTACGTTATCCTTTGATCTGGAATTAGCTAGCCATCTATATGGCACCAGTTGGCTTAGCTAACCTAGATTTGAATTAAGGAGAGTTTTAGAGATCCCGATGGAAATTTGGAGCTAAGGCCTAAGCAATCATGAATGCAGCTAGGAGATGATGAGGGTCAACCATTAAGGGAATTATGGGCAGCTCAGCCAAGGATTGAGAGAGTTAAGGTTTGAGCGAAAAAGATGAATAGGAGGAAGATGATGAATCATTTCATTTAGTAAAGATAAATAGAATGGTTGAGCCCTAAGGTCTGCCATGTGTTACATGAGTCACTCATTTTACATAAGACACATGTTAAAGAGGACACATAAGCCTAATTACTTACTCTAACTACTTAGCTAATTACATGGTTTGCCATTGTAAGTTAGCTAAACACAAAAAAGCTAGTTGAAGAAACTACATGGTCCATAAGGGGAAGGCTTGGCCAAGTTGAGCTTCAGCTTTAAGCTGGATATTCCTTGGATCAGTTGGACCTCTACGACATGGATTGGCTCAGAAGGAATCAGCAAGCCAGCATTGAATGTATTAATGCGACGATGGCATGGGCACATGCCTGTGCTTGGGCAGCCTCTGGCTCACAAACTGAGGAGATCTCATTCTGAGGTCAAATTCCACCTGAGCGCATCCTCAGATATAAGAAGAGTCATCGAGTTGGATTCCAATTGATCACCCAAACATGTAGTTGCATTGGCACCACATACCAATCCAGTCCGTGCACGGCCTGAGTGGTCATGTGACACCATGCTCTGCCATGAACTACAACCTCGCAGAGCTCCTGCATCATCCTAGAATACAGTTTTCTTGAAGTTTAATCCAGGAGGCTGGCCAAAGAATAATTACAAGAGTGCATGACATTGAACATCAGCCTGCCGGTGTTCAGCTAGTGTACAGCCGTCGGAAAGCAGGGCTGAAATGCAACACTATGTTCTATTACATTACATTGTCCCCCATTCACTTCCAAGTCAAGCATTTAGTAACAGGAAGTGACAGTCAATGAGCACAATTTACTTAGTAACTTAAAGACTTGTATTGCATGACTATAAGGAAGCCTACCTGAATGTAATGATGCACAACAATTTCATAATGCTCCTTGAGAGAAGCAAAAAAGACGAGTTCATCAATTCTTCCATAGCTGCAAATAATTGAATCCATATAATCAATATCCCCAAATAGACAAAAAGGAACACCAAACCGCATCTAAAGATACTATGTATGACTGTATATAAGATGGGGATTCAGTGCGATCCTAATGGCCATCGATATACACAGATATTTGGTTTTCTTGGAAGAATATCAATTCCATACAATGTGTGTAAATAACAGTCACGATAGAATAGTGTAAAATACAAAAATTTTGAAAGCTGAATCTCTAGGAAAGGAGTCATGCATAACCTTCTCGGATGGTTCATAATGATGCTTTGAACCAAGAAAGCTGACATATAAAAGAGAAGTGTTTGAAATTGCTTTTTTTATCTTTTGTGTTAAACATTGATAGTAAGTAATTGAAGCACAGTCGATAAAAAACATACTCTGTAAAAGGATGCCTAAGAAATTAAAAAATAAACTATTGGAGGAATGGTTCTATTTGCATTTTCATTGTTTTAGGCAAGGTTTAAAGTGCCGTTTATGCCGCGTTTCAATAAATTCCAAATTTGAGACGTGGCGTGCCAACGGTGCCCCTTCTTTTTAGATTTTTTTTAAAAAAGAAACTAATTTATAAAAAAAAAAAGAAAAAAAAAAAAACTCAGCCAGCCTTAATGGGCTGGCTTCTATAAGAGTTGCCCTTAGTGCAGCTCTTTACTAGAAAAAGAAATTACATCTTCTTCCTCGCTGCTTCTTCCTCACAGTGAGGAAGAAGTGGTGAGAGAGGGGGAGGGAGGGAGGGAGGGATAGAGAAGGAGATGGTGGAAAAGGTCTCGGCGACGGGGCGGCGGCGGCAACGACTTCTCTTTTTTTTTTTTGTTTCTAAATAACGCCACGCCGAAACGGGGTGGTATGGACGTGCAGCCCGGCACCTTAAACCGCGGTTTTATAAGAGCAAATAATTTCTGCAAGTGCATATGCTTTTGATTTTTCCATATTGTCAAATTCTCACATTTTTTCTTTTGTGTACATATCTATAAGCTTTTGCTCTGCATTTGATCAAATTTCAACGAATTCTTAGTAAAAGAAAACTAGTATATTATTTTCTTTTATAATGAATAAGAGCCTATGATGCCCATCATGCTTTTGACCATGTTGTTGGCACATGTACATGGCCAGACCATAAAATCGAACTAACGGCCACATGCATAGTACATGGACACCTTATCATGGCTCAGGCCATGATTCAGACGAATCATGTCGTCCTAATGCTTATATGGGGCAACACCTGACTCTGTCAGAAAAACGACCAGTTTTCAATTAGAACCATACAATTTTTTTTTTAAAAAAAAAACATAAAAGAAGATTGCAACAATGTGAACAAATTGCAATATCTATTAGATGTAGGATCATCATTTTTGCTTACCTCTCTAGTAGTCTCATAGTTGTTGCCTCATCTAAAACATCCTTGCAATCACTAAGAAACGCTCGAAATTCAACAATAATAGAGTGATATTCTGATCCGGAACTGTCCAATTCTGCTTTTCCAACCTTAGTGTGGTCGTCCTCCAATAGTATGCGATTTATCTAAGAGTGATATTAGTTGCACAGAAGTTAAAACTCCAAAAGTACAAGTCAAATACATGTTTGATGTATCACTGATTGAACATTCTTAAACAGAACCCCTTGACCAGATTACAGAAAGCTGTCGAATACAAGCAAAACAAGAGTTTTAAATCTTTTGGCGGAATCTAATATGACGGGCACAATCTATTTAAACTATTAAGTCAATGGCTTTAGAAATCCGATAAGTTGCTTATCTTTTGATGCACATTGACAACGTAAACATCCAATAAGGATCCACATACCTACCAAAATACCAAAACTTGCATACGTTTGAGGAACAATTTGATTTGACCAATTGGCTAGAACAACTAGAGCAATGTATAATTTATCCTAAGTAACACATTGACTAAATGCCATAAGTTGCTAGACGCAAACATGGTATTGCTTTATCTAAGAGAAATTATGCTCTAGACCTCCTTGAAGAAACCGGTCTTTTGGGATCCAAAGCAGTTAATACACCTATGGAACATAATTCCAACTTTTTGCTTGAAGACAGTGAGGCGTTTGAGGATAAAACTAAATATATATGTCTAGTTGGTAAGCTCATCTATTTGACAGTAACTAGACCTGACATTGCTTTTGCTGTGAGTATGATCAGTCAGTTTATGAAAAAACCTAAACAATACTATTGGGAAGTTGCTTTGAGAGTTCTAAAGTATATCAAGGAGCTCCAAGAAAATGTCTTCTATATAGTTGTCATGGACACTTAGACATTGAGGCTTACTCTGATGCTGACTATGTTGGCTCTAAAATAGATCGAAAGTCTACCTCTGGTTATTGTTATTATGTTGGCGGCAATCTTATTACTAGGCGAAGTAAAAAACAAACATTAGTTGCTAGATCCAGTGCTGAAACTGCATACAGAGCTATGGCTCAAACTATTTGTGAGATGATGTGGCTAAAATGTCTCATGACTGATTTTAGCATTACTTATTATCTGAAACCTATGACTATGCATTGTGACAATCAAGCTGCCATATTCATTGCAAGCAATCTCGTCTTTTATGAGAGGACAAAGCATATTGGAGTAGACTATCATTACGTGTGTGAAACTGTTTTGAGCAAGAAAATTCGTACTTCCTAGTAACAATTTATGTTTTGATCAAACTGTTGATATGTTCATAAACCTCTTAGTAGTAGGTGTTTTGTTCATTTATGTAACAAGCTAGGCATGTGGACATATATGCTCCAGCTTGAGAGGAAGTGTTAAGATATTAGTTACCTAATATGTAGGATTTCTATACTAGTTAAATTTCCTATTATAGGGTTTCCTTATTATAGATTCTTACTATTGCTTGTACTTTCCTTTCTTCATCTCTCTCTCTCTCTCTCTCTCTCTCTCTCTCTCTCTCTCTCTCTCTCTCTCTCTCTCTGCGTGTGTGTGTGTGTGTGTGTGTGTGTGTGTGTGTGTCTATAAAAGAGGCAGAGATCTATCAATGAGAATACACATAAATTTCTTTCTATTGTTCTAACACTTTTGACGGACTTCACAATATAAATATCCAAGAAGGAACCACAGACATACCAAATTCCCACAACTTGCATATGTTTAAGGAACGATTCGAATTGACCAATTGGCTAGAGCAATTAGAGCAAAGTATAATGTATCCTACATAGAGCATTGACTGAGTGCCAGAAGTTTCATGGTATATAAGCTATCATCTTACCGCATACAGCCAAAACCTGAAGAGTTCTAGCGAATGCAAAATACATTGTATAAAGGGTTTTTTTCGAAAAAGATCCCGCTCTAAAAACTAAAGGGTTTTGTCCAAAAAGCCCCCGCTCTAAAAACCTTTGACAAATAAACCACTACTTTTTGGAAAGACTTACAAAATCACTCCAAAATACATATGTATAAGTATTTTTTTTAAACAATTTGAATAACAAAAAAATAAAAAAGAGTTTGGTGTTCTCTAAAACTTTTGTATTCAATTTTTTTTTTTCAAAAAATATTTCTAGATAAAAGTTTTGAGGCTTCAAAGTTGTTATAACCAGTAAAGACTTTGGAGCCATAAAACACCTACGTAAAGGCATTGTTTGAAAATTGCAGAACACATTAAAATCTATTTTAACTATTTAAATTTTTTCAAAAAGTACTTATATATATGTTTTTTAGAGTGATTAGTAACTATCAGAATAAAGCAGGGTTTTATTTGGAAGGACTGTTAGAGTAGGAGGAACTGATTTGAGATTCCCTAAACTATACCCAGGAAGAACTGGAAAAAAATTAAATTGGTCGTAAGATTGTTCAACAAAAAAAAGGAGAAAACAAAAAGTTTATTCTATGCTTGAGGAAGATATTTAAAAGACAAACAACACCATATGCAAGGTCATGAGAAGAAAATTCACCTTGTCCAAATATAACTCTGTTACCCAAGTAGATATCATTGTTATCTGCAACTTGTCATCCCTTGTGAGATTGTCAAGCTTCCGTAGTAAGAAAGTCCTTAGAGCATCCTGGATCATTAGATAGACGACTTCGTATCAAAGAACTGCCTAAACGCTGGTAGTAGTACTCTAGACAAATAGAAGTTATATTAGCTTTTTACATGTTTGAAAACTTAGCAGGGATGCAAGAATTCTGTTTAATTAAATAGACAAGAAAAAGAAGAAAAGCAACTTGAACTTCACTGTTGTTAATCCAGGTCACCAAGCACTATAGCACCAAGATACATAAATCCCCAAATCTGGCCTAACTCTGGCTAATGACAAAGCCTAAAACATCTAATTGGCTTGGATGATATCCCATAGCGCTGTCATTTGCTTTTGATGAGTAATGTTGACAGAAAAGGTTGGGTGTCGCCATGGGATGCCCTAGTGTGAATTTTTCTTGGCTGTATTTCATCATTTTATTTATATAAGTTACCTTGCATCCAGCCTTCTAGTTGTTGGAAGTTTGACCATGTGCTTATGTCAGTTATCATGTAGCCTCCTAATTGTTTTAACTTTTGCCTTTGTCAATTCTCTTGCACAACCACCAGCATCTCCCCATTCTCTTACTACTATTACAGAAACCACCCATTGGTAAATCCCACCAAGCAGTGATTGAAGAGGGTGAGATGTACGCACACATGCATCGAAGGAGGCTGCCTATTTTCATAGAACACTCGGCCTAACAAACCAGACACCCAAGCATACTAGCACTTAAGCATAAAAGACAGCGAAGCAAACTTTGAAAACAACCACACCAAAATATAATTTTAAATTAGATAATGTTAAATAAAAAATTGTAGATCATCCAGGTTTCAACGGCGTATTCCTCCCACAAAACAATAGAAATTCGAAATCACACGCAATTTATACTTAGCCGACTAATCCTCTTTGCTTCCAACTCCTACCTTATAACTCTCTCTCTCTCTCTCTCTCTCTCTCTCTCTCTCTCTCTCTCTCTCTCTCTCTGTATCAAGAAACCCGATTACTCGCCACAATTTTTAATCCTAAGTTGATTATTCTCGTTTAGGTTAAAAATGGGGACAATCACTTGCAATATTTTCCACATTAAGTCTTCCAATTCCGAAAAAGGTATGCATGGACACTTGCGTGTGCATCCCCATGATCTTATTGGTAAAATGAATACTCTCATTGTTTAAAATGAATACTCTCTCTCTCTCTCTCTCTCTCTCTCTCTCTCTCTCTCTCTTCTGTGTGTGCATGGACACTTGCGTGTGCATCCCCATGATCTTGTTGGTAAAATGAATACTCTCATTGTTTAAAATGAATACTCTCATTCTTGATACTCTCAGTGCATGGACACTTGCGTGTGCATCCCCATGATCTTATTGGTAAAATGAATACTCTCATTGTTTAAAATGAATACTCTCATTCTTGATACTCTCATTGTATCAAGAAACCCGATTAATCGCCATGTTTCTTGATCCTAAGTTGATTGCTCTCGTTTAGATTAACAATGGGGACCATCACTTGCTATATTTGCAACATGAAGTCTTTCAATTCCGAAAAAAGCTCTGCATGGACACTTGTGCGTGCATCCCAATCATCTTATTGGTAAATGAATACTCTCTCTCTCACTCTCTCTCTCTCTCTCTCTCTCTCTCTCTCGCCATGTTTCTTGATCCTAAGTTGATTGCTCTCGTTTAGATTAACAATGGGGACCATCACTTGCTATATTTGCCACGTGAAGTCTTTCAATTCCGAAAAAGCTCTGCATGGACACTTGCGCGTGCATCCCCATCATCTTATTGGTAAATGAATACTCTCTCTCTCTCTCTCTCTCTTCTCTCTCTCTCCTCTCTCCTCTCTCTCTCTCCTCTCTCTCTCTCTGTGTGTGTGTTTGTATCAGAAACCCGATTCATTGCCATGTTTCTTGATCCTAAGTTGATTGCTCTCGTTTTAGATTAACAATGGGGACCATCAATTGCAATATTTGCCACGTGAAGTCTTTCAATTCCGATAAAGCTCTGCATGGACACTTCCGCATACATCCCCATCATCTTATTGGTAAAAATGAATACTCTCACTGTGTATTATTACATATTTACCTAGTCACATTCCATTATATGTCCTCACTCTTACCTGTTTCATGTTGCCATTAGGATAGAGAGACCAACATTGCTAAAATAGTTCCTCTTTTGTTTTTCTCTTCTAGCCTTGCTTTTCTCTTCTCGCCTTCTTCTTCTTGTTGTTGCCTTGTTTGGATGATGACAAAACCCCACTTCTCATTGAATTCATTCTTCAGGTTACCATTAGAACAAAGAAACCAACTTTGCTAAAATAGTTTCTCTTTTATTTTTCACTCCTAGCCTTGTTTTTTTCTTCTCGCCTTGTTGTTGTTGTTGTTGCCTTGTTTCAATGATGACAAAACCCCACTTCTCATTGAATTCACTCGAAACCACATAACAAGCGCACTACATGCTTCTATCCTACTTATTTCCCAAAGCCGTTCCAGATCTCCTCTATCACATAGCCCTCCACGTCTATCACTATTACAAACATCATAATCGAATCTTTCTTGACCGTTGTTGCCTAAAAGCTACCTACTTCGTTATTACATCCAAAGCAACAACATCCTTCAACTAACATCCAATATCCATATTCTCAACTCCAACTCAAATTACTGGAGTTTTCCACTCCTCTTCATCAATTTTCCTTTCGTTGCACCGAACACTATAGGATACGGGTTCATAGGAATATTGACATGAATAGCAGCCGAATTGTTAGACCTACAAGATATATGCTAAAAACTTTTGCAAGCATATGAACAAGAAATTTCGCAAGGCTTAAAAAACCATTTATGAAAATTTCAGGTAGAGAACCTAACACTCATAAGATAGTTGTCCGAAGTAAAATTTTGAATTACATATTGAGATGCAAATATGTAAGACAACATTCTAATTGCAAATGAACATATTTATACCTGTTCGCCTATGCCAACAAACTTTAAACTGATTTCTTCAAAAGACAAGACATAGTTTACCTGTACAAAGCAATAAAAGCATCATAACTCCAGTGGTTAAAAAAACTGTATAAGTGCCAATTAGACAAGCTTCAGGTGTATTTGTATAAAGTTGCTTGGTGAAAACTAATTATAATTAGAAAGAAAACTCAACCTACGAAAGCCGATGAACAAATTCACACTCCTCCCCATCTTAGTTGCAAAAGTGCATATGATCAGTATTAGTTACTCTAGACATCAAAATACAAAAGAAAAAGAGAAAAAAGAAAAAAAATCCAAGCAGATTTATGACATATACAATACAAGGCATAGATGTGCCATGGTAGGAGGAACGATGCAAAAGATGTTGAGCATATGGGTATAGCAAATGTTGAAAATGCAACAAAACTTCTCTTCGTACTGCCTCATAGTAATGCCAGCTTGGCACCAATCAAATAACTCACAAGAAAGTGTACTTTCGATATATTTCATCATTATATCTCTGTATTGTACACCATAGGACCATATGTTGCAAAAGAATGCTACATCGACTAATGGATAAATTAGACATTAAAATTAGCCTAGCTTATATCAGAACTAACAGCTTCGAAAAAAAAGGTAACAATAATGCAAACTATGCACATAAAATATATGAAGATGGAAAGAGAGCACATCCTACCTGCAGTCTCAGCGACAAAACTAGGAAATGAGAACTTACCTTAGCATAGAAGGATGCTGCTCGAAGATAATCTTTTGCACTGAAAGCAGCATCTGCCTGCAAAAACACAATTCAATTACTTCCAGAGAAAAAAAGATAGTTGCCACTATATGTTTACCTGAACCAAATACACTTGGTCCCTCTGAAGCGGATTGCGGCAATGGGCAAGAGAAGTTGTATATTCCTTCATGTCTAAGTAAACTTGCCACATGTCACGACTTTCATCTTGAACAGACACCTAGGAACAGGAACATCAATAAGCATGATGAGATATACAATTTACTTAGCAATTATATGAAACTAGTGAAACCAGTAAAATTTGAAATGAAAATTTAACCTGGAAAATGGAACTTTCGTCATAAGCATAAAATAAACCAGCAGTCGCATCAGTGCAGATTCCAATTATACTGGAATCTGTTTCATAGTCAAACTTCACCTCCTCAACAATTTTTTGACTTACACGGTTCACGACCTGCGAATAAGACCAAACGACTAAGCTACAGTTCAAAGGAAAAGATGAGAATAATGAGATCTACACATTTTATCTGAATGAGGAAAATGTACATATTGCTTAACAATCTGCAAATACTTAATCTAAATAATATGGAATGCATAACTCTTTGATCATTCTTCATAAGATTTGACGTGCGTCTTAAGCCTCTCGGCAGATGTACACAACCAAGACTCATGTTCTTATACACATCTGTACTAAAACATGCACAGTTAATAGAAGATTACATGGATAGTAGATATTAAAATTCAAGAATAATAAAGGTAATAAATGGAGATTTAGATAAGTCTGAGTAGATTAAAAACGAAGAGGGGAAATTGTATGAGTTTATGCCCTTGAAAACTCTGAAACTGCAATAATGGCAAACTCCAATCCACTATGAGTTCTTTTGTCAATTGTTACATGGATAAAGAGAAAAAAAAATCATCAGCCCTTTGAGCCAACATCTATACTGTCGTACCATTTGTAAACTCACCAATCCAAAGTTAACACCACATTATCATCTCGTGTATTCATTTTGAATCTGTGAAACTAGGTACCATTCATTACCTAGGAAGTTTTCTTAAAGAACATTTTCACCATTTTAACAGTTCAGGAAATGAAAGGAATCAACATTAAAAGAAACATTAGGGGCTGTTTACTTCGCGCGGAAGCTTGAGAAGTGAGAAGTGAGAAGTGAGAAGTGAGAAGTGGGTGAACTGTGAGAACTGAGAAGTGGGTGAGAAGTGGTGTTTTGAGTTTCTCTGTTTACTTGGAATTGTAAAGTAGAGGCTGGAAGATAGTTTCTTTGTTTACTTGGGGTTGGAAATGATGGCTGAAAGATAATTTTTTTTGTTTACATGAAATTGGAAGTAAACTGAGATATAAAAAATATATTATATTTATTTTATATTTATATTTAAATATTTATATTAAATTATATATTATATCCTATTTTATGTATGTATCTCTCATTTAATATCTTAAATTTATATATTATAATATATATATTATATTACACAGGATATGTTATATTATATATTTTTTTATTTTACATGTATTAAATATATATCAAATAAATTTTATATTCTTGAATAATAAAAATTATAAGAGATAAGTTCTAAAATTTGAACATAAAAAGTATTAAATACAAAGACTTTGTATTGAATAAAAATTTACAAATGATTTATTATTACATATACATGTATCCATAAATTTTTTTTTATAAAAAAAAAAAAAAAAAAAAAAAAAAAAAAAGAATTACACATTGTACAATAATTTCAACCATTGACTACAGTGGTCGCCAGAGGAAGGAGAAGAAATCGCGAAAACACAACAGAACTCACGCGCGGAAGACAAAACGAGTTCGCCCACTTCGCAGCTAAAAGCTGCGAAGTGGGCGAACTCAATTTATTATATACTCGCGGAACTCAGAATTGAGTTCCGCGAGTTCCCGCGGCGAAGTAAACAGCGAAACTGTGCTCTGAGTTCCGAGTTCCACGAGATCCACCAGTTCCGCGCGAAGTAAACAGCCCCTTAAGTGAAAAAGGTAGGAAAGAGCTTAAGAAGTTGAGAGATCCAAGTCAGTTCATAAGAAAAATTTGTTCTTAGTTCACCAACCACAAATTAATGACACAAAATTGAATTTTTTTACATGTTACATCACAACATGATCTACTAAGGTTATACTACATAATTACCCAACTCAAAAATGGCAAGAGACACACAAAAACTATTATGAGAAGATTAGATAGAAACCAAGATGTATCAGACAATATGTATAAACATGTCAAAGATATAGAAAATGAAAATTTTGACGATTAGGAACAAGAAAGAAGCCACACCTTAACCCGGTTACCTAATAATAGCAAAAAATGGAACTCGGATACGGCAAGTGAAGTTGGTTTAGTTTCTTCACCACCGCCAACTATTTTAGAGTAGCCCAGAAGACCCTTGTTCTCCACAAAATTTTCATCCCCATCAGTAGAACTAAAATTCCAAAAATAAAGAGGACTGGTATCAGACCAAAACTTTCCTAACAATAAATAAACACTTAATGTCCTTTCTACTACTATAAGTAATTGTTCCTAAGAATCAGAGACATTTTTATATAGGTCTTCAAACCTAGATACTTCAGCAATTTTATATATATATATATATATATATATATATATATATATATATATCTAAGTACCTATGTTGGGCCCCAAAGTTTAAGTCTCCGTGGTAGATTCCAGCCCCTGAAAGCCAAGCAAAATGCTTGGCCCTTCTTTGCTTTATGAAAAAGTGCAATTCACTGCAAGCACATAAAAGAAACAAAAGATGCTTTATCAATAAATCACTCGAAAGGATAAGAAAATGGAGGGAAAAAATTTCCCTGAAAGCAACCAAAACACGGAAGGGGTGAAGGAAGAAATGGGTATGTATAACAAGATTAAAAAGGCTGCACGACTTGTTTGAGAATTTAAAACTTGAAGAACAAAAATTAGCAATACACTTGTGATCATCTTTGCAACGGTTTCCTTGTTCCCCTTGATATAGTGATAAATAATAAAGGCCCAAGAAAGAACGCATATTATGAGCAACCTTAATTATTGCCCATGTTGGAAGCTGTTGCTACAGCAGCATAGGAATGAAAAAGCAACTTGAGACACAAAGGAAGATATTCAAATCTGGGCATAACAAAGATTCAAAAAGTCAGATGCATAATTAAGGGGACAAGAGAAGCTTTCTAGCTTGCATTTGACAACCAACAAGCAAGTTCACATGGGAAGCCTTCTCCTAAGTCCTAAAGCAATGTCAGTCTAAGGTTGAGCAACAAATAAACCTTTCTGTGGCACAAATTTTTAATGCTTGGCATCAAAATTTCAGGAGTCATGCTTCAAGTTTGGAGTGGTACTAAAACAATGTCAAATTAGAAAATGTTCAAGAAAAGATGAAAAGGTCTAGTGCTGCAGCTCTTCTTTTGATAAAAAGTACCATTGCTAAATGCAATCTTTCACATAGTGTTAGCCCAGCGTTGGACACTGCATAAGCGTGCAAGGCACAGGTTCCTTGTCAAACAACTAAAAAAGACTTCAAATGTAAACTTCTGAACACTTGAACAGGATACTGCAGATAAATCTAGAAACCAACTACCAGTGTTTGCACTACAAGTGTTACATAGTATAGAATGCTACATTGTCAAAGACTCTGACACAATTACAACAATCAAACAAGAAATTAAAAAATACAAATCAATAGCAACTTCAAAGAAAATTACTAGTAATGCAGCCTGGACACATGATAAATTTTATATAAAGACATTAAGTTGATGATCCAGGAGGATCCCGGACAAGAAGAGAAAGAGGCCGAGTGAGAACAAGGCCGAGGCCGAGGTGAGAACCGAATTAAGCCGAGGCCGATGTGAGAACTGAATTAAGGCCGAGGCCGATGTGAGAACCGAATTAAGGCCGAGGAAGAGGTAAGAACCGAATTAAGGCCGAGGCCGAGGTGAGAACCGAATTAAGGCCGAGGCAAAGAGGCAAGGCCCAGCCGAGGTCGAGGTAAAACTATTATCAGGGCCAAGGCAAGCCTCGGGCAGCCGAGGCCGAGGTAAAAACACATATGAGGCCGAGCAGGTGCGTAGAAGCTCTGTAGAAAAGACCCCAAGACAGAAGACCAAGAGGTGACTTGGGTGACGGCTACGAAAACTTCATTAAGAGAGAGAGAGAGTTATGGAGAGTTAATATGTATTTAAGAGAGAGTTAATTGCATAATTAAGAAGGTTCGTTGGGATACCTGCGGCCTTCCCTATAAATATGTAAACATTGCAAGAGAAGGGAGATAGAGATAAATATATTTTTCTCATTTTCATAAAGAACACCTATATAGCCTTCTACTCGATAGATCCGCATAATCCCGAAGTTCTTCGTCATGAACTCGGTATAGATCAGTTGATTACATTAGATATAGTCATAATTAATTTTCTTGATGTTGAAAACCTAATCCCGGTGATGCAAATTTTAAAAGCCTATTATTGGAGAATAACCTCCACAATAGACTAGTTGAGAAGCTCCTGTAAAGTAAGTAAGCAATAATTTCAGCGCTCCAGAGATTTCTGGACAAGACCATTGACGTACATGAGTTTGGATATTCCAGGTGAGACGACCTCATGTTGTAGTTGGCATCAACTATGATAAATAGGATATTGAATCAGCAAATCACGCAGTATCGGAAGATACAGGAACAACAATAGAATAATATAAAGGTACTTATCACCGTCACCAAAGATTATATCAAGGAAAGAAGATGTCCCTGCCATCAAAGATTATATCAAAGACTATAGAAATACCGAAATTCTGAAACAGGGTGTCACATGTAGCAAAATGAACTAAAGTGATTTTAAACTTGGAAATAGGGACCTTAGTGCAATTGCCAGAATAACTAGAAACAACTTGCCTATTTGGTATTTCTCCTGGAAGATCAGATAAAAGATCAAAATTCAAGTGAATTTTGAGGTAAAAAAGATTATATAAAATATCAAAACTCAAGTGAGTTTAAGGTAAAAAGAAACTTGCCTATTTGGTATTTCTCCCGGAAGTTCCATGAAATGTACAGCTCTATCAGAATAGCTACTGAAAACAGTCTGCAACCGTGATTACAGGTAGCCTTAAGTAAGCAAAGAGAGAATATAACTTGCAGGTCTAACTTCTGAACACAGCAGTGAAATTTCTAAAATCAAGCTTAGTAATTCAACGACCTGAGTTAGTATGGTCCCATTAAAAACCCAAGTAAGCAATACACCTTCGGTTCTACATAGGCAATCAATCATACACTATAGCATAGCACACAGGTGGAGATTGATGCAAACTTAACTAAACATAAAAAGAATGGTAGGCATGTTAAAGGGTTATGCATGTCGCAAAATTGGACCTTTAATGGTCAAACTTGACACTTGCAGCAGAACCATATTTTCTTAACTTTCACAATGAGAGTGCCTTTTAGCCGATTAAACCTAGTAGCATATATAATGGAGCACAGTGTCTTGTTCCATGTAGCCAACCGATGTGGTGTGGGGCTTTGTTTTTGTGGTAAGTGTTTTCTATTTAGGGAGTGTACAATGTGATAAAAAACAAAACTAAATTGTCATTTGGTTCAGCTTCTAAAGACTTAAGCTTCTGATTCAGATCCCAAACAGAAGAGTATGCCCTGTTTTGATTTGGTCCAAAAATTTAGTCCCACCAGAATGAAGAAACCAAAACATTTTTAGGCCATAACTAAACGGAGAAGCCGATACATTTTTCAGTCACAGCCACTGCAATGTCATGATTTTCATTCAATAAAAGCTTAATCAGACAATTGAAATTCACCCGAAACTCCAATTTTCAAAACCAGTAAACAACAATCAAACATTGTGTTGGATTAAAGTTTCAAATGCTATACCAACAAACAAACTGCTGAAAATTTCTTATTCAATTAAGAATAATTTCAAAAACAAAAGAGAAATAATTAGAATTCTCAGTAAAAGTAAAACTCCATCTTAGGAACAAAAAGATGGATTAATATATGAGCCAAAATGATTTTCATTAAATTTGATTACAGCCTCTCATATATGAAACAAAACTCTAATTGAAAATGGACCTAAAAAGCTTTAGTGATCCCACTATAAGAAAATTAAAAACTCAGCAAGCCACAGTTTGGCACTAAATAAGATTGAAAAGATATTCCATGCTCAATCAAAAAACATACAAAACAAATTTAAAAATAGACAAAAACAGTAGAAAAAATAGCACGCATATACTTATCAGTGCTCACTCCCACCTACTGAAGTGCAAGGGCCAATTACAAGTTACTAATGTTTTTTGCAATTGCGTTTTTCCGAATAACAGGTTTTGGGATTAGTCATATTTCCAGGTTATTTGATCTTGTAGAATTGAGTCACACACTATATCTGTATAGGAGTGTTGTTGGTCTGTATAACTTGCGTAAAAAGAAAATTGCAATTTATTTTTGAGTATTGAGGATTTGAGGTTTTGGTTACTGTTCCATCTTATAAAACCCAACTTCGTCATCAAATGGTACTTCAAGCTGAATATCATACCTTCTACTGAAGTTGGTTCAGAAGATTTTTGATATGACATTAGACAGGTACAGGACAATATTTTGTCCAACAGCTTTATACACAAAACAACAATACTCACCATGCCATGCACAGGGTTAAGATTGATGTACCCTCCTACAGCGATAGACTATATATAGATTCATATCTAACTTGCCTTGATGAAATTGAGGGTCTTTTCTGAAGTCTACCAGATGACACATGCATGTAGTGTTTGTTTTTCCGCGATAAAACTAGTACATCATTCAAGTTTAGCATATCAATGATGAAGACGCCATTTACCTCCAAGGTTCCAATGCCTGTGAAAGAGTAGAGCCTTGTGGGTGTCACCGCCATAACATAATACCGTAGCATTGCCAACAACAGCTGTTTCCATCTGCGAGCAAAATCAATCAAATGCCATGACTGGTCTACTATGACATTCACTCGTGGAGGAATTCGGCCAAAAAACTTGCATTACCTGCAAACCCATGATTGCTTCTGGAAGCTCTGTCAAATCGAATAATAGCTTTACAAACTTTTCCTTCTTGTCCCCTTCATCCACTGTCATTTCATATATCTGCCCATTCTCCGTTCCAAGAATTATTTCCTTTGTTGATGCTGGAGGAACCAAATCATAATTTTAGGTCATTATTCTGAAAGATGAAAATGCTACTTCAAGAAAGGATTATAGCAGGAAAACTGGTGCAGCTTCCAATACCAGACACCATTGAGAACAATACTGTTTCGAACCACTATATCACTAGGTATCTTCAACGAGGAAAACTAGAAAAAAGAAACAGCCCTTATTTGACACACTTGAAATCTGCTGGCTAAGGGCTACCAATTAGAAATGGCCTTACAAATTGACGCTTACATGAACGAATCTATAAAAGTAATCCAGCCATATGCAAGCTAGTATGAGCCATAAGTTTAAGCATATACTCGAGTTATTTCCAAAACAGCTCAGCTTCATATGAGACATGTTACCTTCACCTAACACATAACAACACTTACTAAGATGTTTCCCAGACGATTTTATTCCATCCTAGCAACAGATCTCCTTAGTTAACAATCTTGTCCAAATTTGTTGTAAGTGCCACTTCTCTAACACACCTTTAAGTATTATTAATTACTAATTTCTAGAAAATATCAATCCTGAAGAGAAATCCAGTTAATAAGCCCGCAATCATGTCAGAACTAGAAGAACATTCAAAATTGTGCATCCAGAATAAGTGAAATGAAATACCACTTAGTAGAATAATTAACTTTTGGTAAATAAATAGATGCATCAAGACATTGAACTAGAAACTATAGCATTCATGGAAAACATATTAACCCACATTGCATTACAAACCTAAACACAGCAAAGTAAAGACATCAAACGACATCGAAATCTAACAAACTCATTTCAGATTAGACGCATAAAACAAACCTTCAGTGATCTGCTGGCGGTTCCATGCGACAGCGTTTACGACAAGCCCTTTTATCTTATGAATTGGTCTTGGTTTGGCCCACTTAGCATGAGTATAGAACGTCTCTGCTACGCCACCACCACCATTTGGGACCACAGATACAATGCAGTGGCTCCCACCGGGATCGGCAAACACCCTGTGCACCACAGATCCTCCCATCACCTCGATCTCTGCATCCCATTAGAGTAATTAGTTAAAAGCGAATTGCATTAGGAATTGAAACAGATAGTAGGTATAACTATTAGTCCCCATCAAATCCTGGAGTGTGAATCTCATCAAGGAGCGATCGATAGGGCTACTAATGGAGCGACACATAGCAGCTGTGAGATTGAGTGCGAAATGGAATGAGAATTAGGGTTCAGAGCATGTGAACCTTGAGAAGGTCCGCGAGCGAAATCGTGGCGGATAACGAAGCCGCGGGAGGTGCCGACGAGGATGACGTCATTGCCGGCGGAGACGGAGGTGATGGCACCGCGGCCTTGAGCGGCACGGCGATCTAGAAGCTCGGCAGAGAAAAGGCGGCTAGCGGCAGCGGCGCCGCCGGAGATCAAGGACATGGTGACGTTGGGGTTACAGGGAAGCCATGAGCGTCGGAGGGAGAATCTTGAGAGGGGAGACAAAGAGCTGTATGATTCTCCGCGGATGATAATAAAAGCTAAGGTAGTTACATATTAGTCCCGTTTTTCGAGGTTATGAACATCAATTTTTGTAAATAAAAATTATAATAATATGATAGCACATGTTTTTAATTAGTATATTTTTTTATTTTTATGAACTTATTCGTACCGCTTCATACCAACATATTTTTTTATATACTTATTTGTGCTGATATAATAGTATATATATCGTCACATTAGTGTATTTTTTATACTAAATGCATACACAAATGTTTGGATATTTTATTTAAAATTATTTAATTATATTTTATAAAATTAATTTTTTAATATTTTATTAAAAAAAATTGGATGTCATTCTAAATGGCGATCAAGTATCGGTATGATCATTAATTTATATAAGGCATTTGCAGAGTTTGAAAAGGACGATAAAAGACAAATTGCAACATAATCATAATTTTAATATCATATGGTCTTCAGTGGTGATCAATAAAGACAATTAACAAAATATAAGAAAGCAGAATTCTAATATTATTCCTACCTAATAAATAAGTTAAGAATATAATAGAAAATTGTATATGCTCGTGATGAGATCAGATGTTCCCGCACAAAACCTAGATGCATGTGTGAATTCGATCTGTTGTATGAAATATATATATATATATATATATATATATATAACTCGGTATCAAAGCAGTTAAACGACATATTGTACTTATTATAATTCACAATATACCACATGGCGTCTCTATTATCTTACAATTTGACATGTGTCACTTAAATATAATAAATATATAATTAATTCACATATTTAATGAGAGTTTGAATTCAATGTATATTTAATGTATTAATAATAAATTTATTAAATATAAAAATTAAGTATAATTTCTAATATTTTTAATTTATATATTAAAAAATAAATTATAATAATATAAAAGAATTTGAAAGGTTATTATCAAATTTTTAATAATCTATATAATTATATATAATATATATAAATGGGTGATCAACGTCGTATTTTTCGCTATGTAATGAAGAATTTTAAATGTCATTATCAAATTTTTAATAATCTATATATAATTCTATACAATATATATAAATGGGTGATCAAAGTTAAAATTTTAGAAATTTAATTTGATATTTTTTTTCTCCGATTACATGTGATAAATATAGTATAATATTTTAATAAAATAAATATTAATTTATATAAAATCAATATATTCAAAATAAAATAAGATTTCAAATCGTATTATATATAATAATTTAATAAAAATAATTATTAATTTAGATATTAAAATATAAAAAAATTTAATATTATTATTTATATTAATGACTAACAACCGTGCATCGTACGGGTTCAAAACTAGTGTATACCATAACAAAAGATGCAGATAACTGAAACAAATTTTCTCAATCGTCTAGCGGTCAAGGTCTACGGGAATAACAACTTGAACTTTATCGACTTTAGTTGTAGATATTAATGAGAGCTATGTGAAGAAAGACACTTAAAATATTTCTCAGAATGAGGAGTTTGTTTCGAGGGCCAGCAAAGTGTTCCGAGGTCAAGCGATTCGATAGGAGAGCACCACATCAGCTTGTTGTCCACTCAATCAATCTATTTTTTTTTTTTTGGAAATAATTATTTCTCCCTATCCAATATGCATGGCTAGCTGTATTTATAAGTAAGGCTGAGCATTATCCGAACCTATCTGAAAAATCGAACCGAACCGATCCGAACAAAGTCAAAATTTTGGGTTCGGTTCGGGTCGGGTTCGGTTCGGGTCAACATTTTAATAGTTCGGGTTTATATAATTCGGTTCGGGTTCGGTGGTCGAATTTCGGTTCGGTTCGGGTTGGACCCGAATTATCCTCGCAAGTCACATTTTAGTTAGTTTTCATTGATTTTTATGTGTTAATTTTTTCTTTTTAAACAAAACATTCATATTACAACTATTCGGGTCGACCCGAATCCGAATTAGTATTGAATAAAAATAATTTTTTTATTATTCGGGTCAACCCGAACCAACCCGAACTGACCCGAAATTTAATTGGTTCGGTTCGGTTCGGGTTGACACGAAATTCGGGTCGGTTCGGGTCTGAAAGTATTCAGTTCGGATCGGCCTTAAGAATTTCGGTTCGGATCGGTTCGGTTCGGGTTGACCCGAATGCTCAGCCCTATTTATAAGGACACATATGGCGCCGGCCGACTACGATTGGTCTGAACAATGTGAATCTTCTCTCTCGATATCATAAGGCTTTTTTTTTTTTTTAAGGCTCAAGACTCATTTCTTATAGATAATAAGGCTCAAGACTTGAGCCGGCTCTTTAGACTTTATTCAAATTTATATAATTCAAACTTTGAGCTACTTGTGACCACTGAGCTTATATATATATATATATGACAGTATGACACACACAAAGTATTTAAGTAAAAGAGGTGGATTTGGTAGTACTTTTTATTCTAATATATTATTTAATTATTAAATAAAATTTAAATTATATATAAATAGTTACTATAAATATTACGTGATTTATTTTTTGTAAGAAATTATAAACCGTTTATACGTGATTTATTTTTTGTAAGAAATTATAAACCGTCCTTTTTTATATAACTATATTATTTTTATTCATGAATTAGATTTTTTCAAAAACTACACTTTTATTCTTTTTATAAAAAATATGATATGAATAGATTAGTATATTGAAGTATTAAAAATACTTACTAATTATAAAAATTACAAATTTTAAAATAATTCTTATTATTTTGATATACGTATCGTGGTGCGTTGTCCGCTAACATATATATGCAAACTAGCAATTTTTTTTAAATAAAAAGGTTTGAATGAGAATGATGTGGTGATTAATATATACTATCTCTAACTAGATTTAATCAGGATCAGGATTGAAGATTGTGCCTTAAGTATTATAATAATATTATAATATATAGAGTTAGTTACGGATTTATTTTTTATTTTTTATATTCGATAAAAAGCAATTTAGTATGGATACCCAAGAAAAATAACAATCTTAATCATTTAAATTGGGTAAAAATCTACGAAATTTTATGATAAAATTATGAAATTCAAGGATCAAATTTAACAGTAGAGGGTGATACTAATAAGTCTCTCGAAAAATCAGCTGATATTAATCATATATATTCCGAAAGCAACTATCACACCTCGTCACAGATGTCACGCTGTTAACTAATAATAACGCTCTTTGATAAAATTGCCCAGATGCGCTAGTTCTTCTCTAGAACTAAACACTTCACCCAATCAGTACCCGCCGCGTGTCATCATACCCGGCATTAACGGGCTACAGCCTATATACTCGGGTTCAAATTTCAAACTTCCATCGTCACCCTCTCTCTCTCACGAAATTCTCCGACTATTTAATCCACTTTTGCCGTCTAAAGACAACCAAACCTTCCAAACCTCTGATATCACTTTCCACTCGGATTAGATCTGTAATATATTTTCCTTATGTGGATTAGTTGAAGTAGATCGCGTACAAATTTGCCTTCGTTTAAAATCGATTTGTTTAGATTTGAGGAGACTTGATTGATAATTAATGGCTTCTTCGATCTTGGGAACGAGAAGTATGGGGAGTCCGTTCTTCTCCGAGTTCAGAAAACAAGCTTCGAGTTTTCTCAAGGAGAAGATTAAGACTGCTAGGCTTGCTCTCACCGATGTTACGCCGGCACAGCTGTATGATTTCTTCTTTTTTTTCCCCTTAATTCCGTTCATCTGTGATTTTCTATCTTCCAAAATTTCTTAATTATTTCTCCTTTCTAGTTTTTTCATGTCATCTTACATTATTTCCTGCTGAAAAAAAAAATTCGGATATTAACGAAAGCGAACCTAATTATGGCGAGGGCACTTGCTGGACGTAGAAGGTCTGTAAACGCTCAGCCGGCCGACCCAGCTACCTGATCCGGCCAGGGGACTATGCACAACTCACGTAATCCTTTCTACAGACCGGCCCTTCAGGCTTACACCCTGCAAATATCGGTGGTTTTTGCCGGGGACGAGATCCAGCACTGGTGCCGTTCCGCCGCCTGTTGGGTTTTTTCTTTTATGTTTGTTGGTTGGTATTACAAAGTTTGTTTGAAAATCATACTGCCTTTGCATGAGATTTAAACGACTTTACTATTTAAATTAGATTCTTAGATATAACTTAAATAAATATATATATTTTTAGTTCTGCTTGAAATTCTACCAATTTATTCTGAGTATATGATTTCTTCTTCTTCTTTTAACTGGTAGGATGACAGAAGAAGTGACTAAAGGAAATCCATGTGCGCCGGATGCTAGGACAATGGGATTCATATCGCGAGCAGCCTTTGAAGTCGATGACTACTGGAGAATTGTTGATATTCTCCATAAAAGGTTTGTTTTGATCTTCACTCAAGTGCTCAAATCTTCCTAATTTAGTAGATTTGGATTGTTTCTTCTCCATTGGAAGCTGAAATTAGTTGTTGAGATTCGACTTGCAGGCTTAAACTCATGTAAATCTAAAATCTTCCTATTGAAACAAGTTCAGATTCTTCAGAAACTTCTAAATCAGTAGATTTTGATTGATTCGTTCTTGTTATAAACTAAAAATTCACAGTTGAAAGTTGAAACATCTGCAAGCTTATAGTCCTGCAAATTCCAGATCTTCGAATTGTCCAAGTTTAGGAGCTTCTAATCGGTATATATTAATTAGTCCGTTCTCACAACAAACTAAAATTGATTGTTGAGACTTTAGTTGAAAGCTTAAACGCTTTAAATGTCTGAATTTTATATCAGCAAAGCTTAAGAACTCGTAAGTTTGTAAACATTAGTGCTTCCTTTTAGTTCGACACTAACTGGAAATTATGGCAAGCTAAAATATTTTGAGTTGGAATTTCAGATTGGCAAAGTTCGATCCAAGACGATGGAGGGAAGCCTACAATTCTTTGGTGTTGCTCGAGCATCTGCTTACGCACGGGCCGGTGAGTGTGGCTGAGGAGCTTCAAAGTGATGGAAGTGTTATTAAAGAGATGGGAGGCTTTCAGTACGTTGATGAGAAGGGGTAAGTATATCTAAATATTTCTCAAAAAATGTGTTTTGCGGTGCTGGATTGGACGTAGCTGCTTAAAAGTAAACTATCTGATGCTCAAAGAGAAGTAGATTTTAGAGATAAATTTTGGGATGATTCTTTGTTTTGTTTGTAGATACAATTGGGGTGCAACGGTGCAAAAGAAATCGGAAAGAGTCTTGAATCTCCTAGAGAAGGGGCAGTTGTGGAAAGAAGAGAGGGACAAAGCTCGGAAAATTAGCAGGGGAATCCAAGGATTTGGAAGTTTCAATCAGAGATGGACTTCATCAGTGGGAGACCGCACCGATCAACGGTCAGATATTTATAGGAAAAGTAATTCGCATTATGTAAATTCCGAAGACGAGGGGGATATGGTTGCAGACGATCAAAATTCTAGTTCAATACCCGAGACTAAGAAGATCGATTTGGTTAACATCGGGGAGGAACCTGTTGTTAGAGCTCATATTGTTCAAGAATCCAGGCCGCTCCTTGCTGGAGAGAAAGAGATTGACTTATCAATCCAAGTTCATCCGTTCGACAACCTCGAGCATCAGAAGATCGAATCACGTCTTCTCCTTAGCCAGTCATGAGACTGAAGTACGTCATTTGATCGGCGGAAGCAGCCAACCGAATTAAACATGTCTATGACTCTGAGCTTTGCGTCGAGAAAAGGTTGATGATCTTGCTCGGGATGATTTAGAGGCCTGTGAGTAGACATCTTGTCTACAGCTTTTATCTATGAGCTTTGATTTCTAGTTTGGAACTATATGTTACTGAAATTTATATATATGGTATTTATCAGATTCTGTTGTGGTTGCGATCTTATATCTTTGACAGCATGAACTTCTCTGCATCTATGTTTGTCTGATAACTGTTCTGTTAATTATGCTATGATCTCATAGCCTCGGTCGGGGCTAGATATGGAGGTTTTCCGCAAGTTTGAGGTCCCTACAGGGGCGCGTGCTCGCATTATGTGTTCTATCACGATAATCTCAAAATAATGATACTAAGATAACTTTGATGAACATATTTAAACTTGTTTTTCGAATGACGAAAGTTGCGCATTACAAGTTTCTGTATAAGCTAAAAAAAAGTTCATGCAAATGAAAAGAAATCATAAGGTGCAATTGATTTTTGATTGTCGGGCATTGTTTTTGCAGAAAGAATCAGTCTCTTTGGTAGGTGAATTTCTGTCTATGATATGCATAGTAAAAAATACTTAGCCGTAATCTAATCAACTTCCACAGATATAATAGAGAATCATGGGTATGCTGTGATCAGATATATGTCACCCAAAAAAAAAGAGAAAAAAAAAAAGGCAAAGTCCCCTTAAGAATGGAAAATGTGTTCATCCTTACAATATTTTAACATACTATGATAACATTAAATTTTTATGGCGGTCGGTGTAGTGTACGACTACTACTATATATATAATTGATATGGCCCATATTTATTCCCTGAAATTTGACAAATTTTATTTCTAGAATTAGGAGCAAACATTTTATTTAACTTTCTGGGTAGTTCTTTCAGCAGGTTAAACAGCAATGTTCATATCTCATATTTTCACAGAAAAATCTTCATTTTCAAAACTTGAATAAGATTTTTTCTTTCCATTCGATACAAAACTAGCAATTCCGCAAAAAAAACTGCTTGATTGTAGTTTACGTTTTTAACATCGTGATTCCACTACAATCTTAATATGAACATCCCATGGAATTTGCGAATTTTTTTGACTTTCATATTGAGGTAGTATATAACCACAGAAAAAGTGTTGAAAAGTTTGATCTCGTACATAATAAGACGCGAATAGCCATTTTCATACCACACTTACCGACATATTTCATACTCAACCAATAAATTTATCAAGATACCTCACACTCATCCAATATTTTAACATGCACGAGATATGGCGCGAAGTTTTTAATAAGAGTAGTCCATATCATATTCCAATAAGTGATAAGAAAGTGCCTTCATTTCAATGTATCACACTACGCAGCTTCAACACTATTTTGTCACATATTTCCTCGTATATTTGTTATTAGACGTTTTCAAATAAACACTTATTTTTTTTAATAATGTTTGTCCACAAGTGATCTATTAAAAAATTCATCAATCCATATAGTTAAAAAAAAAATTTCTTAGAAACAATTTTTAAAAAAACTTCTAAATTTTAACAGATTTTAGAATCCATTTCGAATACATTAAACTTTAGAGCAACAAAAATCATATTTAAAATATTTTTAAAAATAATTTTTAATATATAAAAATTATAGATTTTAACAAAATTTACATCTTTTACGTTAAATTTTTTTTTTTCAAATACTACTCCCAAATTTTTTTTTAACTCACAAATTGGTGGATCTTCCGTTGCATCCAGCAACACTCTTTTTTTTATATAATTTTTAAATTAAATCAAAACACATATATAAAAATATTTTATAAAATATGAAATTCAATTTTGAATTGCTCTAGAAATTTTGTATTATACTTTTTCAAAAAAAAAAAGTCTCTAAAATAAGAGTTTTTTACTTTCCTAAGTATATACTAACTACAAAAATATCAATCATCAAAATACTTATTTAAAAATAGTTTTTATTTAAAAAAAATCATTCAATAAAAATTGGTAGAACAAGTCATATTCTATTTAAAAATACTTATATAATATATATATATATATATATATAATATATATATATATATGATTTTGTAAGTTTTTATTTTAAAATATTACTTGAAAAACATAAATTTTTGAATGGAAGACATAAGTTATTTTTGTCTTAAAAAAACCCAAGTTTTTTTTTACATAAAAAAAATTACTTAAAAAATCATATTTCTTTTTTTACTTCATTTTCCATAATCAATACAGTGAGAAAGGCAAGGTGATGGAACAGAGCGGAAAGGTAGTAGGACGTCATCAACCCACAGCGAATATGATGAATATATGAATGGAAGACAGCTCACTTGGTGGACTTTGGATTCGATGGATGATTCCACTTCTCCTACGACTAAGTCATAAATTTAGCAGTTGCAGCGAGTACACTACACGCTGCTACTTGCTGACCTCTCTCCTACAGATCTATCTACAGTCTGTTCCCTTACACTGTGCACGAATTTTTTCACGGATTTATGCACAAAATATTAATATTTTTTCGGATAATTTCATATCAGCCCCTATTTTTAAAAGATTTTCGGATCAACTCCTAAAAATACATTTTCAGGGACTGATCCGATAAATTTAAAAAAACGGAGGCTGATATGAAATTATCCCATATTTTTTTGTGTATGTGAAAAAATTTCAGAAGCACGAAAAGTATATTTTTGGGTGTTCTAAATATAAATCCGTGAAGGAGTGCGTGCATCCAAATATTTTCTTTCTGCCAACCTACCATCCAACATACGAACCAGCACCAGCTACCCGCTATGTCTCATTTTTAATTTCCATACTTCAAAAAAAAAAATTTAAGTTTAGAAATCCAAAATATTTATTTAAAAATATTAATATAAAAAATTATATATTTTAATCAAATTTATAAGATTTTTTTTAAAAAAATATATTTAGATGATTTTTTTTTGAATGTGAAGATAAAAAAAGGAGGCAGAAAATGGGGGACAGCGGATTTATGTCCCCACCAAACCACCCTTCTATCCATTTAATCAGTTACAAGTCTTGCATGCGTTTAAGAACAACCCAATAAGCATAGAAATCAATAATTCCGACTTCTACAACAAAAAAGTAAAAACAATCATTACCCAGTGCTTAAATACTATAATAATCTTAGCATTAGCTTCTCTGTCTAATTCAAGTAGCTAAAGCAATTAATGTCGATAATAGAGAGATTCGACAATATTCTGCTCCAAATCTCAAATTTATTAACCATTTTACAAGAAAATTTTCTGATATATTTCCTGAGTTTTATCTTAGATTTCCTCCTCTCTCTCTCTCTTTGTTTTCCCCTAGCTGGAAAGTACTATACTGGTTATCTTCGAATTAATCCATCAACAGCCCAATGATATTTTAAGAAAATAAAATAAAAATCCACAGTCCACAGTAAATATGTAACAAGAAAATATTTCAAAATTGACGAGAATTGAATTCAAAATCGGAAATAAATCTCATACCAGCAGTAGCGGAATCAGCAGAGTAGATACAAACGACGACAAGAAGCCTATACACAATAGCCATCTCTCCGGCGCCGCCGACGGCAGGAAATCCCCTCGTTCCCCCGGCGGAGACGACAACCTAGTCGGCGTCGGGAACTCCGGCGCCATTCCCAGTTCAAGCGGTGCCGGCGGCGGCGCCAGCGATCCTCCTCCTCCCCTGCCACCGTCACCGAAGATCTCGCGCGGGAGAAGAACACTAGAAACTGCAAACACCGCCACCGGATTCTGATCGAACACTGTTCTGGTGATCGACGCTTGAACCAATCCAGTATCGATCGCCACGGATCCGTTGATCCTCGTAATATTCAATGTAAATCTCCCAGCGGCAGTGGATTCGGTTGCTAGCGTGGGCTGGATCGGATTCACCATCGATTCCAGCGATCCCAGCGGATAATAAGAGTGCAGTACATGGAATCGAAGAACGATAGCCTTTCGATCCGCAGAGAGCGACTGTAATTTCCCAGCTGCAATTGATTGGGCGGCGAATGCTTCGTCAGTGGGTACCAAGATTGTGATCCCCGGTCCGACACGCTCGTCGGCCTCGAAATCCGAAGTCACGCCTGACGCTACCAACATCGATGTGACAACATTGAAATCCTTACCGTCGGTCAACACTCTCGTAACGTTTACTGCCGGCGGCGAGGGCTGGCTCTCCGACGCGGACATGTCGAATCTGTACGGCAAAAGCAGCGAATCTAGAGAGAAGATTGATAGATTGTACGGCTGAGATGTGATCAGGGAAACGATGTTTGCGTTTGACGATGATGAGTGGACGGTGACGGTGTCGGTGATGGTGGAGCGAGTTAAGTTTAGTGAGCCGTAATTGGCGGTGGCGCGGCCGGTGGTTTGGTAGAGGGTAGCGACGAGCTCGCCTACGGTGGGGATGGCACGCAGATCACGCCAGGAGATGTACTGGAGCAGCACGTGGAAACGGATGACATCGGCCATGTCAGCGGCGGAGGCGGGGAGGCCGAGGGAGGCGATGGAACGGGATAAGAGAGTGTTATTGAGGGCTAACAAAGTGACGGAGGAACGGGAGTCGAGCTCCGCTGCCACGGCGGTGGAGGAGAGGAGGCGGTTGAAGTCGGAGTAATCCGGGAACGCAGCTAGCGCCGCCGTGACGTTTACCGCCGTCGCTAGAGATGGGAGGAGTAGGAGGAGAATGAGGAGCAAGGGAGGGGCATTTTGGGATACTGGCGGTGGAGATGAGCCGCTGCGGCCCATCTCGCACACTCACCAAACTGACGAGGAAGAAGCGATAGTGAGAGTGAGGAAGTGCGAGGATAAAGAGAACGAGGGAAAAAATACAAATTAAAAAAAGCCATATATAAATATATATATACACTTTAAAACGAATAGTATCATATTTATGCATATATAAACATTGCTTTGAGTAAAATCAATAGCTTTTATTGAGAAGGAAAAATAGTGTTCGTTTAATTTCATTTATATTTTATCCGTAATATTATTTTTTCTTGAAAAAATTACTGTTCAGCCATCCGTTTTCCATTTTTTACTGTTCAGCCCTCTGAAATCGGTTTCTTCGCCGACGTGGCGGCGCGCGCGTGCCGCCACGTGGCGTTTCGGGGGGCTGATTTGCGACATCTTAAAATTAGAGGAGCTGAACAGTAAATTTTCTTTTTTTCTTTGCGGAAATCAAATACTCTTTAATAAAAAAAAGTTATAGCCTATGGGATACTGTCGGTGAGATTACCTCCCTGAAATTAAGATGCCATATTTGTGGGCTGTAAGCCGGACGCTGTAGGAAAACTGGTGTAAGGAAAGGAGGAGAGTTAGAAGCACCTGTGTCGTACGTGTCGGAATCTGGGATGAGATCCATAGAGTAAGAGGAAATTGGGAAGGGGCTACGTGTTTGGTATTATTTACGTGAGTGCCACCGAAGTTTTTGGGCGTCTAGGACTTCTCTTGTGTACTTCAAGTTTTGAGGCGCTTGCATATCAGCCCATCCACTTAAAAAATTTAAGAATAAAATTTTTATTTTATTCGTTAATTTTAATATTTTAAAATATTTATTTAAAAAAATAAAAAAAAATAGTTTTACGAACACCTACGAATACTGACAAATACCCACAAATACGAACACATAAAAACATACAGCAAATACCTATGAGCACCCACGAATATCCCATACAAACATCTATGAAACACTATAAACACACAAAAAAACTACTATAATATTCCGAGATATTCGCGCGTTTTCATATTTTTTCAAAATAAAAAATTAAAAATATTTTTTGTCATTTCACATAACAATAGGATACAAAAATATCAAATTCAATTGGAAGATATAAAATTATAAATTTTAATTAGCAGAGTTAAAAAAATACAAAAGACCCTTAAAATAAAATTAAAAAAGAAAAAAGAAAAATGGGGAAGGAACGCTGGACAGACTTGTAGGACAAAAGCAAGAATAGCATTTACATGATTGGATGAGATTTGCTCTCCTCCCTCCTTCCCAGGACCAAATTGATAAATAAAAAAAAAAGTAAAATAAAATAAAATTCCTTCCAGAAGCAATGTAGTTTATGTCAACATACAGGATTTGTATTGCTTTAGGAGAAAAGCTACCGGCACTACCAGATTACTCCCAGTAACACCAAATTATACCTCCAAAAGTTTCTGAAGCAATATCATCTCTGGTGACACACAGATCTTCACAACTTATTCGCGGTCTGAAACCCATTGAGAACAAGTTATAGGAGAAAGGTAGCGCAAAAAAAAAAAAAAAAAGTGGAAGCATCTGGGAAGATTGCAAATAAGTAATAGAAGGAAGGCCGCGGCAGAAGAAATCCATAAGATCTTATTCATTATTTATTCCAGTTGGTTCGATCCGCATGCCGGATTCATAGATTGCAGACTCACTACAGCACCAAAATAGCCATTGCATGGCCAAGATCCTTGTGGAACCAATACAATTGGTGGAAATAAACTAAACTTTAATTTTATAGATGGCAAACCTGTTACAGCAGGATCAGAATGCTACAGAAACACCTTGCAGGCACCATAAAATTAGATGCATGTGGGGTCTGCTTCATCTCCTGGATTTCCACCAACGAATTCACATGCGGAAGCTGCTTGCTCACACGAAACGAACTGGAAATGGAAAGCACGGAGTATGTAAGTGACCCTCTTTTTGTCCACAGTTTCAGCAAAATTCATATTGGTCCTGGTTAATTTTAATTATTTTTTTTCACTGCACCAAACAAAAGACCTTAAATGTTTGGTATATATTTACTTTAGTCCAAAGCATGGTTTTAGGTGCTGGCACAGCTCGGCTTGTCTCGAGTTTGGAATTTACCAAAACGCGACACGAGACGTCGCCTTAAACTTTGGTCTAAAGTACAAACTATTTACTAATCATGTAGTTATACTGTTAGCCGCTCTTTAAACATAGAGTCTTTGTTTTAAACGAAACCTGCGAAGCACCTAACATGAGACTGCTTAGAGTTTAAGCCATGAGATCAATATGCATGTTTTGGGTTTCATTTTACTTTTATATACACACCTTATCAATTGAACCGTTTGCAGGGCTAAAAGCTTCCAAATTCAAAACCAAAAGTCCCTTCAAATGACGAAGAAGATAAATGTTTGGGTGGTGAAGCATGCCTGGTAAGCAAGAGAATAATGTCCTATTCTTGGTCTTATTAATTTCAATCAATTGAACATGGTTTTCGGTGCCAGTGGCACAGCCCGTGCCGGGCGGCACGTACCTGTTCCAGCAGTTGTCGGCACGGCACGAACTGGCACGGCACATGTCAAAAAAATCATATATTTGAATTTTTAAATTAAATTTTTTTATTTTCTAAAAAATAACAAATAAATATATATCGGTACGGTCAGCAAGTACCGAAATCTGAATTTACCGAAATTCGGCTCGGCTCGGCGCAGAAAACCTTGCAATTGAAGAATGGTTAGTGGACAAATCTTTTCTTTCAGAATCAACCGAAGTTTTGCCTTTTATTGCAAAAAACAATAAACCTAAGTTTCTAAAGATTGTCTTACATACCCTACCTATGTATACAGAAACGAGACTACGCCTCTCAGTAAAACTATTCAATCTTTAAGTTTCGATTCCTTCCGCATTTTCAAGTGCGTAAACAAACTATATATTATGAGGTGTGAAGATTCAGCAGTGATGCTAATTTTAGGAGTTCAATCTACAGCAAGTCATAATTTTAATAAAAAAAACCATTTACCAGAGGCCCCTGATGGCGCTGTCTAAAAACAAACGCTGCATCGCGATGTACCACACATTTTCAGATACAGCGTGTGTGGTTCAGATTGTATCATGA
Source organism: Xerophyta viscosa (assembly GCA_002076135.1). Classification (NCBI taxonomy): domain Eukaryota; kingdom Viridiplantae; phylum Streptophyta; class Magnoliopsida; order Pandanales; family Velloziaceae; genus Xerophyta; species Xerophyta viscosa. Next base: position 51,708 of record MJHO01000078.1, on the reverse strand, counting down.
CCATTAGGAGCTTCTGATAAATAGCATTGCTCGAATTTGAATGACAACAAATTGAAGCTTCAGCTCTTACTCTCCACATTTCCATACTCTGTTATCAGTTATGATAATATCATTTCTTACGCTCAAATGAATTGGGTTGAAGATGTGCTGCATGAAAGTTATAAATTATCAGGCCTAACTACTATATCCACAACAACTGTTACAGATGTTGGGATAGGGCTGTCAACATCCTTATTGATTTTTAGTTGCACCGATTATTCTAAAATTTTTTTTTTTCCACTTTAAATGACTTAACTTTTCTAATGGAAATTTTCAGAGTCCAGAGAAGCCCAACCAGGGCAAAAGAAGTCCTTCCAGGCGTCTATATAAAAGTCTAATTCTCAAGAAAAAGCCGAAAGAACAGGCTCACAAACAAAAGATTTCTCCTTTAGCATCACAACTGTTACGCACCGTATCAATGCATCACTTGAAATCTGATGAGCACCTCCTTGCTTGTAGCACAATGTCTGATATGGAGGAATCATCAACTGCAACAAACGCACAGGGAACTGATTTTCCTGCAGGAAGCGGACGTGTACCTTTACTAAATCATTCCACTACTAAACGGGCTATCGGAAAGCAATCTGAAATTTATGAAGCAATGAATACCTTGGATCATGCTGACCAGATCGACGAACTTGGGAATCATGTTCTGAAGAACCAATCTCTTCTACACGAAAAGTTAGCTGAAACCAAATATATGCAATCAAAACAGAAGAGTAAAGTGAAAGAGGTTGATCTTGAACTCCAGCAATTGCAATTTTTCTCGAAAATGACGGAGTTATTCAACACAAACAAGGAACTATTCTTGAAATTTCTTCAGGACCCCGCTTATGGTGTCGCAAATTATCTACTCCCTCCAAAATCTTCTGCTTCCGATGTATTGTTATCTACTTGTGGGTCATTCTCAGGAGCTGAACCGCAAGATATCAAGGATGATGGGCCATCTGCAACGAAGAAAAATAACATAAAGGAAAGTAAGGATGAGCACCTCAAAGAAAACAAGGTTAACTTTGTTTCACAAGATAGAAATTCATATCCAGCTAGTCACCCTTTTACAGATGTTGAACAAGCCATGAAATTGAATGACGTAGCTAAGGCCAGCAATGAAGAAACTACACCTCCAACTTCAGGCAGCTCCGTGGATCATAGCGCTGATCTTTTAGCTGGTACACGTGTTGACGTAAGACTGCGGCAGCAATGTCAACCATCTGTGAGTCCACGTCAGGCCCATCAAAAAGCATTTTAAAGAAATAATCAAAGATAACAAACATGAGCATCGTCGAATTTCTATGGATGGGTTTCTCCATAAGATCCCGTGTGGCCAAACCCTATCTGACAACACAAGGAAAGAAGTACCTAATGCACCTGGACTTCAGTGTTACCCCTGGGACAGTCCTGGAAATATGTCGAAGAGAAGCAGAAAGAAAATTAAAGGTTTGACAAGATCTCATACCCTAAACGAAGCATTGGACAGGTATTATCATTTACTTGATATCACTTTACGCAAGGAATCCACAACATTGCCTGGAGGACCCAAATCAGTAAAGAAAGATGATAACCACCAAGGTGGAATGCCCCCAAAGTGTTTAGGAAGAATTTTCTCACTTCCTGATATTGGGTCACACTTTTTTATTCAGGATGATGATAGTGATTATCCTGAAGCAAGTATGTCTGAGGCTATGCCAATCACAGGTGCTGAAGATAGCTTAGTATTAGTTCAGACTCAGTATTTTGATAAACCACTGCCAACAAGCAATCACTTACATATAGAGAGCTTAGCATCAGTTTCAAATATTGAGAAGGCTAATGGGATTATTAATCTACGTGAGCAACATAAAGCAGAGTTAACCACTGAACAAGAACTGTGTGATCCTTATGGTTTTGATACAAAAATGGCTGACCAAATACATCAAATGCCCCTCAATGATACAGAGGCCGGAGATGAACGACACTCTAGTAGCAAGCCAACAGGGTTAAACTTAAACTTGGATCTTGATCTTGAAGAGAGACCCTGTGGTCCTAGGACTTGCTCAACTAAGGAAGATTCAGAACTTGAACATATAAATGTTGAGGAAATAGATGCATTGACCAGTTCAAAAGGCAAGATAGAAAATACTGAAGTCTATGTCAGCAAAGTTCATATTCCATGGAAAACCAAAGGTATCGGTGATTTGCATTTTGAAGTGGATCAGAAGGATGAAGCTATCTTCAATCTAGTTAGAGAGATGTTAAGCAAATGCATATACGACTCCAATGAGCTTAGGGAGCATATCAAAATGCCTACGAACAGCTAGATACCTTATTGACCAGCTATGCAGACGCCTTTGTCGATGAGCATGACAGTGGGAATGCTGCTCTTGAGATATCTGCTGATTTTCAGCTTTTGTTTGATCTCATTACCGAGCTTCTTATACGAATCTATGACAACTCTAATTCCAATTTCTCATGGCTCCCCAGATTTAATTATAACATAAAACCGAAGCCTGATGAATATCATATACTAGAGGAGGTTTGGACAAGCATTAAATATTTGAGTTCCCAGACCCCTGATGATTCAATGTTTGAATATCTCGTCACTCAAGATTTTCTCAAGAATGATGGGTGGATCACCCTCCATGTTGACATGGAATATGTAGGTGAAGAATTGGAGGAACTAATACTAGACGACTTACTAGAGGAAGTCATAAATTTTGTACTTTGACATGTGACCAACTGATTTGGATCGTCTATCCATTCCCCTGTTTAGAAGGGAAGGGAGTACAGTTATTATCCCCAAACCATCATGGAGATCCTACCACTGGTTGAGGCGGAGATAAATTTGACCAAGACTAAGCTAGATATCATGGAAAATTACCATTATCACTATCAAAGACAATGGTCTAGCAATCAAGCTACCATACGTTTCAGAAATACTCCTTTGTTTAAAACTTGTCCTAAATAAACTCATACTTATACATGTTTATGAATATTCTAGACACATTCGCTTTCATAAATTGAACTAATTCATTCGTAGTTCCCTTATAAACTGCTTGCTATATAGCTATCCACTTTCTTTCTGGTGCCACATCTTCAGAAAGTATAAGAGTTATTCTTTTACATTATTATAAAGTAATACTGTTTGCAAGTGTAGGAATCAACCATAATAACATTTAATTTGGTAATGCATTATGAAATTATATTTTGATTGTTATGTTGTACTATTGTCTTTGAAACCATCAAATATAAATCATGTGCATGTGTATACTATTCCTCACTAAGTAATACCAAGAAACTGACAACATTTTGTGAAAGAAATTCCTTGAGGCCGTGATTCACACGGTTCAAGGGCTAGTACTAGAATTATTAGGCTCGTTCTGCGAAAGTAAATTATATTTTCATTTTATTTCTATCATATCATGAGTTTCTGGAGAAGACATCTTGAAGAACAACATAGGGATTATATCTTGAAGTTATAATCAACTGCATTGCAAACCGTAGATGATTCCGCGAGGTTCTTCTCTTCATCATTACCGAAGTAGATCTTCTTCATCTTGAGAAAGGCTCTGCTAATAATCGGAGAACGAACTAATGCACAGACGAGATCCAGTAGACGATATTCGCGTTGAAATCTGCTGTTTCTTCGTAGACGATACTGATCGACTGAGTTCACACCGCGCCTTCAGATTTAATCTGAAAATCGCGCGGCTCATCTCGACAAAGTGTACGACATCGTCGTCGTCTCTACTCTCCCACCGATGTCTAACCTTTTGTTAATAGTAAAATCAGAAATTTGCAACAGCCCGTCTAGCTCAGTTGGTAGAGCGCAAGGCTCTTAACCTTGTGGTCGTGGGTTCGAGCCCCACGGTGGGCGTGCTAAAATCTGTTTTTGGTTTCGTTTCTCTTTTCCCCTAAATTGTACTACTTTTTTATATGGCATTTTTGGCGAATCGGGCCCCTCCTTAATTGGTTATTGGCGAATAGCGCCCCTCTAATTAATTTTGGCCAAATCGCGCCCCTTTACGCTGAAAAATGACAAAAATACCCTTGTCTTAGTTTTTCGATCATAACTTTTTGTATAATACTCCAAATGAGCTGAAATCGGTCCCGTTGGAAAGATAATTTAATTATCTTTCCAATGGGACCAATTTCACTCAATTTAGAGCTCTGTACGAGAAGTTATGTAAAAAATACCGAATCACCGTCAAACTGCTATGGTATTTGACAGCGTTTCGGTATTTTTAGTATAACTTTTAGTAGAGAGCTCCAAATGAGATAAAACTAGTCCCATTGGAAAGAGGACTCAAATAGATTTCCAACAAGTATAAAATCAACACTAGGACATATCAGCGAACACCTGCGAACACCCGCGAACACCTGCGAACACTTGCGAACACCTGCGAACACTTGCGAACGCTTTTCTACATAACTTTTTGTATAGTAATCCAAATGAGATGAAATTAGTCCTGTTGGAAATATATTTAAATTATATTTCCAATGGAACTAGTGTCACAGTATTTGGAGATAGGTACGAAAAGTTATGTCAAAAAAACCGAACTAATGTCAAGCTGCTACGGTATTGGACAGCATGTCGGTATTTGTGGTATAGCTTTTAGTAGAGAGCTCCAAATGAGATGAAACTAGTCCCATTGGAAAGAGGACTCAAATAGCTTTCCAACAAGTATAAAATCAACACTAACATATCAGCGAACACCTGCGAACACCTGCGAACACCTGCGAACACCTGCGAACACCCGCGAACACCTGCGAACACCCGCGAACACCTGCGAACACTTGCGAACGCTTTTCTACATAACTTTTTGTATAGTACTCCAAATGAGATGAAATTGGTCCTGTTGGAAAGATATTTGAATTATCTTTCCAATGGAACTAGTTTCACAGCATTTGGAGATAGGTACGAAAAGTTATGTCAAAAAAACCGAACTAATGTCAAGCTGCTACGGTATTGGACAGCATGTCGGTATTTGTGGTATAGCTTTTAGTAGAGAGCTCCAAATGAGATGAAACTAGTCCCATTGGAAAGAGGACTCAAATATCTTTCCAATAAGTATAAAATCAACACTAGGACATATCAGCGAACACCTGCGAACACCCGCGAACACCCGCGAACACCTGCGAACACTTGCGAACGCTTTTCTACATAACTTTTTGTATAGTACTCCAAATGAGATGAATTGATCCTTTTGGAAAGATATTTGAATTATCTTTCCAATGGAACTAGTTTCACAGCATTTGGAGATAGGTACGAAACGTTATGTCAAAAAAATCGAACTAATGTCAAGCTGCTACGGTATTGGACAGCATGTCGGTATTTGTGGTATAGCTTTTAGTAGAGAGCTCCAAATGAGATGAAACTAGTCCCATTAGAAAGAGGACTCAAATAGCTTTCCAATAAGTATAAAATCAACACTAGGACATATCAGCGAACACCTGCGAACACCTGCGAACACCCGCGAACACCTGCGAACACCCGCGAACACCTGCGAACACTTGCGAACGCTTTTCTACATAACTTTTTGTATAGTACTCCAAATGAGATGAAATTGGTCCTGTTGGAAAGATATTTGAATTATCTTTCCAATGGAACTAGTTTCACAGAATTTGGAGATAGGTACGAAAAGTTATGTCAAAAAAACCGAACTAATGTCAAGCTGCTACGGTATTGGACAGCATGTCGGTATTTGTGGTATAGCTTTTAGTAGAGAGCTCCAAATGAGATAAAACTAGTCCCATTGGAAAGAGGACTCAAATAGCTTTCCCACAAGTATAAAATCAACACTAGGACATATCAGCGAACACCTGCGAACACCTGCGAACACCCGCGAACACCTGCGAACACCCGCGAACACCTGCGAACACCTGCGAACGCTTTTCTACATAACTTTTTGTATAGTACTCCAAATGAGATGAAATCGGTCCCGTTGGAAAGATAATTCAAATATATTTCCAACGGGACTAAGTTCAGCGTGTTTGGAGTACTATACAAAAAGTTATGTAGAAAAGCGTTCGCAAGTGTTCGCAGGTGTTCGCGGGTGTTCGCAGGTGTTCGCGGTGTTCGCAGGTGTTCGCAGGTGTTCGCAGGTGTTCGCTGATATGTCCTAGTGTTGATTTTATACTTATTGGAAAGCTATTTGAGTCCTCTTTCCAATGGGACTAGTTTCATCTCATTTGGAGCTCTCTACTAAAAGCTATACCACAAATACCGACATGCTGTCCAATACCGTAGCAGCTTGACATTAGTTCGGTTTTTTTGACATAACTTTTCGTACCTATCTCCAAATGCTGTGAAACTAGTTCCATTGGAAAGATAATTCAAATATATTTCCAACAGGACCAATTTCATCTCATTTGGAGTACTATACAAAAAGTTATGTAGAAAAGCGTTCGCAAGTGTTCGCAGGTGTTCGCGGGTGTTCGCAGGTGTTCGCGGTGTTCGCAGGTGTTCGCAGGTGTTCGCTGATATGTCCTAGTATTGATTTTATACTTGTTGGAAAGCTATTTGAGTCCTCTTTCCAATGGGACTAGTTTCATCTCATTTGGAGCTCTCCACTAAAAGCTATACCACAAATACCGACATGCTGTCCAATACCGTAGCAGCTTGACATTAGTTCGGTTTTTTTGACATAACTTTTCGTACCTATCTCCAAATACTGTGACACTAGTTCCATTGGAAAGATAATTTAAATATATTTCCAACAGGACTAATTTATCTCATTTGGATTACTATACAAAAAGTTTGTAGAAAAGCGTTCGCAAGTGTTCGCAGGTGTTCGCAAGTGTTCGCAGGTGTTCGCGGGTGTTCGCAGGTGTTCGCAGGTGTTCGCTGATATGTCCTAGTGTTGATTTTATACTTGTTGGAAATCTATTTGAGTCCTCTTTCCAATGGGACTAGTTTCATCTCATTTGGAGCTCTCTACTAAAAGTTATACTAAAAATACCGAAACGCTGTCAAATACCATAGCAGTTTGACGGTGATTCGGTATTTTTTACATAACTTCTCGTACAGAGCTCTAAATGGAGTGAAATTGGTCCCATTGGAAAGATAATTAAATTATCTTTCCAACGGGACCGATTTCAGCTCATTTGGAGTATTATACAAAAAGTTATGATCGAAAAACTAAGACAATGGTATTTTTGTCATTTTCCAGCGTAAAGGGGCGTGATTTGGCCAAAATTAATTAGAGGGGCGCTATTCGCCAATAACCAATTAAGGGGGGGCCCGATTCGCCAAAAATGCCTTTTTATATTTATATTTAATCGTTTTAGTATTTTGTGTTTTTTGAAAAGAATGAAGCGGCGATTGACAGCAAATCTGAAGATATTCGCCAAGCAATTCAGCGAGGTTAATATTTAGGGATTTCTTACCTCTTTCTTATCTACAATAAACATATGTTAAAAATAATTAAAAATTAATTTAAATTTTATAATTTTATTTATTATAATTAGAATATAATTTTATTTTTAAAATTATACCAATCTATTATATCATATTTATTATATATTTTAAAAAAATCTATAAATAAAATAAATTTAATTTAAAAATTATACAGATGATATATATAGAATAAGTAGCAAAATAGACGATTTTATAATTTTTATAAAATATAATCAAGATTGTATTTATTTAAATAACATACATAATTTAAGCTTATTTAAATTTAAATGATTATATTAAAATATAAGACACCATCGAATCTCTTTTGTACTTTAGTATTATATAAATATTAAGTAAGCATGTATAAATTTAGGCTCGGTAACAAAGCCCGGCCCAAAAAATATTTTTGGCTTCCATATGTATTTCCATTTCAAAAGACACGGCGCCTGTCTCTATCCCCGTGCTTAGCCCAATCACACAATTACTTGGTTCATTAGAAAACTCGCATATCGTTGTCCACAAGACTTGATATATTTGGTTATTTGTTCTATGTGAAGCCATATTATTTTTATAATTCTTTAATATTCAATAAATATTTCACCGATAGATACAATTATTTGACGGAGCCAATTTTGTCGATTTTGATCAAGACTCGCATCCTTTGATCGGCTGGAACTCACATATTGTTAAATAGTCAATTGATAAGGAAAATTCATGCATGTACATAAAGAAAAGGGAGACTTGCATGTCACTATCATAAAATTCCTTGTTAAAAATAAATTGTTCGTTTAAAATCTATTATTTTTTATATTTAAAATATTTTTTAAAAAATATTTTTAAATTTATATTTTTTGAAGCTCCAAAATTTTAGCAAGTTAATGAATTAATTTTAAATACAAATTTCAAAATATCTAATTAAAAATATTTTTTAAAAAAAAATATTAACTATGACTGTTATAGATACATTGAAAAAAAATTTTATATTCAATTCTTCTTTAAAATATTTATATAAGAGTGAAAATATTTACAAATTTTGAGATAATGATGATTTATAAGTATTTTGAATTTAGGGTTTGATTTTTCAACAATTTTAAAATTGAAGCTGATTGTTTGATCTTGACCTTCGAGTTCGATATCTATCCGACATCTCAACTGGATACTTAACGCTAAACAGTAGACCCTCCCAATCAGATGTTATTGGAATTCGAACCTTCGACCTATTATTTATGAGTGATAGACTTTTGGTCTCCTCCTAATATCTAAATCTGCTAACTAACTGGATCAATAGTCGGTTAATTAAATTAGAGCTGATATGCAATTATCTATAATGGGAAAGTGAGTTGAGATGCTAGTCTTCCCTTTCAGTGGTTTGTTCTATGTAAAGGATGGACAAGAGAAGCCAAGGGGCCACCTACAAAATTTCTTGTCTATCATAATCTTGCACAGCCCCCCAATGTGATGATCGCCCTCAAATATATTTTATATTATATATAATTTATTAGCCTTTGATTTATCTTATAATCGTGAGATAGGCGTAAATCGGCGCAAATAATGGAATTATTTCGCAAAATTTGGCAAATTTATTGTGGTCAAGATAGCATGCTTATGCCATTGACAAAAATCATTAATGATTAATTCTAATTTTCATTTATAGGAGCTTTAAGCAAATAATAGAATAATAAGGTTTAAAATGTAATATAACGAGATTTGCAGGACTTAGTCTATGATTTGGGTCGTATCATGTAATGGATATTTTTCACAGTTGAAAATTCCGAAAGTACCCTTATACAAAATACTTGGCAAATAAGAAAGCGGCTCATACATTGTTTCTAATTAATTTAGAGATTTTCGCACACCTGCTAGATTTTTACACGTGTACGGTGGATATCCTCTTGTGCGGCTATAAATAAGGAGTCATCTATAGCACGCTTCTCATACCAAGACCTTTTGATTCATTTCTAAGATATTCAGAGTTAAATCATTTATTTCTATTTGTGAAAATGTCTTGCTGTGGTGGAAACTGTGGCTGTGGCTCCAGCTGCAAGTGCGGCAGCGGATGTGGAGGGTAGAAATTTCCCCTCTATTTTTTCTTAATTTTAAGATTATTTTTTAAAAATTTTGAAGCATTTATTTTTTTTTTCCTAATATTACCTGTTTATGTCTTAATATTGTGATGTATTCTTTGGTGCTTGTAGATCTTATTTGCTTTGCATACATGATAGTTTTGTTTATAGAGACATGATTTCATTTTTATTTTTTATTTTTGGGTTCATATTGTTCTGCTGCATGCCTTTAATTACTTTTATCATTTTATTTTGCAAAGAAAGTAATCCCAAATTTCACCTGAGAACAAAGGAGTTATGGAGAAATTTTGGGAGGTCTAACAATTTTAGTAACCAAAAACCATCATTTTTATGATAAAACATGATCTAAAATGAATAATTTTGTTTTAAATACAAAGAAAGAAAATCAATGTTTTGTTTTTCTTATTTAAAATTTAGTTAAGCTAATAAATTCTTTTTTCTTATGAAATTTGTGTGTTGCAGATGCAAGATGTACCCTGACTTGGCTGAGGAAAGGATCACCACCACCACTACCATGGTCCTTGGTGTTGCACCTCAGAAGGGGTCTGTTACTATTTGCTTTTTCTTTTTCCTTAAAATTAATGAATTTCCATCCTTATAATTCAAAAAGAGGAAGAAAATAATTCTGTAATATTAAACATCTCAACTAACAATAATTTAAAAAAAAAAATTGAATGAAATATTGTTTACAGATCATTTGAGATGGTTGCTGCTGAGGCTGGAACTGAGGGATGCAAGTGTGGACCCAACTGCACCTGTAATCCTTGCAACTGCAAATGAAAACAGGTGTCTCTGTGTGTGTTCTAAAGAGAGAGAGAGAGAGAGAGAAAGAGATGAAGTCTGTGTGCTAAGAACTGATTACTACTATGTGTGGAAGCCTGTGTGTCTCTCTTTGTGTACTAGAAAATCTAGCAAAAATAAATTGTCATGTAGTCGTTTCTATGAATATGAATGAATGGAAAAAAAAAAGAATCTCTCTCTCCATCCTCGTTGTTAAAAAATTCTAATTTTTTGCTGTTAATTTTTTAAAATAATTACTAGTAAATGTTGTTCAATCATACAATGTATCTTTGAAAACAAAGTTCAAGGAGTCAGCTTCACCCATTGAATTCATGAAAAGGAACTCTGAAAGGGTAGACCTTTCTCTTGATGGTGATATAAATATATATATATATACTAGCGGAAACATCACCCGCGATGCGTGTGAAAAAAAAAATTAATTTATTTTAAATTTTAAAAATATATTTAAGAATATTTAATTATTTAAAATAAAATATTTAAAAAAATTAAAATATTATATATATACAGTTAATTATTATTAATTAAAATATATATATATTATATATGGGGGGGCGTGCACTGTAGCAACCCCCCCCTCACGCTTAAATATTATATATATATATATATATATATATATATATAGAAAAATACTAATCTCCACTCGAAAGAAATATATTAGGCTCATATCAGGTCATTTTCAACGTCCGAGTTGCAAATAAAAGATCGAAACCGTTAGAAATTATCTATATTGTGAAAATATTTGATATACCAAAATTCAAATAATTTTATTACGTCATGTGTAATGCATAATGCGATTAAAATAAACGTCTCAGAATAAATTGATCTAAAAAATATATTATACAAATATCCAAATTAGATGAATTACAATCCATACAGATAAATAAACATATAGATCAACATCAATAATTTAAATTTTCAAAATTCAAAATTTAGATCAACATCATATTTATCTAGAATTATATAAAACCGCACTATCTAGATCGTTCGTTAGTCGAACTTTAAACTATTTGATGTATAAGTAAACTTAATGAAACCTAATGATTTTTTATTTTTAAATATTTTGCACTCATACAATACTTCTATCGGTTCCGATCTCTTATTTGAGACTCAGATTCTTAAAATATAACATTAGAGGAGCCAACTCTTGCTCCTTTCGAATGGAGATTAATATTTTTCTATATATATATATATATATATTCGAGGCACTTGTGAAAGTTTCAAAAGTGAAGTGGAACTTATGATCACCACAGCTAGAATGTGATGATGCCAATTTGACCTCGATGAATATCACTACTCTAACAAAGAAAATGAACGGCATCTCGAAAGTTATGTGATGTGAAGTATCTATCTAGCATCAATTAATTGGCAATTTAACTAGTTTGGAAGAAAGATCTATCTTTTCCAACCCTCCAACCACAAGATATTTGTTTAGATTCTAAAGAAATTGCATAGGAAAAATTCTCGAAACCATTTGAATATTTAACGGTTTCGGTGTTTTCTCTGGAGTTTCATAGCAGAGAAGCCTGATTAACCGAGAAATCAAGATCATCAATTTTCTTTTGTGTAGCATGTAAGTACCTTTAATTGCAGAAACTCCTCTCTACAGTGATCACAAAGTGTTGAAATATGCTTTGAATACCTCAAAGGTCTCAAGAGTTATGAGAACTTAAAGGTATTCAGAAACTTATGTAATCTCAATGATCATCAGGAGTTACGAAAATTAAACGACCCACTAATAAATCTTAAATTTCACTAAACATTTGGAATTTCTGTGACTCTCTAACCGAATCTAAGCATCTACTATATAAATCGTAAGAGCACTTGGAATACTTGAATGCTTTGCTCAACATTTGGATGAATTTATTGATATCCTGCTGGTTACAAATAAGAGAGGTCCTCTATTTATAGAAATCTAAAGCCTCAATGGATGACTAAGATTGATCTAAGGGGCTGTTTACTTCGCGCGGAACTGGTGGATCTCGTGGAACTCGGAACTCAGAACACAGTTTCGCTGTTTACTTCGCCGCGGGAGCTCGCGGAACTCAATTCCGAGTTCCGCGAGTATATAATAAATTGAGTTCGCCCACTTCGCAGCTTTTAGCTGCGAAGTGGGCGAACTCGTTTTGTCTTCCGCGCGTGAGTTATGTTGTGTTCTTGCGATTTCTTCTTCTTCCTCTGGCGACTACTGTAGTTAATGGTTGAAATACTTGTACAATGTGTAATTTTTTTTTTATTTTTTTATTTTTTTTTTATTTTTTATGGATACATGTATATGTAATAATAAACTTTTTGTAAATTTTTATTCAATACAAAATCTTTGTATTTAATACTTTTTATGTTCAAATTTTAGAACTTATCTCTTATAATTTTAGTATTCAAGAATATAAAATTTATTTGATATATATTTAATACATATAAAATAAAAAATATATACTATAACATATCCTGTGTAATATAATATATATATTATAATATATAAATTTAAGATATTAAATGAGAGATACATAAAAAAAATATGATATAATATATAATTTAATATAAATATTTAAATATAAATTTAAAATAAATATAATATATTTTTTATGGCTCAATTTACTTCCAATTCCAAGTAAACAAAAAAAATTATCTTTCAGCCCTCACTTCTAACCCCAAGTAAACAAAGAAACTATCTTCCAGCCTCTACTTCACAATCCAAGTAAACAGAGAAACTCAAAACACCACTTCTCACCCACTTCTCAGTTCTCACAGTTCACCCACTTCTCACTTCTCACTTCTCAGGCTTCCGCGCGAAGTAAACAGCCCCTAAGTGTAAGGCTTGGATTGAACTTTAAATGATTCATACTTATTGGCCAAGAAATCCAAGACACTACAAGACTCGAGAAAATTCTTGAGAATTTCCGATGATGGAGTTGACTTTCCCGCACGCGCTGCCTAGGTGCGGCCTAGGCGGAGCCCGGGCGTGGCTAAGGCGTTCTATCTAGCGCGCAGCGCAGGCGTCCAGCTGGTCTAGACGCCCGCATAGCACAGGCACCCCATGCGCCGCCTTGCGTGCGCCTTGTGTGCTTGTGCGGCCCTGATACTCGATGATCACGGGACAAATGTCTTGGTCCGGGACACCGGCTTCTCACGAATGTTTTTACTAACATCTATTTATGCAGATCAAAATACATTTATAATGGACTGTTAATACACCTGGGAGGATATAAAAGAAAGTGATCGCAAAACAACATTCGAGGATGGTGAAAGAAATCATAACATGTTATTTTAAATAGTTAGAGCATCGTCAGCTTACTTGCTTGAAACATACAGAAAAGAGAGGTTTAGATATTAACAGCATACTTCTGCAGGTGCACAATTTTCATAATAAAATTGTGAGATTCTTTGTTTCTTTTCTTTTTTTTTTTTTTTTTCTGCAGCAAGCAGTATGAAAAATATGTCTACATACCTTTAAGTTGGAGCTCAATGAGTCAAATTATCATGTTCTGCTCATGTTAACTTTGTCTTCGTATGATGTACATTTTCCTTGCTGCAAGCAATGCCTGTAGAAGACACACAGAGAACTGCTTTTCAGTATTTGAGCAAAAATCGTTCCGGGAAAATCGAAGGTAAGAAATGCTAGGACCTATAAATTAATAGCCAGCACAAATTTATTAGACAAAATCACTAGCCAACACAAACCTATAAGCCAGCACATAACCTACAGCCAAGCACAAAATCTTTAACCAGCATACACTCATTAGACAGAATCACTAGCCAGTATAAACTCATAAATCAGCACATAACGATTAACTATCCCAAACTCATTAGACAGAAGCACTAGCCAGTATAAACTCATTAGCAGCACAGAATAAGTAGCCATCATGAACCTGCAACAAGCACAAAGCCAATAGACAACACACACCCATTAACTAGTACAAATTCATTTGATAGCACATACCCAATAGCTAGCATAAACTCAGCCAAAGACCGAACTAGTAGCTAGCTAGCACAAAACTCATTAGATAGAACACAAGCAGTAGCCAGTACAAACTCAGTAGACATACCAAGTAACCAGCACAGAAAGTAAACAACACAAATTCATTATACAACACACACCCAATAGCTAGAATATACTCAGCCAAACAAAAAAACCAGTAGCTGATACAAACTCATTAGACAACACGCACCCAATAGCCAGCACAGACCCACTAGTAATTTACCGGCCAGCATATGACATACAAAATATAGTAAAACAGCTATAAATAAAGTCATTATACAGAGTATTGATTCTTGCCACAAATCACACGTAATATATCAATAAAAAACTCATCATAGACGTTAAACCCCGACGCATGTTATTAATCACACGTAACTAATCACATGTTATTAATTAATTTAGAGAAGTTATAACTAGTAAGGTCTCTCTTTATATTCGCCATTAAACCCCCCCGACGCATCATCTTCTTTGAACTCGGACAAACTAAAATTTCTCCCTCGTCTCCATCATCTTCCCCACCATTCTAGAACCTCAAACTCGCCCACAATGGCGGCCCCTCTCCTATTCCTCTTTCTCGCGGCCTGCGTTCTCACGTGGCGGGAGATAGCGTCGGCGCCGATGCCCATCGGCGTGAACTACGGAGCTTTTGCCGACAACCTCCCGCCGCCGTCCCAGGTCGCTGCGTTCCTACGCGATCAGACCTCCATCGACCGCGTTAAACTCTTTGATGCCAATCCCGATATGATCCGCGCCTTCGCCGGCACCGGAATCTCCCTAGCCGTCACGTCCCCCAACGGCCTCATCCCCAGCTTCGCTGCTCGCCGATCCTCGGCCGCCGCCGACTGGGTCGCCGCCAACATCTCGCCCTTCGTACCTGCGACCAATATCACGATGCTCTTCGCCGGAAACGAGATATTGGCCACCGGCGACCGCAACCTCATCGCCCACCTCGTTCCAGCGATGCGCGCTCTGCGCGCTGCCCTCGATGTCGCCGGGCTCAAATCGATCCGTGTGTCGACCCCGCACTATCTCGGAATCCTATCCTCGTCGGAGCCGCCGTCGACCGGCCGGTTCCGACGAGGCTACGACCGCACGATTTTCGCTCCGATGTTGCAGTTTCACCGGGACACGAAGACCCCATTCGTCGTCAACCCTTACCCTTACTTCGGCTACAATGCTCAGACCCTCAACTACGCCTTGTTCAGACCGAATTCGGGAATCTACGATGGCGCGACGAAGGTGAACTATACCAACATGTTCACAGCGCAGCTCGACGCGGTTTACTGGTCGATGAAGAAACTCGGGTACGGTGACGTGGAGATAGCGGTGGGGGAGACGGGGTGGCCGACGGCGGCGGAGCCGGGGCAGGTGGGTGTTTCGCCGGCGGACGCGGCGGAATTCAACGCTAATGTAATTGAGATTGTGAATTCCGGCAAGGGGACGCCGATGATGCCTCGCCGGAAATTCGAGACCTACTTGTTTGCTTTGTTCAACGAGGATTTGAAGCCCGGACCGATCGCAGAAAGGAATTGGGGGATTTTTCGGGCTGATTTAACTCCTGTTTACGACGTCGGGATCATGAAGGTATGCAATTAAAGTTTATCTTTACTTATTTTTTGGTTAATGATTGAAATAGATAACAAATTTGCAATTAGAATTCATAAATTGTAAATTATTTATGCCAGACATATTTACAAAGTTATTTCAGAATGACTAAATTACTGTTGAAAAGAATAAATTTTAGGTACACTTTCTACAAAATAGCAGTGTTCATTAAAATTTAAAATTGGGATATAATGAGAGAGATTGCTCTGCTAAACTAGCTTGAGGGCGCTCTAAAACAGTGGTCTACTGGAACGCGGTTTTGGCGTGGAACGTGGGTTTGTGGAAGACAGTGGAAGAACGCAAGCAATCTATCTAGGTGTCTATACTTCTTGTTTCGACGAAAATGTCCTTTAACTTTTGGATATTATAACATCGCAGACTCTATTATAAAGGTATTTATAATTTGGTAATCCTATAATTAAAAATTATCAAAATCTGTCTTTTTATGTCTTTTTTTTAATTATGTAAAATAACGAAATTAAATGGCAGCTAATTTAATAAAAATAATTTTGTCATTTTACGTAATAAATTAGGGTATGAAAAGATTATTTTGAATTAGATAAAGTATATTTTGGCAAATTTCGATTATGTGAAGTATAAAAGACAAATATCCGTCTATTATATTTGCGCCTTTCTTCTTTTATGTAAGCATATCGCCTAACATTCATTAAGGAAATATCTTTCATAATTCTCTGCGCGCATCATGTTTGAGTATAACATTCATCATGGTTTTGATACAATCACATTAAAGTTTTCTAATTTTGTTCATCCATTCATTTTGTTTCAAAGCAGTCTGGCGGAGCTCCGGCAGTGCCAGGTGGAGGAAGAACGTGGTGCGTGGCCAAGCTTGGGGTGGATGCCGCAGCATTGCAGTCTAACATCGACTACGCATGTAGCAACGCTGGTGTGGACTGCTCGCCTATCCAGCCTGGTGGAGCTTGCTATGATCCAAACAACCTGCAGTCTCACGCTTCCTACGCCATGAATGCGTATTACCAGAACACTGGCCGACACGACTATGACTGCGATTTCGCAAAGACCGGTGTTACTACCACAACCGATCCAAGTAAGTCCACTGAACTTGTTTTAAAGAAGTATAAGCTGTTAAATCAACATGAATATTTGGAAATTTTTACACTTGCAATGCTAGCAGTCCCAATATATAACCCAGAAATTGCCAATCAAATCAGCGAAATTCAATTCTGAGAAGAACACAGCTAAAGCCCGAACATTTATCTCAATATCTAAGTCGGGTTCTTTCTTGAGAATCATAATGTTCAATTTTTGACAAGAACACGGCTAGACCCCCAACATTTATCTCAATATCTAAGTCGGGTTCTAACTATATTATGTGTTGCTTGTTTTAGGCTATGGGAGCTGCAAGTATAGCTTTGGGAGTTGAAAGATTGGATCAGACCCGAAAACAGATCTGTTTATATGTATTCAAACACATCTATTTATCCAGGATAGTGTAAATTGTGCTAGGTTAGGGTGGTTTCTTCTTGTCTGTAAAATTGCTAGGCATCTACGGGGGTTAGTAGAAATGATTCATGGCTCCTGGAGCAAAATAGAGATTTAATTGATCAATTTAATTATATTATTCAAACAAACATTGGTGGATATTTTTTGCCCCACCGTGCATTACAGAAGACAAAACTTATTCCAATCCATGTCAAGCAACAATCACAAGAAAGCACAACAAAAAACCCCATCGGAGAACGAACCAAAAAGACAAACTCTTTCCGGCGAGATGAACGATTGGATTCAGCATTTCGGAAGATCCGGTGGTGGGGAGCATCTTCTGGTCAGGAAGCTTGCCGTCGAGCACCACCAAAGCCATTCTCAGACCCCAGCTTAAGTGAACCTCTAAATGGCAATGAAAGAACCAAACGCCGGGATTATCAGCTCTGAATCTCACCGCCACCCATCCGCCGGCGGGAACCGACACCGTGTTTCTCTCCGCAGGGTCATTGAGGTTAAACTTTGCCGGATCTCTCGTCGGATCGAAATTTCCAAAACCTTGGCCTACGATGAACACATTGTATCCATGGAGATGCATCGGGTGGCTGTCAACGTTAACGATGCTAGTCCCTTGCATTATTAGTTCTACACTGGTATCGTAAGGCAAGACTAAAACTTTAGTCCCATTTGAAACGTTTGTGTTGTTCGGCGGCGGGCCGGTGTAGTTGAACGGAGAAGGGGGAAATTGGGGAAAGTCTGGAGTGTAAACTCCTCTGGATTTGCCGTGGTAGTGTGCTTGGAGAAGAGATGTGTTAGGGAGAATGAAGGATATGTTGTTCATTGAGGCTGCAAATTTGGTCCCATTGGGACCTTGGCATGTCTGGTTCGCCGGGCAAAGGTTCGTACCTAACCCTACGGTGAAGAAGAACCTCCGGTCGACCGATTGTGGCACGGCAGTCGGGAAATTGGCGGTACGCAAGCTCCGGAAACTCCCGGTGAAGTTAAAGGCGAACGCGGTGTCGTTGATCGCCGGAAGAACTGGGAGAGATAGGTTGTTTGCGGCGGCGGCAGCGGAGATGTTTGATGGTGTCTCGTATTCGAGGACGCCGGTAGTGGTGGTGTTGTCGAATGTGCCCGGCGGTGCCGTGTGTAGGGCGCCGCCATGAGGAAGGCGGTGGCGCCGGAGCCGATGGGGTTCGCGCGGAGGAGGACGTTGATTGTTTGACCCGGCGAGATGAGGACGACGCTTGTGTTGAAAGGTTTCGTGTAGACAGCATCGGCTTCGACGACGGTGAGGGTGTGGTTGGCGACACTGAAGAAGAGATCATCGTTGAGTACGAGATTGCCGAGCCGGAGCATGTATGTCTTCCCTGGTTTCACCTTCAGCTTGAACGTATCTGTGTATAACACGTGTCAGCCATAAATGTTCGAAAGTTTTACAACTTCCAGAACCGAACTGTTAACTAATTTTTTGTTATTTTTTTTTTTTTAAATATCGAGATTATCGTCATAAATGGCACCTTGAAGGTATTAGAAAGGACTATCCTACAATTAATTTTTAGATAAAATTGTTATCGTGCACGTAGAAAATACATATGAGCACCAACTAATAAAATTCTATTAATACTGATAGAGTGAAAAGTTGGACCTCAGATAAGGAAGCTATCTGAGATCTATCCAATCAGTGCGACACTCTACCATTCATATTAACTAATATATGTAACTGTAGGGTTGGATATATTTTTCAAGATATATTGCAAGAAAAAAAAAAGTCGATGGCTCTTGAGATTACCATTGCTAGAGCAATTGTAGAGCGGGCCAGGCAACCCGTTGATGGTGTAAGCATCTGAGACGTTCGGAGTTCCGCCAGTTCGAAGTGCCTGGGCGATGATTGCCTCCGTGTCGCGTTTGAACCATTCACCTATTGTTCCATAAGCAAAACATTAAAATAGATGCTAAGTATGCATAGGTTGCATGGAATAAGTTTCCAACAAGCATTGGTTAGAATTACACACCCAAGAGGATGGAGACTTCCTTGTAGGGTTTGGGGAAAGGATACGGGACGCCTCGTTTCGGGAGGATAATAAGAGGACCGTAGAGAGTCGCCCTCATCCATGAGACATGTGCGTGCCACACCAGCGTGCCCCTTTGCCCCGGGACCGTAAAATTGTAAGTGTAGCTCTGGTTCGTTTGAATGGGACATTGGGTTATGTACGCAGGTCCATCTGCCCATCCGTTCCCCAACTGTCTCACACCATGCCTAGTTAATCAAAACGCAAAATTTTTAATAGTTATTTGGCTTCTATATAATAACAATAATAATAATAATAAGGAAAAGTAGTTACCAGTGAAATGAGACATTGTATGGAACATGGTTCACCACCTTAACAATGAGCCGGTCACCTTCCCGGGCAACGATCTTTGGTCCAGGGAACTTTCCGTTAACTGTGGCTATGCTCTTTGCGCTACATAGTCTTGTAATATTCTTCATCTTTACCTGGCCAACATAGCAGAAGTCCGTAAGAAATAATTCTTATCTAGCTAGCTTAAGGTGTCCCTTGACTCGGATTTGGACAGAGCTTAGATTCGTAGGTCCGGTTGGTCCAATATTTTGACAAGTTCAAGTTCTACCTAAGACCTATGGTTAAAAAACTATCCAATAACATAATATGTTGTTTGCCGCCTCATTTTCTCTAAAAAAAAAAAAAAAAAAAAAAAAAAAAAAGAAAAAAGAAAGAATTCCATGTCATCAAACAAGGACCAACTTACAACATTTATAAGAATAAGTACAGAAAGACATACTTCAAATTTGTAGTGCCTTGTCATGACACTTGCTTGAGAAACCCTAATTGCAGAGACCCAAAGACAGAGAAAGAGTGCAAGAAATAGAGCTCTCATTGCTGCCATAGAAGTGGAATTTTTTTTATATTACAAGTGTAGATAGTCTTGGTGGACTTGGTGAGGTGTGAGAGGTATTTATATAGGGTTCTTTTTGAGTAGTAGGTGATAATGTATGGTGAAAATTAGTATTGTAATCGTATGTAGATCCTTAATTGGAGTATACTTTCCTCAAAGTAGTATGTTGAGGGGTTATGTAGGGTTGGGTCTAGCATTGTTTTAGAGTACTTACAAAGTTAGGACAAGTGTGAATCTTTGAGCAATTTCATATGATAGTCTTCCAAAAATGGCTTTTTTTTTTTATAATAAAAAATGGCTTTTCCTTACCCCAAAAAAAAAAAAAAATGTTAACCTACATAACATAGTGCTAGCTTCAGGTTTACTTAAAACAATATACAACAACACAAACAAGCAAAAGTTCCACCAGGATAGAGCCTAGGAGGGTATAATGTACGCAAACATATTTCAATGGAGGTTGTTTTCGAAAGATCCTCGATCAGTCTATACAAGTACCACTCCAGCAAACTTATTTGGAACAATATCTCCGTCTATATTTTTCTGTGTTATGTATAGGTGGCTCTTGTGCATTAAAATATACAAAGCATGGCTATAGTTGCAACTAAGCCATGTACATTTTAACATCCATATAAATCCACCATACAAGAAAAGTAAAAAGCTATTAAGCTTAGTATTTCTTTATAAGAGAAATTTGGTTGAGTCTCTCCATTGCATTAGATTAAGTTCACTTAAATCTGATGGGTCAAATTAAAAGAGGTCCATTAAAATAAGTACTTTACTTTTTTTATATAATTATTTAGTTAATTCTCTCTACACCTTATTTATATAACATGTTACTATATTTTTGTGGACTCCCTTTTAATATGAACCATCAGATTTGAGTGAATTAAATCTGATCACTCAATATAGAATATTAGAGAAATATGCAACGGAGAAGATCCATGTCCGATATTATGATTCCAAAACAAGTTTCTTGATTGGATCTTAGTTTGGAATTGCATGCATTGCAGCCTCTATGTCACTGAAAGTGATGTTACTTATACTTCACCTACTTGCATATATCTGTGTGCTTGGATGTTTATTATTTAAACCGAAGATCCTAAACTAAACTTTTGACAATATATATACGTATATCCTACCATTTATAGACTTCATCCAGACGTATTTACTACTTACTTATTGTTGTTCTTGTTATATATAAATAATGAGAAAATACATTCTCCGAGACCTCTGATGGCTCTAATATAATCGAGACTCCTGGCACTCCCTAAAGCATAGCCGTGCTCATAAGTAATTGCGGATGCACATAAATAGGACTAAAAAAGTACTATTGCGTATAAAAGTAACTCATATTTGAAAATGGAAATCACTAGTGAGATCGTAAGTTGCTGTTTGATAGGGTTAAAATTTATCGTTATGTAAAACTGGTGTTTTTTTAATGCAAATTTAAAATTGCCGTTAATTTAATTATAATTTTAGAATAAAACTATGAGTATAATTGTGTTACATTACATTAATTTGCATTATTGAGGAAGGCTTATAGGCATTTTCCTAAACTTTTCAAAAAAGATAATTTTCACCTTTTTATTAAATCAGCAGGCTAATATTTTCATCTGTTTATTAACATTTTATAAAAAGTATGGTTGCTATTTACTCTTGTTCTTGTGATTTTTTTTTTTTTTTTTTAACTATTAAAGTAATTTATTATATTCAGAAAAGTAACAGCATCCCAAACTTTTCTGTTCAATTGAGCTGTCATTTGAAATTGATTTGAAAGATTAACAGTATCTGGAAATCCACAAACTGGAGCCCAAAAGAAGCCCATAAAATATTCCCCCTCCTAAAATCCTTTCTCCGCCGCACAAAACCCCTATCGTTCGCCGCTACCGCCTCCTCTACGGCGGCGATGAACGGGAAGGGTTCGCCGGACTTCTTCTGCCGCCAGGCGCAGCGTCTCGGGTACGTCGCTCGTTCCGCATTCAAGGTCAGCTTATTTCTTATGCTTCATCGTCAGAGCTCAATTTCTAATATATAAAAAACACGATTAAGAATGCCCAACTACATTCTAATTGTATATGCAATTTCCCACTTAGTGAGCATTGTTGACGATTTTTCAGTTTAGTTATGTCTTGTTTAATTGTTAATTTTCAGCATGGAGTCAAATTTTAGTGGAATTAAAGTACATTTTGGATATTAATAGTAGCGTCAATTTGTTAATCTTGGTTATATGTAATTGTCTGCAGTTGCTGGAGATCCAGAAGCAGTACAAGCTCATCTCACCGGCAGCATCAGTTCTTGACCTTGGCTGCGCACCCGGCGCTTGGCTTCAGGTTCAATCCGTCCCAATGAATTTTGACTTTTATTTTATTTATTCTATGTGGTTTCATTTTCTACCACATAACCCATTAAACTTTGGTTGAGAACCTTTTAGATCAAGCTTTGTCGCCCATTAAGAATTTGAACAATGACAAACAATTTAAATTCTTGCTTTTGAATATGGGAGTTGCGATATGTACACTTAAGCCAAACACGGTTGTGCAGAGAATGATTTGATTCATCTGTTGATATTCATGAAAATAAGTGCATGAAATTTGCGCCTTTGATTTTGTGGTATTTGATCAAAATTGTCAATGCCGCACCTCAGGCCTGACATAGGCCATGCCCGCCCTAAGTCTAATTCTTGTATTTTGTCACCATTTCTATTCTTGTATGTTGTCATTATATCTATTAATTTAAAAATATTCTCATTTTGATGATAAGTACAGAAATAGTTTAATTTTTTCTTCTTTTTGGGCTTAGTTTTCTCTGTTTTATGAAGGATAAAAGTGCTATCTAGGACACAAGGCTCCTGTGTGTGTAGGCGCAGGCTCCATGAAAGGCGTGCGAATTTTTTCTTAATATATGCCACATTGCCCTGCTTTGCAGATTGTGTGGAGTTCTTTTAAAATTGCAACGACTTTCGAGCATTACCTGTGCTCCTATCTTTTGTATATGTGTTTTTAATGGTTCTAGTACTTGGATACTGTCAATGGGCTTTTACCTTCCAGCTGCTGTAACTCTTCCTTGTTTGCAAGACTTATTTTTGGTATTCACATTTCATTTCAATTAGATCCTAGTAATCAACTGCTAAATAAATCCAGTTTCTGTCGCACATGTTGCTTGCTAATGGCTTCAACCACTATTGGTTTAGCCACCAAACTCAATGTAGATATCAAGTACTTTTAGATCTTCCTTGTCTCTGGTGTTTTTTTTAATAATTATAACGACCAGGGGCTGTATTCCTAAGCAACATTATTTCTTTTAAGAAAAATTGATTTGGTTTTGATGATTTTGCTTCAGGTAGCCTGCCAGAGTTTGGGTCCATTGGAGAGGGGTGGCATGGTGCTGGGTATCGACTTAAAGGTCTGTAGCTCATGCTTAAAGTAGAATTGCATAGTCTGAATGGAAGTTGAGGTGTCGTAGTTATATTTAGAATGGGTGGGGTCTTGAGCGATTGAGTGCTTTGAGTTGACTTCATATCTGTGTTCCAGAGCAGGACGTGAAAGTTCCATCTTCACATTGTGACTCACGAGTAAGGACTGTACGTGCAGATGTTATGAGCCTTCAGAGGGAACAAGTTAGGGCTTTCTCACCGCAGGTTTTGGCGTCTTAACTTACCCCTAGGATCATTTCATATTCTTTTATTATTACTTTTTATCTTCTTCAGTACGGATATTCTTTGTGAAGAACTTTAAGTATCTTTTGGTGGCTTTTCTGATTACGCAAGATATTTACTACAACTTAAAAGCACCATGTCATGGGCAGCACCAAATAAAAACTTGATGCATAAACATCAATGTTTACCTAAAAACTAGTTCCCAGCTCATTACACCATAAAAATAAGAAAGGCATTGCATTTCATGTCAATGAACTGACAACGCAAAGAAAGAGACAAAGCTATTCGTCCTGCTGATATCTGATACTGTATTTCCCTTGGTTTTGGAAACGAATGAGGCGGTTGTGACAAGACATGTTGAAGAATATGCATCAATAAAGGTTTAGGCGATTCTTCCTCATGTTTGTTTGACATTAAATATCTTTTGCACGAACTATTCATAGTGTGATGAGCAATTTATTATGATTCGGAATTTCTCATAAATGAGTTATAGTGTCCTTTACCACTAAATGTATCTATGTTTTATCATTTAGTGTAAACTGGTTCCCCATGTTATTCCATTTGGTCGTCGGCAG
This sequence comes from Xerophyta viscosa, assembly GCA_002076135.1. Taxonomy (NCBI): domain Eukaryota; kingdom Viridiplantae; phylum Streptophyta; class Magnoliopsida; order Pandanales; family Velloziaceae; genus Xerophyta; species Xerophyta viscosa. Next base: position 27,221 of record MJHO01000078.1, on the reverse strand, counting down.
CTATTTGTTGCCCAAGTATCTTTTATTATATTCTAAGAAATATTTTATATTTTTTACTTCTACAATTGTAGGATAAGGGCTTCTCAGTTATACTATCAGACATGTGTCCTACAGTCTCAGGGATTTCAGCGAGGGATGCAGCTATATCCTGCGAGTTAGGGTTGCGGGCACTTTCTTTGGCTGTTGGAAGGGTTTCTGTACCTGGTCTAGCGTCCACCTTTGAGGAAGATGACTCTCAATCCAGTTCAAATATAGATGGAGTTCTTCGACGTGGGGGCAACCTTGTTATAAAGTTTCTTGAGAGTGAAGATACTCGAGGTTGATATCAATCTTTCGCTTATACATACAGATTTGTTGTGTTAGAATTCCCTTACACCTTGTTTGCAACTGTTCTACAGGATTTAGTAAATTTTGCAAGCAGAGGTTCATGAAGGCAGCATGGTTAAGACCCAAGGCTACCAGATCTTGTTCAAGGGAGATATATCTTATATGCCAAGGTTTGCGATAGAGTTCCTGTACGTTCCATCACATTGGAGCAAGGCATAATGCTATCTGGACCCATTCTTAGGTATGGTCATTTGCAGTTTGCTTTCAAAAGGCTAGAATCACACCACTGACAACTAAAATTATGAATCATGGTCATACCTTTTTCACTAGGTGTAGTATAAATTACCAGAAGTAACAAACCTGTCAGTGGCATAGTTGGTCAGTTTACTTGATTTCCATAATGTTCTTGCATGCAATGTCCTTCTACTTTGTATCATATGCTCCATATCAAAATATGCTTCACTTTTCTGACGATTACAAATGCTTTTCTCTTTTATTATGTTCACACATCTTTAATAATCTTTTAATGATCTTTGTATATTACAGTTTATTAGATTTTGTCTTTGTAAATTTTTTAATGTACACGTTCGAATCCCGCAAGTGTCATCCATAAGGGTGTGGGGGATTTATCCTCTCTATATCATGTGTAGGGTAATACTGACATTCGAGCTTGTCCAGACTGAAAAGCTAGGACTCCTTGGTTAGTTAAAAAATGGTTGGTGCCACCTGTGATTTATCTGTTACAACGGTCGTACAAAAATGGGCTGGTTACGAAAAGAGTTTTTTCACGATAATGTCAAAAAATAATAATAATAAGAATAATAAGAATAACGTAAACATGTTTCCATGCGGAAAAATGCTAAATGCCCCAAAATAAGGCAAAAAACAAGGCGGTAATACCCTTGCCTTGTTTCGGGCCTTGTAGCATTGCTCTTCATGCAGACTGTTAAGTCAGTGATCTATTCTTTTCTTTCCTTTTTGCACTTATCGTTCTCTTGCCGTACCAGTTATTGTTCTTAATAGGAACTCTACAGTTGGTGTTTGTGGAAAAGCACTGCTATCTGTAGTTTTGCTAAGAGTTATGTTAGGAATCTCAGTTTGGCAGAATTTTGGCTTTAATACAGTTTTATGTGGATATTCTATTTAATTTTATTGGCAGGATATTCTATTTATTTGAATATTTTATTTAATTTTTATCTAGTCATAAATTTTAATCGTCGATAATTTATTTTTTTTCTACTGTAGATACAATATGACCAAGAAATTCCTAAACCAGTCTCTACATGCAAATTGTGAGATTAAACTTATGACCATTCGAATATTTTGTATATATATATATATATATATATATATATATATATATATATTTTCATTCGCAAAATTTAATATGAATTCTCATCTTACATTCCTACTTTGTATTTGCATGGCGAGTTTGGAAGAATATATGCTTGCTTGGTTGTATATAACTCTGCATTAATGAAATAGGTGCATTTACCTACAACCTGACCTCCTAAGTATCACCCAACAAACAACTATCTTCATTTATCATGTAGGGTCCCATTTGATCAAGAGATTTATGCGAAGTTTTCAATCTCCATGCAGTTTATTTGAGAAACCTCGGACCCATTGCCGAAGCGCGCAGTTTTGCATTTCGTTATCAGCAAGTTGTCTTTCTTTTGACTTGGAAGTTGCAATTTGTCTTTGAAATTGTGTATAATGAAATTCTCTTCATCTTATCTGTAACATCAGTATCTTATCTATTCTTGTATCGGTATTGTTTTGCATTATCGCGCCAAATCTTGCTTCATTCTTTTGTATTTGATATCCTTTTTTTTTAATATATTTGTTGCATTCTAAGTAACTTTTTCCAACCTTTGAATGTTATTTATACAAGTGTTTTTGTTATTCTTATTCTTTTTTTTGGGGGTAATGCACAGGTCAATTGTTCTCTATTATCCTGCAGGGTGGTGAGGAGATATCGTTGGCTTACATTTTTGTTGTTTTTTTTTTTTTGGATTTTTATATTACACTTAATACGACTTCCTTTAAATACAATATTAGATGGCTTCTCCAAAAGAAAAGCTACAAAATATTGAGATATCTTGGTGCCATCATCAATGAAATGGAAAATTTACATATGGATTTAAATCGGATTAGCATTTTTTTTGTGAAAATTTTTTCATATGGATTTTTAATTCTGATTTTTGTTTTTGGTAAAAAAAAAGGAGGAATCAATTATGTAAAATAATGTAATTTATCTAATAAAAATGGAGCTAAGGACAAACTACGAATTAATTAATCCCCTTAAATTAGGAAGTGGTCGAATACATACACGACCAAACAATTTTAGGGTGAGTAAAGAACTAACAGCGTATGAAAGGAGACAAATTTACTTCTCTATCATTACTGCCCCCTTTACTTATTTTCTACCAACCACATGGAAAAAAATTCTCACAAATATTTAAAAAAAAAAGAAAAAAAAGATAACTATTTCCTGCTGGTAGCCTATCCAACTAAGGATAAATTGGGATAACTATTACCTGGATAACAGTCACCCCAATGGCGGATGTAGAATTTTACCCCAGTACAAGCGAACCAAAGGGATGTGGAAGATCAAAGGGCGATGGGCGCGTTTGAGCAGGGAGGAGATCAAAGGGTCGGGAGAGTAAATGGCAGAAGAGAAGACTAAAGATCAGTGCGAGACTAAAAGACAGGGAACGGTTGCCATGATCGGCCCTTTCCTATGGGTTCACTTATGAGTTTTGCTTTTCTTTTTTGTTTTTTTGTTTTTTTTTTTTTTAAGTCAGGTCAAGCGTGGCGTACATAGTCTCTAAGTTATCCCTTATTTATTGCCATTCCTTGCCCTCGAATGCACAGGATATTACTAGCAATGTATACTAGACAAGTTACAAGGACTACGCCTATATTTGACGGCTAAATCTCCCTTTTAAGAGGATTTGGTCCTTTTTTTAAAAAAAATAATAAATAAACAGAAAAAAAAACAGAAAAAAAAAAACTGTCACAAGGTATACAGATAACAAACCTTTCGAAAATCTTGATCGCTTTAGTTTGCATTGCTTCAAATATACTACTATTACTATTTGTATTCCACTTCCACTACCCATGGCGCGTACATTCGTCTGCATATATCCGAACCACATCCATGTAACACAAGTATCCGACCCGCGAAAGCCGCTGGGTAGCATTACACAACCCATCAACTCACTACCTATAGGCATGCATAGCCATTGATCCATGGAAATATGTTTGTTTGACTTTTACAGCTATACTTAGATAATACTTGATAAAAACCCTGTATCAATCAAAGGAGACATCATGGGAGACCAGCAGAGGGTGGAGGATAGTGAATAATTCGGCGACATAAATCCGGAAACCGAGGCATTTTCAGCAGCAGATGAAGAATTTGAATTTGAATGTGAATTTCCAGAGCTGCTGCTACTGCATGGATTTCTGACAAACAGTGGTACAATATCTTCCAGCAAACCCTGTGAGCTCTCTTCTGTATATATCTCCTCCAGAAAATCTATGTTTGGCTCTGCATTATTCTCCGGCGTATTCTTGCGCTTCTGCGGATCATCTTCGGGATCGGTGTGTAGTTTCTGCTTCTTGTTGACCTCGAAAATATCGGCGGAGTAGCAGTCCGGAGGAGTAGGCCTTGGAAATACAAGGTGGGAGTATGCATAATGGAGATGAAGGCCCTCATAGGTCACAATGAGAGTCTCAGGGTCTTCCAAGGATCGTTCGACCTGCTTTTTCGCGCTGCATCGGGGATTCGTGCATCTGTAGTAACTCCTATTCAAATTTTTTTTTTAAGAAAAAAAGAAAAAAAAAAGAAACGAAGCTTAGAAATCAGACATTGAGTTAACCAACTTTTTTTTTGAAATGTTTAATTAAGTTGTAAGATTTATAACACATGCTTGATGCGGACACGTTGCGCATAATTTCCTTTTAATCGTTCGACATGATCATGTGGAGCAACCAGCTCTTCGGAAAGCTTAAGCAGATAGTAAGAATATAATTTTGGAGTTTTGCAAAAAAAAAAAATTCATGGCTCGCAAAACTTGAATAAATCAATTCTACAAATAAAAATACTAAATTTGCTTCCATGAACACTTTTTTAGCTCACAAGAATACTAAAAGTCTCGTCCAGAATATCTCATCCCGACAACTACGATATAATTACTGGCAACACTCGCTAGCCATCTACAATAGTAGACTAGCCGTCTAACACTTTTGAATTTCCAACCATAATTTTTTTCCAAAAAAGTTAAAAGGATAAACTAATGTGTGCGAGCTTTAAAGACCGGGGCTTTTATGACATTATTCCTTTAATTTTTACTTGCTATAATAGATAAAAGTGAGAGCTACCAAATTTCTCCCAAAAGTCTCTACATAATATATTGAACTGTGTTTAACTGAAAGTGAACAATTCGATGTTTAAAATTAAATTAAGATTTATTTATGGGAGAAATTTTGAGAGAAATCTTGGACCCACCCTAGGTCATTCTAAGCCTATCCATGCAGCATTTTTGGAATTCTGACTGTTATTTCCACCCACCACTTTATTTGTAGATTTAGCAAATTTTAGAAGAATAATTTCAAGACTTAAGTGCTGAGATAGAGACTACTAACACTTAATCTTTCATTTTATTTTATTTTATTTTTTATTATTATTTTCTTGGCATTTTTTAGTTGGGAGACAACTGGATTTACTTTTATGACTAGAACTTTGTTATTTTGGATTTTGGTGGCTCCCATTTGAAATTGGTCAGAGAATTAGAGCAAGCAAAGCATTTAAGTCCTGAAATAAGCTGAACCATAGTGTTTCTCTTTACAGTAAATCAAGTATAGCAGGAATATAAGATGTTTGGCTGTTAAAATATCAGTCCCTTTCACATTAAATTATTTAAAAATTCAGTAGTAACTAGCTGTTAAATTATCTTAAATAACAATATTCTAATGCATTTTTAAAAGAGCTTTCTCATATAAATAAAATTAAACAAATAAAAGAGGCAACCAAGAAAAAAAAATCAGCTACTATGCTTAGGAAAAAAAAGGTAAAAATAGACAAATGAAAATAATAATATTTATGAATTACCTTGGATTTGGACTGTTCTTGATTGATTTCTGCCCATATTTTCTCCATTTATATCCATCATCTGCAAGACTATTACCCAAGTTCTTGATCTTTACTGTATACTTATTCTCAATCTTTCCGATGCCCTTCTCTGGAAATGAAAGTCTACAACACAAAGAACTTCCTTAAAACTAAAAAATTATTAAAAAAAAGTTAATTATTACAGATAAAAGAGAAAAAAAAATAAAAAAAATCTTACACTGGTCTGGAGCTGCTCCGACCATCCGCCATCTCATTGCACTGGAATCTCTTCGAAAGTGCACTTTCTACATCTCCAATGGTCGGGCCAGAATATATCATGGATATTAGTTTGTTCATGATCGATTCATGCCGGAGTTTCGGCTCCGATTCACCAACTTCTTCCATTGCAATGACAGTAGAGGAGGAAGAGAACGAAAGAAAAGAAAGATAATAAGGCGAAGGAGAGAGAGAGAGAGAGAGATGTGAAGGGTTTAGTTTGCTATTGCTTCATGCAGTTTTGAAGGGCTTTTAAAGAATGAGCCTCACCTAGAAGTGTATATTTAGTTGGACAGAAATACCCTTCTTACATTTGTTTTTTTTTTAATTATTTATTTGATTTTTGTGTGGGATTAGATAGATCAAGTGGACTTAGACCACCTGACCCACAAAGACAAGAAGCTCAGTTGAACTGGTGCAAAGGTCAACCACTAAAGTATGGTTCTGAGAGACCCTTCAACTAATTTCTTGCATCCTTTCTTGTGGATCCTTGTATAGAGTATATATCTCTAGTTAGAGTATATATCTCTATATAACTATCCTCCTTATAAGAGAGAGAGAGAGAGAGAGAGAGAGAGAGATGGTTATACTACAGGAATAATTATGAATTAAAAAAATGTATTAAATTATAAAAAATTGAGTAACCACCACACTTGCAGTAGAGGGATACCCACATACTTCAAATCAATTAGTGTAGGATAGAAACCATTAAATACAAATGCTTTAGTAATATTATATAAAATAAGCTTATCACTATGACTCATATCTCATAATATGGGTGAGCATTTTCGTTTTTAAATTAACTATGAACTTTGTTGACTTGCAGATATGATCATGAACAAACTCGTGAATGATGCTCATCGACAAAACCAGGTTTAAAGAAGTGTGTATTTTGGTGACGACCTCTTTAATTTCTCCGACTTTTTAAACCTAGCTTTGGGGTAAAAGAGCATTGGTTTATGGGAAAATACTTGGATTTATTCATATATATTGCAGAATTTGCTTCTTTTATAATGCATCATTCATACATATATATATATATATATATATATATATATATATATATATATATATATATATATATATATATATATAAAGTTATAGCTTTCTATTGCGCATTCCTTCTTCAGTGATGTAGGTGGAGGTATTCTTTCACAATATGACCCGTTTAAAATGGATAACACGGCGCAAATCACTTAAACTTGCTCACTAAAGGAGCAAATCGTAACAGCATTATTAAAATCAAAACATACTAAATTTACACAAAAATAGATCGATAGCGTTACGATAACTAATTGTTGTATCAATTTTTTTGGTAATTAATTGACAAATCATTTACTATAGAAAAATCAGCGCCACCAATGAGAATCGATCCTGCGAACCACGCGGGTCAACTTTTCCTTATGAGTTGGCTATGCACATTTGCTCTTAATTATGTCATCGTTCTTTTTACTTATTGATTATCCAATTATCAAACATATCTTTTTAAGAAGGTTAAAATAATTAAATGTTTATGGATAATTATTTTATTATAGATATATAGCTTCCATTGCAAGCAACTCATGCAGTTTAGTGAGCTCATTTCTTGGAAGCTTTGTTGGCAATGTTAGGCTGCTTTTGGGGGGCAATTCAGCATTTGCACGTCACCACGTGTCCCTATCTATATCATGTGACGTAGAGATTGCATGGTAATTAGTGAGGGAGCAATCACGTGCTTGTTGTATTCCTGTTACTACGTAGGTTGACTTTACATCAAAGGGTTGACTTACCTCCCTCAAATTTTAACTATCCATACTAGACTTTTGGAAAAATTACATATGATCAATTTCTAATTTTAAAATTATTTACAAATTAATGTTTAATTTTAAAATCCTTACAATTTTATCCTAACTATAAGTTTAAAACGATTGGCTTATTTATAACACGATATCAAGACATGAGCTTATATGTAAGTTTTTCTAGATTTTTTGAACTCTCCTATCAAGCTTCATTAAGATCCCTTGAGTTGAGCGTTATTGAGTGTCCGCTCACGGGATTTTCCTGAGTTGAGCGCTATTGCATACTTTGTTCACCGGCTCCGTCCGAGTTTAGCAGAATTTGACTCCCACTATAGAGGGTTAATTGGATTCGTAGTTATAATTTTGATGGTATTAAGCCTCTTCCATCCGATGCCTAATTATTTTATTTTTTGGCTTCAATGTGATGATATAAATCACATTTCTTGAATACTAATATAGCACGAAATTAGCATACCGCACGCCAGTCGAGAAGATGCCATGCAAGGACAAAGTCTGCCACGCAACTCAGGCCGACACCGGGTATGTAAGATGCCGACTTGTCCTGGTTAGAGGACCGAATAATCAGTCAATTAACATAGGAACAATAATCGATCAAAAAACAACCACCTGACAAAAAGTGACACGATGAGGATGCATTGCATTAATGTTACACCAGATTTAAATATTAGAGTTTTCTATAAGTAGAGAGAAGAACTCTTGTAAAGAGGAGAATCAGACTTTGTCATATAGGGCTCTAGTGGAAAACCAATGCTCTGCAAAGTCTCGGTCCTCGATCAATTGAGTTGAGAGAGAAATTGTGAGGGACTGTTATTGTTCATACCGCTTTCGACTTAGTGCTTGATCAAATACATTTTCAACTTAGTTTAGGTTCTCAAGCCCAAACCGAGGGTTTCCACGTAAAAAAAAAAAAGATCGTTTGTTCTTGTTATTGCTTACGCTCTTCCTCGCCACCTCTGCCTTCGAACACTAACTACATCGGCTGAGATCATGCTCGATCAAATATATTTTGAATTTGTTCAGAAAGTTCAAATTCAAAATGCAGTCCAAAATTCAAAACTTTAATACTTATTGTCCATTAAACAGCAACAGTCTTGTATGTGAATTTTTTTTTTTTTTAGCAGACATAATAGAAGTATCTTTATATTTTTGTTTGTGCTATTCTTTTGGCAAACTTTTAAACATTATGGTATTTTATGTATATTATGGCTCTATAAAAATGTCTTTAACAATTAATTGCATCACTACTCACATACTCACATGTGTATGAAATTAATAATATTAGAAAAAAAAAGTGTTTAATTAATACAGATAGTTTAAAGTAGATAAAAAAAATTACGCAAATTGTAGATATTTTATTTTGTCATACATTTTTACGCATCTCAACTAAATGAAGGTCCGAAATTCCATTTGATCGAATCTATAACCAAAATATATTCAGAACTGGTGAAATTTACCTCGTTAAGTTTAAATTTTATCATGAGCAAAACAGCAGGAGACAAGACGTTGACCTTCACAACAAGGCCATGAGCAAGCAATAAAGGAAGAGAGAGAGAGAGAGAGAGAGAGAGAGTAACAAAGTCAACGTGCATGGGACCAACTGAGGTTGGGATGATGTGGCCGAGTCCATGCATGAAGAAATTTTTGTCGCTTTGCTTCACGTGTGACTATGTGGAGTTGTTGGATCTGCCCCTTCTCTCTCCTGCTTCCCTCTCATACTTGTTAAAATATTAAAATTACAAAAAAAAAAAGATGAACAAATAAACTGATCATGATAGATATATAAATACAACACAACACATTATATTTATACCCATATATTTAAAATGAAAGGATGCAACATTTCTAAGATATATAAGAATGTAATACCCATATATTTAAAATGAAAGGATGCAACATTTCTAAGATATATAAGAATGTAACGTGACGCACAATGGTTCAATAGTTGATAGAAGCCGTTAGACACCTTTGGTTTAAAAAAAAAGCGTGCGGTTTAGTTTTTCAAGAATTGCGAGGCCAAATATTGGAGAAATATACACAACTGGTACTCGAATTCACAGTATATATCTTCATTTATTTTTTGAAAAAAAAATATTTTTTTTACATGTTCTTTGGACTAAAAAGACAATTGTTTTTATATTTCTTTGGTTTTGGAATTACAGGAAGGAAGCTATATATATATATATATTCCATAGGAATTTATATGTATAAGTACAAAGTTTGAGGAAACAACAAGTTGGAATGAGACATTACTTTGTGGTTGACCTCAAGCGAGAGCTAGCAACAGCAATGTCAACTTGGATGGTACTAATGCCAACTTGGATTTTTATAAATCATTATTGTTGTCTTTATCTCATTTTACTTATTGTTATTATCATCATCATTATTAGTTCTATTATTGTCAATTTTGTTTTATGGTAGCACTACACTGCTCCTGGGGTTTCTAGGCTATATATATATATATATATATCTCTGCAGGGCCATGCTGTTTGAATTCAAGGTCAACTATGAAATGGCAATGTTTCTGAAGTCTAAGAATGTCAACGCACTGTAAATTTGTATACATCCAGTAATATTTGTTCATCGATTTTGCGGATTGGATACCCATATTATGATGGATATTCGATGTAACTATGAAGTTCGAATTAACAACATATATCTGATACTACCATCTATGTTTCTCAAACCACAACACTACTGAGGGATACCCATGAACAGAGCATCCAAGCTCCAGTTTGGACCAATATATATATATATTACTGGTTTTATTCCTTAGAATCTTTTTTCTTTTATATAATAGCCTTGCGTAAAGAATTTCAAAAAAAAGACTTGTCTAAGCGGATAAATAATATATACGTATCATCACCGATGTGCTAACCAGACTTCGGGCTGGACAAATCCAATGGTGCTAAATACCATGTATTAATAATATTCATGCACATAAAAACCAAAACGCCATAATGAATATCATTACTCTTACGCATTATCATTAATTTTAAGCGGATAAATAATATCCTTTAATCATAATTTAAACAAAACTAATGAGGTATAATAAGAGTGTATCTCCCAAAATATGATCAAACTTCCCTTCGAATACCATAATACAGTTTTTGCATGAGATGACTTTCTCATACATGCCCTAAGTTAACATTACACACAAAAATTTTTTTTTTTAAAAAAAAAAAAAAAAAAAAAAATTCCAATTAACATGTCTACTCTGTTTATACCATATGTCAAACGGTATATGTGATGCAATGTCGTCGGAGCCATTCTTCGCCTTTCTCGTAATAATCATGCCTACTGAAAGTCTGGGTGTGGAAACCTCCGGAAGCTGCATAACTTGATGCACCCCTCCATGCGTCAAATATTGGATCTAACGCCCTTACTACCTTTATAGGGGAAAGATAAGGGAGGATTTTACGAACTTCGGACTCTATCCGTGGCACCATACCGGGAAATAGAGCACTACCGCCTGTGACGAGTATAGAATTACAGAGTTTATCCTTCACTTCGTTTTTTGCCATCGATAGCCTCCGCAAAGAAATACCAACCATCTCGTCTAGGCCAGACTGATCTATTCCAATCATCGGTGGCTGGAACAAGATTTCTGGGCATCTGAATCGCTCGACACCCAAGACAATCTGGAAATCTTCCGCTGTAAGCGGGCGGAACTTGGTAACTTCAGTAGTCCCTTGCATGGGAATCACATCCATTTTAGGAACAAAAGTGGGGTCGATATCCTGCATTTGACATCAATAGTCCTAAATCAGATTTGCAATGAACAGAAAACAAAATAAAGAAGATCGGAGTCCATCTTCTTTATTTTTTACAATATCAAAATGGAGATCTGTAGTGGCTATTTTCGTATAACGTTTAGTATACCAGCTCGGCAGTATCAAATATCGAATCTGAGTATCGGAATCCATATCGTCGGTATAGGCAATATTATGCAATACGGTACTGGAAATACCATTAAGGTATCGGGATAGCGGCAAACAATAAGATGGAAAAGAATACTAACGAATGAGAAGACCAAGATTTGAGTACAAAGTGCAAAAGAAGACCTTACTCGGTACGTGTTTGTTACCAGGCATAACTATTCAAAGACCGGCCCAACTTAAGGACTTTACTAAGACGCATGGTCAACTGAAGAGTTGCCCTACCCTCCAACATAAAATAACTCAAAACGATTCCATTAGGATCTCTACAAAGACTAAATACCTCCATATAATGACAAGGGTGTCGATTTGACAACATTGGCACAAAGAATTAGTTCAAATTTGAGAGGTAGAAATTGTTTATTGAAATTTGTGTACTTATTACATCAACGCACATAAACAAGCCCCCAAAAAATGCATCTTTATAGTCAAGCCTGTAGCACACTTTCAAAATTCCAGTGACACAAACACACATATGTGTGCGTGAGTGCATAAGCACGCGTGTGATGTAAAGAAATACTTCCTAGTATTAAACCAAAAGATACTAAATTGATTCAGTAGTACAACTTGATGAAGTCTCTCCTTAGCAACAACCTTAACTTTCTGAGCTAGTACAACATCTTTCCTTTTTTCTTTTATCGTGGGCACCACTAGGGCTGAGCATTACCCGAACCTACCCAAAAAATCGAACCGAACCGATCCGAATAAAACCAAAATTTCGGATTCAGTTCGGGTCGGATTCGGTTCGGGTCGGTATTTTAATAGCTCGGGTCTATATAATTCGGTTCGGGTTCGATGGTCAAATTTCGGGTCGGACCCGAATTATCCTCACGAGTCATGTATTAATTAGTTTTCGTTGGTTTTTATGTGCTAATTCTTTCTTTTTAAACAAAATATTCATGTTACAACTATTCGGATTGATCCGAACCGACCCAAACCTACCCGAATCCGAATTGGTGTTAAATAAAAGTAATTTGTCATGTTATTCGGGTCAACCCGAACCAACCCGAATTGACTCGAATTTTAGTCGGTTCGGATCGGTTCGGGTTGAAATGAAATTCGGGTCGGTTCGGATTTGAAGGTACTCGGTTCGGGTCGACCTTAAGAATTTCGGTTCGGGTCGGTTCGGGTCGGGTTGACCCGAATGCTCAGCCCAGGCACCACTCATGACTGCAAAAAAAAAAGCTTCATGTTTTCCTTTATCAATCCAATGACTATTTGCTTGCAAGTGCTAGCGTAGAAGCAGGACGAGCCCATATACTATAAAACTATCAACCCAAATATCACTTGAATTCACCTGAATCAAGGGTTTGCACAAGGGAAGTCATTAAACTATCATAAAAGTCAGAAAATATCCGCTTCTATAGAATAAGGGATTCTCATGTTAATGTAAAACCTACAGCACCTATAGTCCCCTAAAACAATATTAAAGTCTGATTATATACACTAATTAGACTCAGTACAAGAACCATTGCAGAATTAGAGGTTCAATATCGACAAAACTTTTCTTGATTAAAGGTTAAACCCTTAAGAACTGTCAAACATTAGGTGCATTCTTATTTTAATAAGAAATATGATTCTAACAATTGTTAAATTTGTATTAACTTTTTTAAACATGGAAAAACAAGGTCAGATGCCATGAAGCGTCAACGGAGAGCCCTCAAGGAACTTCTTTAAATAGTAAAAAAGACGACTTCGATCGTATTTACCTGGAGCCTAGAGGTTATACGAGCTAGTTCTGCTTCATCGTCCTCTTGCTCCTCATCATCCTCATTATCTCTACTCATCAGCTTGTAGAGTTGCCAATCTTCATCTCTCGTTCCAAAGGTATCTTCACCTTTGCCACGATCAAATGCTGCTGTTGTTAAGAGGCGCATTCTCTCCTTTTGAGCAGCATTCAGCCGCTCGCCTCGTCCAATACCTCCTGATATATTGTTATTACCATTGGATCCATTACCATTAGTCTTGAGCCGCTTCCGCTGATCTACTCTTTCAGATAAGTCTTTGTATTTAGCATGTAGTTCTTCCAGGTACAGCTCTGGGTTATCTCTGTGAAGTATCAAAACCAATAAACTTCAAGGACCCATTCCATTAAATTTCTTTACAACATCTAGAAGATCTAAATTGAACTGAAAGAAAAAAAGGACCAGCAGGCATAAGGGCTCCCGCGCGTGCGCGTGTAGGCGCAGGCTCCGAGAAGGGGGCAGGCAATTTCTCGCCTAATATACGCCACCATATCCTGATTTTGCAGGAGGTGGTTTCCACGCCTCAAATCCACGATCTTTATCGCTAGGCATGAGCTTTAACCACTCCGCCAGGATTCCCCACTAAATTGAACTGAAAGAACAGCAGCAAATAACAGAACAGGATTCCATAGAGAACACATAGTAAGCTTGAAAACCCTGCTGTCAGAAAAAGCTGCAAAAGTTGAAATGGGAACACTAATTTGTCCTCAGAAATTCAATGTCGAAATGATTGCTGAAACCAAGAACTGAAATACTAAATACTTAGTTAACAATCAAGATATTCATGACAGTTGCATAAAACAATTACCGCAACGCAATTCAAGTTCATTCGCTTCAGGAAACATGAGAAACATACAAACGCTTTTGTTCGTCTTTCTGAATTTGTCTCTCCTTTTCCATTTCTTCTTCTGCACGCTTTTGCTTAGCTCGTAAACGGCCCTCTGTGGTAGTTTTGAGAAAGATCTGCTTCTTTTTTTCTTTGACCTGCCAAGTAAAGATGAAGGTTTACATTTAGGTTATAGAACATATTCCTTGGAAAAGGTGAAATACTATATAGGTCTGTAACCAAGAAATTAATGAACTATTCACATGTCAGCTAGAAAGAGTTAAAAACTTAAAAATGCATCATACAACTAGTTGGAAAGCCAAGATCAACATCAAACTGCAAAAGGGAATATAACAACTATAGAATGTTAATAATACAGAACTACAGCAGTAATATCAGCCAATTTTGAGACGCACCTGATCTGGAGTCAACATCTCATCTGGGATATCGACAAGGGGGTATTTCTCAGATAATGAAGCATCAGCATTGTCCTCAGCTTCGCTAGGTTCGCGTTTTGCTTTTTTCAATGATTGCGTGACTTTCTGGAGAGCAGACTCTATGTCTTGTGAAGTCGCATACCCTGATCTGGATAGAAAATATGGAATTTCATGTTCGTCCAGCTCACCCAATTGATGCAATAGATCTTCAAGACCATGCTGCTCATTTTTCCAGCTCTGTTATCTTCACTGATCTTCTGGCTGCAGCCATCTCTCTTGAGCCTTGACTTGTCTCTCCTTCAAAGCTGCCTTTCTGGCAAGTTCCCTCTTCTGATGGAGCCTCTTCTTGTGGAGGAGGAACCCAGGGTAACTGCCAACATCTTCTCTTCTCTTCAGCTTCCTTCCCTCCACTCTGAAATAAAATCAACTTATCAAGTAACTGGTGTTGGAAAAGCTTAAATCATAAGTGTAGATCATTTGTCACATAAACATCCTCCTATCATAGGTTTGGTTCCATGTAGGTTGAATTTGGGTGTGTAGAGAGCCAACAAAATACACTATGGATAAAGGACTAGAATCTTATAATTGAATAGTAGTTGGCGAATAGCATATTATAAACAAAATGAAAACCAATCTGGAAGGAGAAATACAAGCCTACTAGCATAAATTCATCTTGATAAGTTGTATGTTCAGGAGCACCTCGCGTAATCGATCCATAACAAGTATCCATTGATAAAGACCCCTAATTCAATCCTAATCACCTTTGTGGAAGCAAGCTAAATATTAATCTACAGTTGGAACGGATAGGTCCTCGTCATATGATAACTCATGTTATGCTATAGTATCATCACTTTTACCTGAATGCAAAGAAAGAACCAGCATAACCATTAAAAAAATTCTTATATAACTCATCTTCATATCATGCAACATCCAGCGTGTGATAAGAAACTTTTGTTAAGGGTTTATAGCGTAATACCCTAAATTTGTGTAGGATCTAAATGTTAAATCAACTGTTGACAGTATTATTGCATAGGAGATTAGCAGAACAAGCCCTACTGTTGTTAACAAATGTTTTAAGACGATGTATCGCATGGAATAGGGATGACGTAGAAATAGGTTCTTTTGTAGCAAAACCTCCTCGCTAAACACAAATCTAGGTACAGCAGTTCCCCTACTTCGATTTGAGCTGAAAGAAACCAGAGATCTCTAGTCATTCTTTTATCATAAAAGAAACCGGACATCCAGTCCAAGACACTTGTTTATCCCGTATTATAGCCACCATCATTTCCTTGCTTCTCAGAATTCCTCTTTCCGTCCTCTCAATCTCGATGCCCATCCTTCTCCTTTCTTCTGAGACTACATTTTGGTCTATATCGCAGAAAATCTCCTTATGTGTATAGCCAGAGAAGTTCATTTGGATGCTATATTCTTGACGGCACAATGAAAATAGACTTATAAACTCATGGATAATAGACTAACGTCGAAATTGATTTGAACAGGATGATCTCAGATACAAGTTGTCTGTAGCTATTCATAATCTGTGGCATGTGATGCAAATAATATTACTAATTAAATTGTGTTTAACTTTCTCAGTTTCTTCGCAAGGGCCTGTCCTTTCCTTCATGAGCTTGTCACTAAACAGGTTTGTCTGATTACTTGGTTTATCTTAGCTTTCTCCAATATTTCCTCGTCCTTTACTGCTACGTTAAGATCAGGGTTAGGTTAAACCGTACAAGTCTAGTACCTTATACAAAATCCTGCTGGAACGCACCCTCTAAAAATTCTTGTAATTGAACTCATCCCCA
The DNA here is from genome assembly GCA_002076135.1 of Xerophyta viscosa. Taxonomy (NCBI): domain Eukaryota; kingdom Viridiplantae; phylum Streptophyta; class Magnoliopsida; order Pandanales; family Velloziaceae; genus Xerophyta; species Xerophyta viscosa. Next base: position 10,952 of record MJHO01000078.1, on the reverse strand, counting down.
TGGTTCGTTTATTCTATACAATATAAGACATGACATCACTTCTTGCATAATTAAGACAGGCTGGACTGATTACAGTAGCAAGTGGGTGTTGAACTCTATTCTTACCTCTGGCAGCCTCATAATTCAGGACCCAAAGATTGCATAGGCATCTATTTTCACATTACACAACCTCGTAGTGATAGATGCTGCACCCATGAGCTGTCATAGTAGTAACGTGAGCTAGAAACTACAAGGCAAAGCTTAACTCTTGGATTATGGCTTTTATGACGAAAGCGTTATTCATTGGTGAGAGATGTTAAGGACTACAGCTTTTGCTAAGGTAAGGATCACTCTTATTAGAATAACAAATGACAGAACCGAAAAGGTCATAGGACTATTTGAAGATGAAAATATATCATGTTGGGTGCAGACGGAGGATTATACTTGCAATTTCCATACCTAAAACTCTTATTAAATTGCACCATATATCCTTTGTTAATGCTTCTGTTTAAGTATCGTGTTATGACCCTACAATGTTATATTTACGGCTTTCACAAGCTCAGATCTTCTGGAGATAATGTTGCACCTTATAACAGATACGCGCATAGCCTTTTCTGTGAACTGTGACCAAGAGCTGTTTATGTGAGAACTTATTATCATTAATGCAACTCCAATGAGTTAACACAACCAATACTATGAGTTAAGAGGAGACGCCAACCTGTATGGCAATGTAAACTAAGTATCCAATATAGGCCCATCCATGAGGGCATTCTACATCTCTCGGGAGACTCTCATTCTAGAGATTTCTGTAGTAAATGGATTGGAGAAAAATGTGGTGTCTGCAGTAGAGAAAGTTAGGTGGTTGGTGCAGTAGAGAAAAGACCTGAAATGAGCACAGTCGATAATTGAAATTGCCACATTCTGAAGCAGTTGCCGTTCATCTTGACTTTAATTTGTTCAGCTCTATATTTGGCTTAACAAATCATCCCTAGCAGATTTTTTCTTTAATTGTATAATACTGGCCTCCCTTGAGTATTTCCTGTAAATGACATTTTCATATTTATGTACACCTTGCTTAGTTAAAGTATCTCACCCATCTCGCGACACTTTTGCTGAAAATCTCAAGATCAGATAAGTTCTTAGATTGTTCATGAGCACAGTCGGACCCCACATATATCATTTCCTATTTATATCCATGTAAACCAGCTCTACAAGATTATTATAAATGGGATTGTTGTTGTTTCTATAAGTTCGTAGAGGCATAATTATGAGGCAAGTAGTTGAAGTGGATGGATTTCTTATTCTTTGAAACGAGAACCCTTGATACTTAATGATTTTGTTAGAAGCTTGCTTTCGGTTAAACCATCTGATGTCGTTCAGAATTATCTGATTTCATCACCGGCCAAGGCCCGGAGTTGGGTAATGACATCCAGTTCTGAATTTGTACATAATAAATGATGACGACTACGATGATATTTTTTAGGCCAATTAGTTAATATTCTGGTAACAAAAGAGAGTTTAAATAGTGAACTAGGAACAGTAGAAAGCAGTTTGGAATTGTATGTTGAAAACATGAATATCAGATGCTCGAGCAAAGATTTTGGAGGCATGAATTAAAGAAAGAAAGAATATAACAAGGTGAAAAGTTATGGTATCTGAAGTGGGGCATAATTCTGACGAACAGAAAGAAGAAACCTATAAAATAATTCAAGGCTCACCACCTGAAACAATTTGAGTTCTGATGCGTAGTCTGAAGCTATATAACAGTGTTCCAGTTTCACGTCCTCCGCCTTTTCCCATGTAATGCTAGCCCTGCCAATGGCAACCAAGAATATAGTCCATAAAACCCAAAAGCAAACAAAAGAGATTTCAACTAGGGGAAGTTATTACATACGAATGATGAGGATATTTCAGTGATAGAAGCTGCTTTAAGTAGTCAGTAACATGATATCCACCAACATTAGTTCTGCAGCATGCACCAAAAATAGGTTCGCCCGCTATGAGCTAGAGCACATAATATAGTCAGTCGATAATAGAGAGCAACAAATATTCCGCAAATAAACAAAATAAATTGTAACGTAGGCAGAACAAGATAGACAAGACAGTTTGCAAAAACATTGCCCGTATATGATCAATTAGTGCCAATTACAAAAAGAATATTAAACACAAGATGTCCTCTTATATGTTGGAAAATTTAGTAAGCAACTCCCTCTGCAACAGATATCAGGGCCCCCTAATCTATCACCGTCAGTACATAGATTACAATGTTAAGAACCAAATAAGATGACAGCTACAGTTTTAGCACTTTGACATTTGAAAATTTTCAGCCACCACTTGTCCATCAAATCAACTATAAATTGCAATGTCAGCAGATGATGGTCAGATCTATGCAATGAGGAAACTCAACGTAAATCAGCAATTAACAATTTAGCATCTTATGCAAATGGTTACGACTTATGAGACAAGGATTTACCGGAATAACATGGCTAGATGTGAATGCAGAACAAACAGCTAGACCATCTTGGTAGCAATTCCCAAGTTGTTGATTGTGCTTGTAGCTAAAGACGGCATCCACACCAAAAGCTGCAAAAATAAATTCAATGCTTTTATAACCACATCAATCACAAATTACCTTTGAGACAGACCAGGGACATTATAAGACAATCACAGCTCCCATTACCTACAGATGGCACGCCATAAGTCTCGAAAAGAAGTTCAGCCATTTTACTGCGTGAGCCAATTGGGTTGCAGGCACATTCTGTCATCAAGATCGGATGATCCACCTGTTCAGCCCTCAAATTTTGACAATGGAGTGTGAACAAAAACTTATAAGCATATGAAAGTAATTAAGGGCGGATAGTATCTGTTATAATTGCTGATCACATTAAATCCGTGGAGGAAGAGAAAAGAACATATCAAACATGGTTGAGGCGAAAAAGACTATGGAAGAGCCAGTTAAGAGAAACATAAGCAGCAGAAATGTTAAGATGCAGATTTAGGAGGGGAAAGAGAATAGAGGCCTATTAGGGACACTGGAAGAACATAATCTGAAGAATATATAAATCAAAAGAGAAATGTATTAGAGGCAATGCACTAGAGATTGCGTCTTATTAAGGTCATAGGAAAACATAACCTATACCAGATGGAGGACCAAAAGAAATGGATTACTTCTTGAATACCGGCATCAGACAAAAATTTCTATGTCGACATTAGTTGATGATCAAAATACCTAATCAAATAGTAACAATATCAAGACGCTATTATATGTTACTTTACCCCCATGCCTTCTGCACCCAAACGCTCAAACCCATAGTCAAGGACCTATAACAAGATGAAACAACAACAATTAATCAAAGCAAAATATGTTCTTATCTACAATAAACATATGCATCAAAGCATCTTTAGACCATTCTAAATATACCCTTTACCCAGCAAATTACATTTTGCTCATAATTATAATTTTGCAATACAAAGCTTCTCGAACTTTTAGTTGCCAAAACCTAACGAAATTGTTTAGTAACCTATATCTAAAGCTTAAAAATTCAGGGAGGTAATGTTACAATACGCTTATGCAAAATGTCATCCCCGGTTTTTTTTTTTTATTATTTTAAGTTTGATTTCATTTTCTTCAATTTAAACATATGTTAGTAATATAGTTTCGTTTTTTCGAATATTTGTTAATTCTTGCGTAACCAATTAAAAGTACCAAGTTAAGACCTTTTTTTTATAACTAATCTATATCACAGTTCTTCCCACCATCCTCTGCATATTCACAAAAATTTTGTTAGAGTCCAGGTTGTGAAAGACGCAAGCCACAAAGAGAGGCAAGAAATCTACTGAAGCCAAGGTGCAAGGCAAGAAAAGGTGTGAGCCTAATGAAGAAGAGGTGCACTTTTGTAAAACAAATAAAAATGTAAACATCACTTATAAAATAAACATCACATGCAAAAGCATGCATTTAAACTTCAATCATACAAAAAAAAATTGAACTTAATGAATTTAAGCCATAACATAACGAATTAGATCTACGGCGGATGTGTCAAGCACCAAACCGTGCCTAGTCACGCCTAGGCATGAGACGTGCACTATGCGCTCCTATGTACGAAGTGCGGACAGCCGGTGCAACGCGCACCTAGGTTGAGGCACCTCCGAAGCTTGCCAGACAACTTTAGTTAAATTTCAAGGCTCAAAATATGTTCACAAATTAATTAAATGAACAAAACAAAGTGACATTTACGCCCTGTTCTGAAGGTTGTTTTGTTTCTTTTCTTCTTTTTTATGATAATATGAATTTTACTTGTTCTCGCGTTGTTTTGGATGGAGCTGATTAATTATTAGGTTATAAATTAAAGATGAATATGGTGTTTACTGTTTAAGTTATTGCTTGCACCACATTATCTTGTAATAACATATAATGTCAGCTTCTTTTCAAAGAGATATATTGCTTCACCACATTACTCGTGTAATAGCATATAATGTTAGCTTCTTTTGCACGGAGATATTGAAGAATAGCTGTTAGCTCTATACTTAAATGGTTTAAACTAATGTTCCATTTCATTCTCTTGTTCGTTTCTGCATGTTTCTAACAAACCAGAAATCCACCAAGTTCAAAAGAGTATCGTCCAAAAGAATTTTTAAGCTACTAATAATCATCGCTCACAGGTAGAAGTAACTAGTTATTAAGATGAATCACTTTAGAGATAATAGTCAGTTTTAAATACATATAAGACAATTGTAATTAGGCAGCTTAATGTATTCAGAAGGGCAATTGAGATTGACTTGGCAAGCATATAGAATAAACCTATGTTACTTATTATAAGTTAATGTAGATTTAGTAGTTCATCATGTAGAAAAAAGAAGCAAACAAAAAGAAGTACGAGGAATGGAAAGACAGTTAGCAGAACTTCTCTGTATAAATTTTGTCATAAAATTGCATCATACTTTGCATAAAATCCTGAACCTATGCCAAAAATTTCTAGTGATACAAGATAGAAATGGTTTTGCAAAATAAATAAGTATACATACATTTCTGATTGTACTATGTATGATTTCTTATTGTACTATTATTAATGCTTAGATGGAGCAGCAAATCAAGATCAATGTCTTAGGCTATAATAAGCATGGCTACATAAAAGGAATAATAGTGCTATATTTATTTGGGAGTTTGCTCCTGACAATTGCAATCATAACAGTATTAACCGAATCAGAAGCGTCTCCCGATGCTTCAATAGTACTATTGATACTATATCTCAAAGAGAAGGCCCTAACACGACTAAATAGAATATCAACTCTAATATGCTTAACATTCACGTTGAATGTAGGCACAACAATTCCCAAGAGCAACATGTAAGACTAAACGTACATATTCCATAACTTCAAACTGATAGACAACATTGTTATCAAATGGCGAGCGCATGGATGAACGACTGCAATCGAAGAACTTCATCAGCGCAGGATCATGGTGGTCGCCAACAATAGTTACAGTCTCCCCTTCAACACAAAAACACATTACCATTTAGCAAACTCGCAACTAAAACATCAACAAACACAACAGCACAAGATCATGCAACGAATTTTAAAATCCAATCATTAACTTACCAGCTTGCCATATCGTAACAGATCAATTATAACTCGTCAGTAGTCACGAAGTGAAACGTTAATTAGAAATTAAATTAAAAACAACATAACGAACCAAATCAGCTTCACAAAATGATATCAGTACCAGTGGCCTTGTGGCGGGGCCGTTGCGCGACGTTGCGAAAGACGACGCGAGGATCCGATTCTCCCGCCCATCTGGAACCAACCGAGCAATTGAGAGAAGTGAATGGAGATTAGCATGTAGAGTTAGGGTATCGAGATAGCCAGTACCCAATGCGGAAGAAATTGGCTCCATTGTCGATGACAATCGGAACGGAGGAGTCGAAGCGGCGATAATCGCTCTGCCGCGACGGCGGCGGAAGAGATGGCATCTCGCGATCGCCCTTGGCGTTCGAATGTGTCACAAGCGTAGCCGCCGGAAGGGATCACAGCAGCCAGCCAAGTTATGTGCACGACCAAGAAGGAAATGGAGAACGCCTGCTCTTTAGGTGGTAATTATGTACGAGCAGAACCGTTAATTCATTATGCGTTTTCTATATCCCGATAATTTAAAATTATAAAAAAATATATATTTTTATGTTTCTTATCTATTTGAAAAGTTATTTTTTTTATAAATAACAATAGCATTTTAATCAATTTATATTATCAATATAATAAAAAACATTATTTTAAATTATGAAGTATAATATACAAATATCCCAACAGTTTAATTACTGTAGTGTTTGGTTAAGAATATATCATATCTTAACTTTGTTTGGTTCAACACGAAAAAATGATGCTTTCTATTACCAAAGGCGCTAATGAAGGGCAAAAAATATATCATAATCCTCGAAATATACAATTATAATTATTATAATTCTTTTGAATAACTTAAAAAAATACTTCAAAATATATTTATTTTATTACTTAATATAAGTCAAATATTTATAATAACTATCATATATAATTAAATGTTATTTTAACTATTAAATAAGTATAGTATATAAAATATTACTAAATTTTCTATTGCACTTTAGTTTTATATAAATATCTTATAAAACTTTTCTTATAAATTATATATCATTTTAAATAAACTGAATTTATCATCCATTACGTTCAAATTGGAATAAATTAAAACACCATTATTTATTAGAATTATCGGAATTAATCATATATAATTAGAATTACGCAATGATCCATATGTGTGGCTTATGATGCACTATGTTCGTTATGGTACGATTACATCCGGACCATCCCGGTTCCGTGCAGAAATCACCGTCGGCATGTTGCTACTTTGTTGCAGCTACAGACGGTAGCGAATTTTCAGCCCGACCTGGTTAGCTTGTGTAAGTGTCCGCTATAAATAGCACGGAACCATAACCCAAAACCTCTCCTAACCCCTATCTGTGCTCCCACTTAGCCGACGATCGTGCTTCGCCACCTCTATACACCGCCGTCTCCGTCGTCGCCGCCGCCGCTGCTGGTTGTACATGCTTGCCCTCTACTGGTGGTTAATATTCGTATCCCGATGCACTAACTCCTTATGCGTTGATGATGTTCTCCAAGCTCGCTCGCGCCATCTAGAATCCATCTCGCTCAAAGTCACTTGCCGTAAGTTTCTCTACCTCATTGTGTCCAGCCGTTTCTTTGTTTGTAGTTTTTCTTATATCTTCACACGTAGAATGTAATTCGGCGGCGATTGCCGGAGCTCGAGGTTGCGGAGATGGATTAGGGTCTGTGCAGCGTTATCTGACTTCGCTTGGAGTCAATCCAGCGACGAATAAGCTAATGTTTACTTTCGAACAAGAACGGAGGATGGCAATGAATCACTCCCTGCTGCGGAGGCACTCCTGCTTCAGATCGTCGAACAAGAAGGGTAAGGCGATGATTACGTCTCCACGGTTTATCTCGTAACACTTATCCTGAGAAGGTGATCTCACTGAACCCAATTACACTAAGGAATGACCCTAGGGCTAGGAGCGGTTATGGGGAGCGACCCATCATGTTGTTGTTTACAGAATAAGTATTCGTCTAACTCCATCCTCTAGCACTGAACTGAGATGGTGATTCTCACCATATAGCTAACACGTATACTGTGAAAGATAGAAGTAGACAATGGATCTCCTATTGTTGTTTAGAGTGTTGATGATAGAATAAGTGTTTGTCAAACTCCATCCTCTAGCACTGAAACTGACAGGGTGAATCTCACCTTGCAACTAGATATATAATGTTAATACAGATAGCAGAAAATGGATTTCCTATTGTTGTTTACATGTTGTGGTTTTCTTTTGCAGATTATACTGATGGTAATGAGAAGTCTAGAGCCAAAGCTACTTAAGCATTTTAAACAAAGAACTACGATCTTCTGAGCTTATTCTTGCTAAATTGCCTCCATGGTAGGAGTGGTTATGTGGGTATCTTGATTTGCAATCTAATAAGTCTATAACAAAGCATTCCATAGTATGATGGAATTTGGTCTTGACATTGGCCGAGTAAATAACATATCTAGATATGAAGCTATATCAACTTAGTCATCCTATCCAGTACTTGACAAGCAATGAGTAGGACACTTAATCGAGATATCAAGACTGTTCTGTGTTATGTCAAACTCTAGGGCTGTGTTTGGTTTGGGGGTAAATGGGTGGTAATTGTTACTCGGGTAACGATTACCATCCATTACCCCCGTTTGGTTCATGGGTAGGTTGATACCCATGGGAAAATTTTACCCCCATTGGGGGGTAAATCGGTACCCACCTAAATAGGTGGGTACCGATTTACTCGGGTAACACCTTACCCTCGCCGCGAGCTCACCCCCGACTCGCGCCTGCTCATTCTTCTCCGCACGCCTCGTCTCCTTCTCGCCGCGCCTGCTCCGACCGCCGGCGTTCGACCTCACCGGACCTCGCCTCCTTCTCTCCTCACGCCGCGCACCGCAATGCCTCCTGCTCCGAGATCTCGCCGCGCCTGCTTGGAAATCTCACCACGCCTGCTCGCGAATCTCCCCGCGCCGTGCCTGACCTCCGACCGCTGGTGTTCGACCTCGCAGGACCTCGTTGCGCAGCTCTGGTCTTGCCGCGCAGTTGTCAACCCGCTAGATCTCGTCGTCCAGCCTTGATCCGAGCTCGATCTAGCCGCGCAGCTCAGTGCGGTTGCCCCTAGCTCGCCGTGCTACCTGGACCTATGCTCGATCTCGCCGCACCTGCGACTCTCAAGCCCGTAGAAGGCCGGGTAGCTCGCCTCTCTCTGCTCGATCTCGTCTGCCTAGATCTAAGCCTGTAGCACGCCGCGTGCTGCCTGGATCTATACTCGATCTCGCCTGGAGTCCGGCTACTGATCCCGCCTCGAGCAAGTATTATTTCCGCATGTTGCAATGTGTTAGAGACTTATTAGATGTGTTAGATGTGAATTGTGTTAGATGTGTTAATTGTTAGATGTTTTAGATGTGAATTGTGTTAGATGTGAATTGTGTTAGATGTGTTAATTGTTGATGTTTTAGATGTGAATTGTGTTAGATGTGTTAATTGTTGATGTTTTAGATGTGAATTGTGTTAGATGTGTTAATTGTTGATGTTTTAGATGTGAATTGTGTTAGATGTGTTGTTAGATGTGTTACTTGTTAGATGTGAATTGTGTTAGATGTGTTAATCGTTAGATGTTTTAGATGTGAATTGTGTTAGATGTGTTGTTAGATGTGTTAATTGTTAGATGTGAATTGTGATGAGTTAATTGTTAGGAATGAGTGTTGATTTTCATATGTATTAGATGTGTTAGATGTGAATTGTGTTAGATGAGTTAATTATTAGATGTGTTAGTGCTGATTTTAATATGTGTTAGATGTGCTATATGTGAATTGTTAGGAATGTAAGTGCTATTTTCATATGTTAAACACTTATGCACATGCCTGCAATAGGGAGAAGCAATGATATTTGTTTATAAGTTGCTAAAATGATATTTGTTTTCAAAGTGTTGTCTATGGATTGTAATTTGCATCTGTTTTTTCAGGAACAAATTCAAGAGTATTTATAAATAAACAAAAAAAAATTCTTGGGTATTGTTTGTTTTGCAGGTAACTGTTACCCATGTAACCGTTACATGGGTAACAGTTACCCGCAAAACAAACATTGGTATTAAATACCCATGGAATTGTTAATCGTCTGACAAACGTGGGTAACTGTTACCCTCTTGTTACCCAAGTAAAGTCTTTACCCAGGTAAATAATACCCTTACCCACAAACCAAACGAGGCCATGTAATTGAACGTCATAATTTAAACAGGGTTTTTATATTCTGACACATGGGGTAGTAGCCAAAGAAGGATCAGTTACTTGTTTAATGGAAGTTATATCTGACTGAAGTTAAGGTAGTTCTACAGATGCCATGTTTTTGTAGGAAAGCTTGTGACCATGTATGATAAGATTAATAAGAATTAGTAGAGTTCAAAATTTAAGGTAATTCTACAGATGACCACGTATTTTGAGCTAGAATGTATTTTCATTTCCATGCCTTCCACTTTCTATCAGCATTGTTTTGCAATATCTATCTCTTTTTTTAGGTGTTACAAGTATAGAGGACCAGAGAAGCTTCACAGATAACTTTATGAAGCAACTCCGGGGATTTTTGGCTCCTCTCCTGCTCATGGCATTGTTGCTTTCCACCTTCTCTGGTGGAGAACAAGAGCAGGTTGGTCTTGCTTTTTCTCACAGAAATATGTTATGCATACTTCCTCTTTTTGTTTATGTCGGATCCATCTTATGCTTAGACAAAGTAAGGCATGATTTATCTTGTCGCATTGTCCCATCTTTTAAAAGTTTCTCTATTTGAAGTTTCCAACTTCCAAGTGGCACTACTAACTTCAATTAGTTTTGTGATATTCTCTTCCATTAATATAAGAGGCATGTAGAAGAAGTTGCTCAAATATTTCAAGTGTGTTCTATGATATGTCCTCAACTTCCTAAAGATATCTTGGATAAGGCTGTGTGAAAGCCTGGTCGATTCCACGGTTCCACCGTAATTTCAATCGTCAGGCCAGACATTAAAGGATGTGATTCGTGAACAAATCGACAAAATCCATTTTAAAAAAAAAGGATAATGAACCCTCATTTTACTTTCATCTTTTGGCTGCCTTGACTCCTGGTTTTTCCAAAGCTGACATAGCAATATTTGCAATGAGGCAGCACTTAACGCTGCACTGAATGAAGGTGCAAAAGTTATAGCACATAATTTTGAAGCTGCTATTGATACGATTATTGGTGGCTTGGAAAATGAAAAAAAAGGTATCATACTTTTGTGAAGTATTATAGACATATAACAAATCATAAGGTTTTTCAAGATGTTTGTTTTAGCTAACTATGTCTTCACTTTTTCTTTATCTCGTTCCTCTATCTTAACTTGTATATG